>CM056610.1:9059900-9623078 GCA_029721355.1 Tegillarca granosa | reverse complement strand
GTCACCAGCAGATATCTCAGGTTCAGGATTTGACTCATCATGACCATGACAGGAAATTGCTTTTCCATAAGAACCAGTAGACTTTATGGTGCTATCATTAAAACTAGCTGTATCATTATGAGATATTTCATGTTCAGTATTTGACTCTTCAGGCTCATGACAGGAACTTGCTTTTTCATCAGAAGCAGTAGACTTTATGGTACTATCATTAGATTTAGCCATGTCACCAGCAGATATCTCAGGTTCAGGATTTGACTCATCATGATCATGACAGGAAATTGCTATTCCATCAGAACCAGTAGACTTTATGGTGCTATCATTAGAACTAGCTGTGTCACCAGGAGATATCTCAGGTTCAGGATTTGACTCTTTAGGCTCATGACAGGAACTTGTTATTTCATCAGAACCAGTAGACTTTATGGTGCTATCATTAGATTTAGCTGTGTCACCAGCAGATATCTCAGGTTCAGGATTTGACTCTTTAGGCTCATGACAGGAACTTGTTATTTCATCAGAACCAGTAGACTTTATGGTGCTATTTTTAGATTTAGCTGTGTCACCAGAGATATCTCAGGTTCAGGATTTGACTCGTCATGATCATGACAGGAAATTGCTATTCCATCAGAACCAGTAGACTTTATGGTGTTATCATTAGAACTAGCTGTGTCATTAGGAGATATTTCATGTTCAGTATATGACTCTCAGGCTCATGACAGGAACTTGATATTTCATCAAAACCAGTAGACTTTATGGTGCTATTTAGATTTAGCTGTGTCACCAGGAGATATTCAAGTTCAGGATTTGACTCTTCAGGCTCATGACTGGAACTTGCTATTTCATCAGAACAGTAGACGTGAAGATGCTATCATGAGAACTAGCTGTGTCACCAGAAGATATCACAGGCTCAGGATTTGACTCTGCAGGCATTGGACAGGTACTTGCTATTTTATCAGAACCAGTAGACTTTATGGTGCTATCATTAAAACTAGCTCTGTCACCAGGAAAATCTCAGGTTCAGGATTTGACACTTTAGACTCATGACAGGAAATTGCTATTTCATCAGAACCAGTAGACTTTATGGTGCTATCATAAGATTTAGCCATGTCACCAGCAGATATCTCAGGTTCAGGATTTGACTCATCATGATCATAACAGGAAATTGCTATTCCATCAGAACCAGTAGACTTTATTGTGTTATCATTAGAACTAGCTGTATCATTAGGAGATATTTCATGTTCAGTATTTGACTCTTCAGGCTCATGACAGGAACTTGCTATTTCATCAGAAGCAGTAGACTTTATGTTGCGTTTTTTAGATTTAGCTGTGTCACCAGCAGATATCTCAGGTTCAGGATTTGACTCATCATGATCATGACAGGAAATTGCAATTCCATCAGAACCAGTAGACTTTATGGTGCTATCATTAGAACTAGCCGTGTCACCAGGAGATATCTCAGGTTCGGGATTTGACTCTTTAGGCTCACGACTGGAACTTGCTTTTTTATCAGAACCAGTAGACTTTATGGTGCTATCATTAGAACTAGCCTTGTCACCAGGCGATATCTCAGGTTCAGTTTTTGACACTTCAGCAGACAGGTTCCTATTCTGGAAATTACCTATTTAAATATAGAAGATTACTTAAAGTTTATTAACCATGTTGAAAAAAGTATACAAAAATGAAATTGGCAGATCCAAGACTGTCATAAATAGTGTATTAAACTAGCATGTTTTTCTTCAAATTTATTTGTCTGTGAAAAGTTTTTGTTTTTGTGCATCTATTGCCAGCACATCCCAGAAATTTTTCATACTGTACAGTGTCTGTAAGAAAATTTTAAAAACATGATGACATCAATTTTCTATTGTCAACTTTTATTTTCTTTGGAGCAATAAACCAGGTTCTTCTGCGTATGATGCATTGATACACAGTTAATACCCTATGGTAAAGCTTATGTAAATTTATACAAAGATGCAAACTGCACTCAAATAAATTGTTGACACAAGGGTATTGCCAGCTATGACTTTAGTTCCATCTTAAAACAAATTCTATGATCGTCATTATTACAGTGTTGCTGACAAGTCAGATGTCTCAATTTCAAAAATTATTATGGATATATTTGATGTCTCATATTTCCATCAACCTTTTGAAACCAATTTTACTTTAACATTTATGATGGGTAGAGCAAACGAAAAGATCCTGTGCTTTCAGTTTGATAATGATAATGTTGGGGGTTTAAAGGGTCCTTATAAATGCTGCTTTTTAAGACCTTAAAATGTTCACGAGCAGTTGCTTTTTAAAAATAAAATGCTTTGAATGCAACTGTGACCTTAGATAACAGCCAAGGTCAAAATATTACAGGAACATAAAAAGCCTGACGAGTAAAGTTTTCTGTTCATTTTGATTATGATTTCAAAATTTGTTTAGACAGATATTCAACACATTTATGAGTTTACCAACCTAAAAAAATGAATAAAACATGTAGACGTTGTCCATTTCTAGGTAGCAAAAATCTTAAATGCTTTATTTCAACACAAATGAAATGCAATCATATTTATTTTAAACCCTGAATTATTACTTGACGTTTACATGTTGATATTCTATAACATGATTTTTGAAAATTTCAGCACAAACGATTTATCACCATGCAATAATTGTATCATGATATTTTTCCTTTTTGTACAATTTATTTATCTTAAAAAATGATATAACTGTTTAATTTTTCATGCATCAAAACGTCTGTTTGGAGGAACTCAGACTGTTAAATTACAACTATTGACAACTGACAACACTAAAAATGACAACTATCTACTGAAGTTGATGATATTCATCAAATAAATATAATTTCAAATTTTTTTCTCAAAAAAGTTGAATACAATACTGAACTTACAGTTTTACACCGACCATGGGCTTCAAAACACACACACAAAAAAACAATGGCACCAAAAGCCAAGAACAACATACACCAATGAAGAAATACAAAATAAACTTTAAAAAGTAAACAAAGGTAAAAAGTAACCAATACATGTTATTTTACCTGCTTTGGAATCCTAAATTGAATGCAAAGAATATAAACTATGTTGTTTACACAGTGAATTAAATACATGTAACTTTTTTTAATAATAAAAATATTCTCATTTCTATTTCAGAACATAAATATAACTGTACATTTTGCTAATTAATTGATTTTCAATTATCCAGCTATGTAACAGCATCTCTTGACATCTATCCAAACAATGACAAAAGCAATTCATCTTGCTCCACATTTATTTTAAATTGGTTTATAATTGATATCAAACTTCACTCATTTGAAGCTGAAAGGTCTTTATCATCAAGGGTTCAATCAAGTAAAAACAAAAAAGAAAAGAAACTTCAATGTTTTAGGGAATCTAAGTTATAACACATGAATATTTACAGTCAAATCACACCAAATTACACACGAATCAAAGCGCAATGATTAATTGATGATGCAAGATATTTTGTGACCATTTACAATAGTGCAAATATAAATGAATGCCAAAGGCATGCCATTCTAGGGGGTCTGGGGTTTCACAAATCTGGCTTACAGTTGTCTTTTTGTCAGGAGAAAATAGGAAAGAAGAAAAGGAAGAAGTAATGGAGCAAATACAATAAATCTTCAAACTACTGTTGGGAAATATTAATTATAATAATTACCTCATTCTTCCAAGGCATTGACTTATTTGGGATGCCATAGTCATATAAAATCTCATCATCTTTTTTAATGTCCCTTCAAAACAAAATGAGTAAAAGTTAAACAATTGCTGTAATACCAACTTAAAAAAATAAATGGATGTCCTTTATATACAACATAATGATGTGGAACCATTGTTTCTACTGGAAGTATGGAGCACATTCCATTTATAAAATGCTGTAATAACATTATTTTTTAAGAATAATGAATCACATTATTTGAGGGTTGTATCCATAACATAAGTTAGTGTGGAAATAATAAAACATCTAAACAAAAAACTCATGAAGTGTGACAAAATAAAGTTTCTCTAATGATTGGAAACACAGAAAAACTGAATAAATCTAAAATTAAAATTTATTAAAAAGCGAGTGCTCAAAGTTAAGCTTAGTTTTACCATCAAATAAGCATTAAACCTGGTTAAAAACAGTAAATTTTTGTGTACAAATGCAAAGGTAAAAAACCAAGTTATGACCTTGACATCATTTTGAATGTCACATCAAAACAATTTCAAATGTTGTAAATATGACTTGTAGTCAAATCCAGGGTTAATACAAGATTTGGAGAAAAAAATTTACGGGGTTTTCTAAAGCCAATTTTCCAGAATTCACTGACCATTAACATTTGATATAACATTCATAACATAACAATTTTATACACAACTGGCTGTTTTTCTCCCACATAATGTTTTAATAAATATTTGAAAGAACAGTGTTATGTGACTGTATGCAATATCCATAAAGTTCCTGCTTTTAATGTTTCATTGTGTGTAACAAAGTCATTTATTGTGACCCCATGTCATGGAGGAAGATTGCACAATACTTTTACTTGTAGTGGGCGCAGATATTGTTGTGGATGTCAGATCTGGTCCAGAATCGTCTGCTGCCACGAGTGCCTCTGCAGATGTACTAGGAGGATTAAGTAAAGTAAAACTCTCTTGATTTTGGCTTAGTTCCTCATGGACAAATTCAAAGCATATTCAACCATTTTTCTGAGATCAATGATTTTGTTGCACAGGCAACATTTTGCTGAATACTTATCTCCTCTGAATTCCTTATCCCATTGTTTATACTTGCAGTTAAAAGTACACCTGCCCAAAATTTAAATTGCTGTTTGTAGGTCACTGCACTATGTGACAGCCAGATGGTAGTCATGCAACCATCTATGTCACGAATATGCTTTGTGCAATAAAAAATCTTTTGCCTATCAATCGCTAAAATAACTCTGATAAAAGGAGATACTAAACACTGAACAAAATCCAGTTTGAACAAAATATCTGGGAATTTGTAAATTTTTTAATCAAATTTTGACAATCTTTTCACATTTTATGAAAAAAATTTCCATTCCAAAAATATAACAAGAACATAAATAATAATCAACAAAACAACAAAATCCAAGGGTTTAGTTGATTTTCAAGGGTTTTCAAGTCCTGGGATAGTAGTTTTTAAGGGTTTTTCAAGCAAATCTATCCAGTAATTTCCGAAAACAAGTTTAAAATAGGTGTTAATCACACACCACACACACACACACACACACATATGTCATTAGAGATTATCTGGGCTAACAACAAACTTCATAGCAAGACAGCTTGTTATTTCATACTTTCATAAGTATACCTTGCAGCAAAGATGCAGATTCTATTGTCCCTTACTATTTTCAATACACAATTTCTCTCACTTTTGTCTCCATGGTTCACAATTCTACCTAATCTTCCACTTTCTTCTGTAGCATCAATGCTATATAAAGAAATAAGCAGTTTTAGATTTTTAAATATCACAGAAGTTAGTTTTTACATTTCAAAACAATGCCGAAATCGCAGAAGATGATTATATGAACTGTACAAAGTTTCAGATGATCCCAAAACTGGTGAATTAAAAATATTACCAGTACAACATATTTGGTAAGTTTGGTTGATTCAATAATATATTTGTTATATAAATATGTATACTTGTAAAGCAAATCTGCAAAAAGTCCATATTAGAACTAGAATCTTCTGCAGGCAAGTCAAAGCTTGTCATTAACATTTTAGTTGGACAAGTACCATTCAATTTTAACTTGCTACCATCAAAAATACTTGTCCATCATTAATAAATAGAAGAAAAGGTGTAGAGTGTCTTTTAACAAATAGCAGGTCCAATGGAGAGCTTATTGATCAGATATGAAATTTAAGAATATGATCAGTTAAGATGTTGAATTCTTGAACACCAATAATTCAAGTGTCTGTAGAGCAGATGACCAGTATTTTGTTTTCTTGACAACTTTTTGCTTTGACAGTTTGACTACCATTAATATCCAACCCTTCAAGACATCTAAAATTGAACAATCTTGATGCATAGCTTGGCAATTAAACTGAATCAAGTTTACAACATTGGCAGAAAGATTGGTATGGACAGAAGGAATTTAGAAATAAATTAAAACAATATCTCTTAAAATTTTGCACAGAAGCCTTTCAGTACTGTAAATGTGGTTATTTTCATGATGGGGAAATTTACGCTATTTTCGCGAATAAAAAAATCGTGAAAATTTCAACAAAACCAAGTACATTGTAGCATGCTTGACCTAGTCTGAGTAAACATAACATTGACTAGTCCAAGTTAAAAATAACTATGTACACTTTGACCTGTGAATTATAATTAACTGTTATAGAAACAACTTTTATTATCCGCTGGGTGTTTAATGCCAGCTGTGTGAAAAGCTTTGATAACAAAATCACAATCTTTTCAAATTTTTGATGCGTTTAATCGCAGGGGCTTGTATTTATGGATAATTCCCTTTTTCTGACAACTACCCTCTTTCTGGCAAAAACCCTGGAAGAAATTTCTTTTAGGGTTTTGGCCAGAAAAAGGTTATTTGTCAGAAAAAGGGAATTATACATAAATACAAGCCCCTGTGGCCACACAAGATCAGGATCGGCAAGATCGCGAAAATTACCCCCATGCGAAATGTCAGGTATCTAATTTCACAAAAATTTCCACTTGCGAAAATAACCACATTTACAGTATAATTACCAGAAATCTCTAAAAAAAAATCTGAATCCTGAAGAAAATTGTATTTCCTCTCCCCTTTTCAGCTGATATGTTCCTGCATATTCTAGTATAAAATCTCCTTTCGATCTGTTTATGGTAGTTTTTATCCTCGTCCTAAAAATAGAAAGAACAACAACAATATACCATAAATCTGATTTCACAAAAAAAAAAAAAAAAAAAAAAAAAAAAAAAAAAAAAAAAAAGAAGAAAAATTGTGAAGTGACTGGAAGCTAACCTTTCCAGTAATCAAATATAATCCATGAAGTAATTAGACAATCATTATATCCCAGTCAAAAAACAATTTTAACTACCGGTAATTGCAACAGAATCATTCCCTGTGTCACATTCCATAGATTTAAAAACAATTTTCAATTTTTTCCCTAATTAAATGTAAAGAAACAATAAAACTTTTTGAGTGGTTTTTGTATAATTACGGGTATATAAAATAAAACAATACTTTTAGCCTCATATTTCAACCTGTTTACAACACAAAGCATTTTACAGAGGTAATATACAGCAGAAGTATTTTAGAAGACAAACAGCTAATGTTAACTATCAATGATGGTTTCATACCTTTATTCTCATAACTGTCAATTTCAAACCCTGGCGGATCTTGCCCCTTGTCACACCAGTATTTTGCAACCTCAAAAGGGTTTTGTCGCCTTGTTCTAGTTTGCATTATAACTTCAAAACAAAAATCCACAAAACATTCATCTTTAGCTGCATAAGGAAAAGCTACCTGCAAAAAAATTGAAATGGAATTAATCAGACTTATATCTGGATAGATTGAGCCAATAATTTTTGTTGTATGTGAATACAACATCCCCCAACAACCTATCATTTATTTACTTATTTATTTATGTATTTGTTTATCCATTCATTTTAGGGGGTGAGTTTGTTATAAATATGATACAAAAAACTGTGGGGTATATAAACAATATAAACAATAAGCCATGATATCTGAGAATAAAACATAATCCTTCTCCTCCTCCTTCTCAGCATCATCATCAGCAGCAGCAGCAGTAACAGTAGAAATCATCATCACCATCGTCATCATCATCATCATCATCACCATCAACAGCAGCAGAGTAGTTTTATAAACATCTTTATATTTTTGAGAACAATCCATACAAATACATATGGTAATATTATACCAACTTTTAAAAACTTTAAAAAATGACAAACAAAAACTTTAACAATGAGACCTTTTGACCTCAGCAACTGAATCACATATCCTTTATAGCTTGAAAAATATCATATGTACATGTATCAAGTATGGGATAATCAATCACTCATACAATGAAAAACATTAACATAAAACTTTATCACTAGAAGCTCTGCACTCTCAAGCTGGGAGTTTGACAGTAGCTCTCTGCACTTTGTGCAAGTGAGCTAAAAAAGCAATAGCTGGTACAAAACTATCTATATATACATGTACCATATAAATAATTATGGGGTTATACATCTTTTTAGCATTAGTCACTTCAGATTTTTACAACTTTAAATCAAAAAGTATATAATCAGTGGTTTTGTTTGCCTAAAATTACTACCAAATAAAGGTAGTTTCCCCTTGAGAAATAAGACTAAAATTTCCCAATTTGACAACTAAAATTCCCCAAAAGGCAACAGTGACACAATTCAAATAGTTTAAGTTAAATCCAGTTGTCCAAAACTATTCTGACAGACAAAAAATGTTAGATATTGTCACAATATAAAATCTTTGCAATGAATTTCAAAATTCTGAGCATAATATGTGGCATAAAAAGGGTCCAAATTTTCCCAATCTGAAAGGTAGAAGGTAGCTTTTAAAAACCATAGCAAAATCACTGATAATATTTACATATAAGCAAGGCACACACACACACACACACACACACACACACACACACACACACTTAGATTCCTATATAAAATTTTGGGGTATATAATATTTTGTATATCACTCTAACATGTCTAAGGTATATTATATCTTGTATGTAACTTTGTTCCATATTTAAAATTGTGGGATAAATAAATCTTATATACACCTGTAACACAAGATTTATATATTAAATTGTGGGGGGTATAAAAAGTCTTGTATTATAATTCTGATTCATTATATTTAAAACATGTATAGATTTGTGGGGTATATACAATATCTTGTATATATCTTAGATTCATTCATATACATGTATAAATTTGTGGGATATACAATAACTTGTATATCTTGTATGTATATAAATATATAAATAATTTTGTGGGGTATACGATATCTTGTATGTATTATTATACATGTATAAATTTGTGGGGTATATAATATCTCACATATAACTCAAATTTATACAGTCAAATCCGGTATATTTTCATTGGCTTTGTGATAAAAAATTACATGTGATATAACTACTAAATGCTTTTAACTGATTTCCGGTTTTTGACATCTTGCATGACTTCTGGACATTAAGTGGTGACTGTTTACTAAATAATAGGAACTGTATCCGTCTGGTATTAAATAAGAGGTATTTGATAACTCTTGAAGTAGTATTTATAGTTACTTTGACCTTGACCTTTAACCTAGTGACTGATTTGCAATCCAAAGAATTGTTTTGTCACAGGAAATAAGTTAAAAAGTTTAAGATCAATCAGACAAGACACACAGTGCATCTTTAATGCATGGAAACCAATTGTTAACAGACAGCCATCCGTCCCCCTCCTGGACAGCACCATAACATAGTATTTCCCATCAACATTAAGGGCCTATAAAAATGAAATTTAATGAAAAGAAAACCATTCTTCATATAAAATTCAACAAGAAAAAACATGAGGCCCATGGGCCTTAATGCTCCCCAGAGGGTGAGCATATTTCTCATGACAATAATTAAAGAGTATGGTCCAAATTATCAGCCGTAAGGGCCAATTATATTCCAGGAATTTTGCAAAAAAAAAAAAAAAAAAAAAAAAAAAAAATCCTATGACCTTTATCTTTAAGGTCATGACCTACATTCATATATTAAAATAATCGTTAAGCCACTACCTACAATATTCTATACAAAAAGTTGATAGTTTTCCAGATATATTGACAAATAACTAATTTCAACAATTTCCCCCTTAAGTTCCTTTCCATTTCCCCATTTTGGGCCGTACAGCTATGATTTGTGCAAATCTAAAACTACGTGTCCTAAGTATGCTACACGTTAAATATCTAAGCTAAATCTCTTGTATCAATCAGAGAAGATGATTTTTAAAGATTATTTTTACAATTTCCCCTTTATGGGACACCAAAGGGATATATATATATATATCCCCTTCATTTGTGCTCTTCACCTAGACATTACTGCCAATCATCCAAAATGGCTCTGTAGTTTCGGAGGTGTTGATTTAAATGTGAAAAGTTTACGCACAACGGACGAAGATAGATGACAATGGCTCATCTTAGCCTTCGGCTCAGGTGAGCTAAAAAATTCCGAATTTTTGATGTGGCTATAAAAAACACTTCTCATAATAGCCATCCCTGTTTATAAATTGACACTATCTGATAATCAACAGCATTAGCAATTAGAATATCTTTTGGGTATTTTCAAATAAAATACATGTATAAGTTAAATTTACTATAATTTGTGTATTTTATTTTATAGAAAGTACTTTTTAAGTGTTTGTTAAATGGTAATTGTGAATTTAGTTTCAAGTAACATGTTTATTGTCAATTTCCATTTTTCATAAGTTACCTGAAATAGCTGATTGCAATAGGTTCGAATGACACATATGACTTATTAACTTCAACTTATCAATTTTGAAATAATTTTTAAACCTCGATCATTGTTGACCAGTTTTGATTAAATTTTACTAGTGTAATTTGAAAATTGATCAATTAAAGTTTTCTAAGATAGTATGTCATTGAGGTGGTCTTAAAAAAAGACTCCGCATATTTTTTTTTATATATAGGCAGACAATCCCGACCTTCAAAGTAACACACATGTGACTGCATTTATATACTGATTAATGAAGAAAAACCTGATAATTGTTGTGAATTTATTGCTGTATTGTATGCCATAATTTCACACACACACACACACACACACACACACACACACACACACACTTCCAGTATTATGATAAATGACTAACATACTTTACATTTATACATATCTGAGTGTTGTTTTAACAGTTAAACAAAGTGTACTTTAGTATGCCTGAAAACCGATTTGTCTGCCATAATAAACTACTGTATCATGGAGAAAAAATTAGAGAATTTTTGTTTTAGCATTTTTTGGGAACAGGTTACATGAAGATTTCTATGGTATTAGCCAGAGATGGGGTATTTTTGGTGCTTCAATTGTGGGGGCAATTTCAATGAAAAACATAGAAAATGGTTTTGAATTTAAAAATTCTATGTGATTATCTGATAAATTCTATTATTTAATATGGATTAAGAGGGGTCAATTGTATAAAATTGTGGGGTATACATTTTTAAAAATTATAAATGAGATTATTAACATTTTAGATACATGTATTCATCATGTTCATTGATATAATTGTGAGGTATATACATCATATATAATATTGTGTATATCACTCAGATTATTATATGAAATTGTGAGGTGTATATATACATGATATCATGTATAATATCTGTATATAACTCAGATTCATATGAAATTGCATGTTTTATTAATCAGATTATATATAGAATTGTGAGGTATAATATTTTGTAGATGACTCACAATTTTTATATAAAAATTGTATTTTTGTCAGGTTTATACATAAAAATTGTGGGGTATTCATCTTTGCTTATTATAAGCTAGGATCTAAATATATATCACTTTATGCATTTAATATGTTTATCACTATAAATTGTGGGATATATATCTTGTACAGTCAAACCTACTTTATCAAACATCAGACAGTTAAATGCATAGAATATAAAAACTAAAGAATGTTCTCTTTATTTTGCATAGTGAAACATTAGTAATTGCACAGCCTAAAAACCAAAAACCTAGTTAAACGTATGATAAATCTGTGGGTTTAAAGTTCAACTCTGATAAAAGATTGAAATACAAAGAATCTGAGATGTCATAATAAATCAATTAAATCTTTATTTTACCATCTTCAAACACTGGATTTCTGTTCATAAAATTATAATAATATGGTTTTATCATGATCACATTTGGCTTCTTTGAATTAGTTCCTAGAAGTTAAGTAAGATCACCTTATAATCAGTTTTCCCTGTAACAATTCTGCCCAAAACATGTTCATTCTGTATGTCTTAGAGACAAACTGACATTGGCCAAAACTTTTACGTGGATGGGGAAGGACAATGTATGCTATTTGTGAAGGTTGACCAATTATTATTGTCTACTTTTTCTTTGTTGTCTGCAACTTTAAACAAGAGGCCCATGGGCCTTAACGCTCACCTGAAGATATGTCCAATATTGTTTGCAAAGTGCAATAGACAATATATTAAGTACAGAAACTTGAAAAGTTTTCTCAAGTTAAGAACTCCCACAAAACTTAATCAGAAATATATCCACTCACTTTTCATTTATAAGTAGCTTATATAATATGCATGAAGTAACTGTAATGCAATGAATAATTTCAAAATCATTAATCAATTTCAGTATAATTATGCAGCTATGTCCCTGACCTTTGAACATATATGACCTCGAACCATATATGATTGTCATGTCAATACCTACAATATTCTAATATAAAGCCTATACAAAAAGTTAATAGTTTTCAAGATTATTAGCAATTTAATCTTCTTCTGCAGCTGTGACCTTGACCTTTGACATATGACCTTGAACCATATATCAAAATGATTGTCATGTCAATACCTACAATATTCAAATATACATGCCTATACAAAATGTTAATAGTTTTAAAGATAATTAGCAATTTAAGTCTTCTTCTGCAGCTGTGACCTTGACCTTTCAACATCAAAATGATCGTTGTTGCAATACCTACAATATTATAATATACATGCCTATACAAAAAGTTAATAGTTTTAAAGATAATTAGCAATTTAAGTCTTCTTCTGCAGCTGTGACCTTGACCTTTCAACATATGACCTTGAACTATATATCAAAATGATTGTCATGTCAATACCTGCAATATTCAAATATACATGCCTATACAAAAAGTTGATAGTTTTCAAGATATAATGACAAATATATAGTTTTTAGCAATTTCCCCACTCAGTGCCTTACAATTTCCCCATTTTGAACCCCATGGCTACCATTTGTGCAAATCTGAAAAAAGATGACCTAAGGATGTTATAAATGAAATAACTAAGGTATATCTTTTGTAGATTCAGAGGAGAAGATTTTTAAAGTTTTTCACTATTTCCCCCCTTGTGGGGCCCAAGGGGACAAAACTCCTTAATTTGTGCAAATCTGAAAGGGCTTCACCAAGGCATGATGGTTACCAAATTTCATTAAATTTGGCCAGGTGGTTTTAGAGGAGAAGATTAAAATGTAAAAAGTTTACGGACGACGGACGGAAATGGATAGCAATAGCTCATCTGAGCTTTCAGCTCAGGTGAGCTAAAAAACCTATCTTAAGGGCTGTTAATGCAAATCATTCATATCACTAACGCTAAACGATTAACAGAGTTTGACTGTTTATAACTAATTTATATATAAAATTTGGGGGTATATAATAGCATATAGTATACCCCATAATTAATATATAATATATTGTCTTGACACCACCAAACTATTGGTTTAGCTACAATTTGTAAATATATACATAACAAAAACTGTGGGGTATGTAACATTATTATTTATCTTTTGTGTGTGTGTGTGTGTGTGTGTGTGTGTTACAACTGTAATTATAGGTATAATTAGCATATCTAAGGATATTGGTTAATTGCATGTACCTGTATATGATACCAATATCATTCAAATAACTGAGCTTATACAATTAACAGGGTTTACTGTTTAACACTGAGTTATATATAAAATTGAGGGGTATATAATATCTTGTATATAGTATACCCCACAATTTATATATATAATACATTGTGTTGACAGCATCAAAATTTCAATTTAGCTACAATGCATTGGTAAATATAAACATCACATACATCACAAAATTGTGGGGTAAATAACATTATTATATATCTTTGTGTGTGTGTGTGTGTTTGTGTGTGTGTGTGTGTGTGTGTGTGTGTGTGTGTGTGTGTGTGTTACAACTGTTAATTGCTTGTACCTGTATATGATACCTTTATCATTCAAATCACTGAGCTTATACAATTAACAGGGATTGACTGTTTATAACTGAGTTATATATAAAATTGTGGGGTATATAATATCTTGTATACAGTATACCCCACAATTTATATATATAATACATTGTGTTGACACCATCAAACTATCAATTTAGCTACAATGCATTGGTAAATATAAACATCACATACAGCACAAAAATTGTGGGGTATATATATATGTGTGTGTGGTGTGTGTGTGTGTGTGTGTGTGTGTGTGTGTGTTACAACTGTATTTATAGATACAGTAAGCATATTTAAGGATATCGGTTAATTGCATGTACCTGTATATGATACCCATATCATTCAAATCACTGAGCTGATACAATTAACAGGGTTTGACTTTATAACTGAGTTATATATAAAATTGTGGGGTATATAGTATCTTGTATACAGTATACCCCACAATTTATATATATAATACATTGTGTTGACACCACCAAACTATCGTTTTAGCTACAATTGGGAAATATATACATCACAAAAATTGTGGGGTATATAACATTATTTTATATCTTACACTAAAAGTTTTAAGGTAAATTTCATCCCAAGATTATTTCTGTTCATTTGTCCAGAAAATATAAATTGCGGGGTATACATGTACATTTTATAAAATATAAGGAGAGGTTTTATCACTGTAATTTGTGAGGTATGACTCATGTATAACTAAGAATACAACATTCTCAGACTATCAACTCAATTTTCCTTTAAGCTATATATGCATCTTGCTTTTTAAAAGAAAACTGTGGAGAATACCAATCCATATTACATTTCACTTTGCCACATTGTTACCTGTACTGGTCAATTTCAGTACAGCAGCAGATATATTACTTGCCAATTACTGCAAATCCTGACTCCAAGAACGAAACAAATAAGTCCACCTTCTAGATACAATTATTACAGTGGCACATATAACAGCCAATACTACAAAGTTCAACAAAACAAATAAAAGCAATAAATTCTGAAATGTGCTTGGCTCCATATTAAAAATGGCTGACGATGCATTTCCTGTATAATTAATACCCCACGAAATATCACTATATATATATACATTATTCTTGTTAACAGTGAGAGACAAAAAAAGCATGTGTGTACACAAAACATATACCTTATTAACTTCAATTTGAACAATAAAGACTTTTCCTTATATTTGTTAACATGTACCAACCACCCAAAAGTGGAGTAATGGTGTTTTATGCCCCAGTCAAGAATCTTTCATTTATTTCGGGGCGGTCAGTTCTTGGATGGTGGCAGAAACTGGAGTGCCCAGAGAAAACCACCAACCTTCGGCAAGCGAACTGACAAACTTTCTCACACTAGGATCTATCCCAAGTGGGATTCAAACCCAGGCGGTGAGAGGCACCGTGATCCGTAAGCGCGTGCTTTAGACCACTCGGCCACAGAGGCCCCTGAAAATAAGCTGAAATGAATGTTCAAATAAGAATAGATTTATAAGTGTATTTGAATGGTAAATTGGTGTTCTAACATTTGTTCCAAGAAGGAATAAAAGAATAACAGGCAGGCAGAGGTAAAACTTCATACTCCTATCCTTCAGAGCCTGGATATAACAAAATGTAACTCACCATTCACTTCCAATATATAATATATATATTATCATGGTTTCTTAGCTACATGTATATATAGCATTTAATGTTTTCAATGAAAACAGAACTGATATTCAATATAATAAATCCAAATTAACATAAACTGCATTTAAATTTCTTCTGTTGATGAAATTAATGACTTGTAAAGCTTCTTCCCAGGAAAACAAATATATTCTGAAAACTTCAGTATAGTTATCATAAACCGGCCCAATGTCAATCTTTTCTTTATAACAGAAGGCTTTAATTTCATCATATGTGCAATATCTTTTGGTTAAAACAAAGCCAACAGACTTAGAATGTTTGAGAGGTTCTTTAGATGTCATTATCTAAATTACAAAAATTCTGTCATTGGAAGATGTTTCTTCAAACACTAAAATGCACATGGTTAATGGCTGTCTGGATACTTCCTGTAGAAATATACAATGTATATAGACCTGTCAGATAGAAATATGGGGTTTTTATACAGGTGTTTGTTCAGGAATATGAACTATTCCAAAATTATTCTTCTAGCTGTCTATATGATTTTTTTCCTAACATATACATACAAAAAGCTATGTTATCTGAAATTGGAGTCTGACCTATTTACCTGACCCTCACTTTAAATACTTTGTTCCAAGAAAATCTAATTTTTTGCATAATCAAAACTATGTCTCTTACAATGTTTTGGTAAAATTATGCATTTTTGTAAAATGAAGTAAATTCCTCTATTGGAAATGCATTTTTTATTTTGTTATTTTATAATTAAATTATCATTAAAACTGTTTCATATGTGTACAGGTATTGTCCAGTGCTCTAAAATCATGCATGCTCCAAAGTAGTGCAGGTTAGATTTTAAGGAATTGTGGGGACATTTTTCAGTGCTAATTAAAAGTAACAACTGAAATTGTCAAACTATTCAGTAAAGTTGCAACAGACACTGATTTTATCAAAACTAATTTTTGAATAGGCAAATGATGCATAAAAAGGTTAAGCATTAGCAAAAAGTCACCATTTTCACTAAGTCTATTTTTTCTCACTGCATAACTTTCTTTTGAAATTTATATAATAAAAATTGACCAACAATTCAGGGTGGGACAGACCTTACACAATATGATACATATCTTTACAGTTTCACCAGACCTAAATCATGGAATTTCTGGGTCATTAAATTTGGCAGCATTTCTTATCAGTTTTATTTACCCATGTCAAATTTGCAGAACTTGTTTTATCAGCCAAACAAACATTTTTTGGGCACTTGGTAAATTGTAATTACTCTAAAATGTGTAGCATGGGCCGGGTTACGTAACTTGTTATCATCCATGTAGTTTCTTCCTAAATACCACAAGATTGTAATCTTCAGTTTTCTGTCCCTGACACCTCAAATTACATGACAACAAAACGGCATATGAGGGGAAATAAGGGATAATAAACATGTGAAGTTCTTTCCATATTTCATTTCTTTTGTTTTATAATAAAATAATGATGTCTAGGTTGTTAGTGGAATGAAGATAGAAACATAATCATTAGTCAGCCACTTTGTATTAGCAGATGGTCTTAAGCCCACAAGAGATGGATGTTAAGTAAATTTAAACAAAACAAGTTCATTTTTGTGAGAAAATAAATTGTTTTAAAGGTAAAAACAATGGTTTGGACTCTAATGTTATCTTTTGTAAAATTATTCAATTTTCCATTAGCTGCATGAAATAAGGGAAATGGAGGATATTTAGGAACCATATGGAGCCTTGGTTTGAATAATTTTGGTCATCTCATTCTTCCAATTTCCATTTAAAATTGCTTCAATCGGGAACCATATCGAGCCTTGATTTGAATCACGAATATTGCCATAATTATTGGTCACCCAAATCTGCCATCATTACCACCCCTCAGGCCAAGGTATATTTTCTATTTTATGTGGTCGACTGTTTTACAAAACTCAATGACTATATCTTAAACCGAATCAAATCTTATTCTAGCTTACCTTTAAGTTTGTTCCTTTCGCTTTCTTCCTTTCGCGCCACAATGCCGGAAGTGTTAACCGGAAGGTTTCGGATTTTTTCTTAGTTCTTCTGAAATATCTCACGCAATGTCTAAAGGGAGACAACCCTTATAACACTGTATATAAAATCGATCTGAAACCTATATGTGCAAACAGGGTTGAAACGAAATGAAATAAGAAGAAAATCATCGAAATGACCGCCAAATATACGGGGTTTAATATATACCCCACATATGAAAAATGCCTCACAGAAAAGGTCTGAGATTGAAATGCACCTCGTATATACCCCACTGTAATTCTATATATATATATATATATATATATATATATATATATATATATATATATATATATATATATATATATATATATATATATAGTTTTTATTCATAAAACTAACAGGTATTTTCACTTTTAACAGACTCGAAATAATAATAATAATAATAATAATAATAATAATAATAATAATAATAATAGTGATGATGATGATGATGATGATGATGATGATGATGTCCTCTTGTCCTCTTATTCCTCTCCCAGAGTGACTGAGTTTATTATATTTAATAAATTCAAATTGAATTGATTAACTCTCTCTCTCTCTCTCTCTCTCTCTATTTCTCTCTCTCTCTCTCTCTCTCTCTCTCTCTTTATATATATATATATATATATATAATTGCAAAGTTAAACAAGGAATGTGAATGAAATACATGTATATATTGTATAGAATCGTATCCGTTATGACAATAACTGAGAGATTCAAATTAGCGTATTAAAAAGTTTTGTGAATTATTTATTACATTGCTTTAACAATCACTTTTTGATGTGTTTTAAGTATTAAATTTGGGATATAATAATTATTATAATAACAAGTATATAAGTTGCTTACAAATTATGAATGTAAATCAGCTTATTTCACCTGCAATATTTAACAATTGAACTGTTTTAAAATGGTGTTCATTGTCAATGTGAAGGCAACAACTTTGCAAGCAAATGGAATAACGCGCGTTAGCTTGCAATGTTGTTGCCTTCATACTGACAATGAACACCATTTTAAAACAGTTCAATTGTTATATTTTCGTTAAATATTTTTTAAAAAAATTATTCATTAATTTTAAGAATAAAAAAATTCCGATCTATAACACATACAAATCGGAGGAGTCCAGCAGACGCAACAGCTGAATTTAAGGCCGAGATCAACACGTTATTAATCCGCAATATTTTTAATGTAGGGTAACGATGGCGAGTTTTGGTTTGAAAAATTATAGTATTATCAGGTATTTTTATGGTATTTTCTCGATTTTTCATTAACATAATGAATTTTTGAGAATATTGTATATAAAACATAAATAAAAAATTGAATATCAACGATAAATGTGTTGTTATTTGTGGACTATATTTCGGTCGAAAATCAGTTGCACCTGTGTGGCCCAATTTCAATTTGCATAGAAGTTTGGAGTAAGAGATTGCTGTCTATATGTCGGAAGTGAAATTTGTGAATCTGAAAACGGGAAGGGGGGACTGTAGCAGAGGGATAATTTTTGATGGCCAAGCATGTGGGTTTCGAATCTGCGATATCTGAGTAGACAGAGATTTACAGAGAAATTTTTTCTGTTGTTCTTTTAACAGGCCATCAAAAACACCATTTGAATTTTTGTCTCTCACAAAGTCAATATTACGGTGAATATCAGCCAGGTGTTACCAAAATATGTGTTACCAAAATATTATTTGATTAATTTCTTTGAGTTTACTTTGTAAAATTTCGTAATTGCCTTTATCAAGCTTGTCTCGAATATAAACAAAAGTGACTTGATAGCCATATTTACTTACCTATGGTAATGTAGTTTCGGGTTGTACTAGTATATTGCATTTTAATTGTATTCATACACTGAGTGACAAAAGTTTTGGCGTTCATTGTCAGTAATGAAGGCAACGGGCCTCAAGCTTGCAGCTATGGATTTCACAAGGCAAATGAAAATATTGGCGTAAAATTGTTATCCGCTTGAGTTGGACAGAGGATGATCAAACAAATAAAATCAAGACAGCCCAGTCACTAAAATAATGTCGAGTATCAAAATTTCATCAGCTGTGATCCACCAAACATCGATATTGAAACGTTACAAACACAACCAGTAGGCCTGATTTTCGACGACAAAAAGATTGTGGATCTTTATCTATTTGTCTATACTTTCGAATCCTTTTAAAACAGGTTAAATGAAGAAAATGTCGAAAACATTAAAACATAGGGCTTTCGAGGGTGGTGGGTGGGTGGGGCTTAGCCCCCTTCCCCTTCTTACAAATCTTTGCCCTCGAATCCGCTTTAGGACACTTAGTGGCCCTCAGACACCTCTCCGTGATGAGTTTCTCTTGCTCTGTCTATCCATAAGATGAAAATACTAAAAAAAAGAGAGAAAAAAAAAAAAAAAAAAAAAAAAACAACTGATCCTTTCACTGACACTGTATCTTAATGGCAGTGTTGACTTGACAAGACATTCATAGTTCGCAGTATTTCTATTTATTTATTCAAATCTTTCTTATTCACAAGTATTTAAAAAATTAAAAATGTGTTTTTAAATGGATCAGGTCAACAAGAAACGAACGAGTTATAGAAAATGAATGTAACCGGATAACATCATAAGATGGTTTAATTACACAACCGTGACCAAACTAGATTTAAAATTGGCATGATACGTTATTTTAACAATCAGTTATTTGGTGACAACTAAAGGTCAGTAGAATAAATTTGTCAACTAGCCGAGGTATGTTTTTTTTTTTATTCTTCTTTTTAATGCAAAATCAATTATTTTAATCTCAAGCGCAAATTTGCTTCTTCAAATAAAAATTAGTTTTCAAAAAAAAAAAAAATAAATAAAATAAATAAAAAAATAAAAATAATAAATAAATAAATAAATAAATAAATAAATAATAGTGAAAAAACAAAAACAAATGTCCAATTCTTTATTGCAAAAACTGATTGACTGGCATAGATTTTTAAAATTATTTAAATGTACACATTTTTCCATGTCATATATTAGTGCTTGGAAACTGTCCAGCTTCGCCTGTTAGAAAAATCCGATTTCTGATAAAAGATGCATGGAATTTATCACCCTTCGGAATAACTCTCTTTTTATGTTGGCTACAAAAATAACCTTATAGACTTTAATGAAATACTAGTATTTTAGTGTCGCGATTGTTTTTCTGTAATCTAATGGAAAAACAGTTGCATTTACGCGAGAGTTTCACCAGCAGCATGTTACGAGTCTCATGTTTAAATATTTTTGCTTTAATGGTCTGATAATGTGACTAAGAATTTGTTGCCGATATTGTGACTAGGCGTTTCATAAGTACTGGGAGCTCGGTGGCCGAGTGTTCTAACGCGCGCGCTATCGGATCACAGATCCTCTCACCGCCTGTGTTCGAATTCCACTCGGGACAGATCCTAGTGTGAGAAAGTTTGACAGTTCGTTTGCCGAAGGTCGGTGGTTTTCTTGAGTTCCTCCACCATTCCAGATCTGACCGCCTCAAAATAACTGAAAGAATCTTGAGTGGGGCGTCATTACACCATTACTCCACTCCACTTCTTTCAAAAGTGTAAATAAAATGACTTTGTTTGGAGCGGGAAAATCACATAATAAAGAAAAATAATAATTATTTGTTAAATTCATTTAACTCAGTTAAACCCAATAAAACTGGCAATTAATTCATATGAACTGAACTATCTCTAATTAACTGGAGAAAAAGTAAGTTTTTCTAATTTTTGTCATTTTTGCGCCAGTTACTTTTTATTATCTGGTAACTCCAATTATCTCAAGGAAAGTGGAATTCTGAGTTCATTCCTGATGAAAGGGTAATTATTTTGAATGATTGTTGTTTTAATGTTGTTTGACGTCGTTTTAGCAATTTTCAGCTATTCTCGACTAACTTAAGTTTTTTTTTAATCTTTATTCAATGACTAATAATCGTGTACGTGTGAGATGTCACGGCATTTGAATTATCGTCTGCTGTGTACAAGCGCGTACTGAGGGCGACCTTGTGAAATGTGCATTTGCATTATTGTCTGCTGTGCATTTGAATTATCGTCTGCCGTGTACAAGCGCGTTCTGAGGGCGACCTTGTGAGATGTGCATTTGTATTATTTTAAACTACCGTCTGCCGTGTACAAGCGCGTTCTGAGGGCGACCTTATGAGATGTGCATTTGTATTATTGTCTGCTGTGCATTTGAATTATCGTCTGCCGTGTACAAGCGCGTACTGAGGGCGACCTTGTGAGATGTGCATTTGTATTATTCAACACGGTCTGCTGTGCATTTGAATTATCGTCTGCCGTGTACAAGCACGTTCTGAGGGCGTCCGTGTGAGATGTGCATTTGTATTATCGTCTGATGTGTACAAGCGCGTACTGAGGACGACCGTGTGAGATTTGCATTTGTATTATTGTCTGCTGTGTACAAGCGCGTACTGAGGGCGACCGTGTGAGATGTGCATTTGTATTATTGTCTGCTGTGCATTTGTATTATTGTCTGCTGTGCATTTGTATTATTGTCTGCTGTGTACAAGCGCGTTCTGAGGGCGACCGTGTGAGATGTGCATTTGTATTATCGTCTGATGTGTACAAGCGCGTACTGAGGACGACCGTGTGAGATTTGCATTTGTATTATTGTCTGCTGTGTACAAGCGCGTACTGAGGGCGACCGTGTGAGATGTGCATTTGTATTATCGTCTGTTGTGTACAAGCGCGTTCTGGGGGCGACCGTGTGAGATGTGCATTTGTATTATCGTCTGCCGTGTACAGGCGCGTACTGGGGGCGACCGTGTGAATGTGCATTTTGTATCATCGTCTGCTGTGTACAAGCGCGTATTGAGGGCGACCGTGTGAGATGTGCATTTGTATTATCGTCTGCTGTGTACAAGCGCGTATTGAGGGCGACCGTGTGGGATGTGCATTTTGTATTATCGTCTGCTGTGACAAGCGCGTATTGAGGGCGAAGCTAAAATCGGTTTTTTTACAAATAAAATAAACATAGAAATTTATATATTATTGTAATTTTTAAGCTAAGTATACACACTGTCACGTACTGATTTTGAATCTCTATTTAAATAATGCATTCAAAATTTCACGTGCTGATTTTGAATGCCTTATTTTGATAGAAATTTCAAATATGCACGTGACAACACTGATTTGTTAAAGTCTATAAAATTGAGACACTTTCAATTTCAATTTTTATTATGTAAAAAAATGGTTGAGTGCATTTTAAAAGCGTTATCACTACATTACTGCAAATTATTTTCTCATCAAAATCAAGGTCCATGAAGGTTAAAGAAGGATTATTCGAAATAAAATTAATTCAAAGTGAAAAAAGGTGAAATATCTAGTCGTAAGAAATTGCGTATATGAGTAGAATATTTAAAAGTAATTTATTCTAACATTAAATCAGGTAAAATAAAATGGTAAATCGGTCGAGTTCACACTGTAAAATAATCTTCAGACATAGAGATAAGAAATTGATTTAGTTTTTAATAAAAGTTATGGTGTATAAAAATGTACTTTGAAATAAACTCAATTTTCTTGATAGATTTAGACTGTCTGAACACATAGGTACATGAAAATTTAACGTCACTCATTTTTATTTATTTATTTATTTATTTATTATTATTATTATTATTTATAATAATAATAATAATAATAATAATAATAATAATAATAATAATAATTATTATTATTATTATTATTATTATTATTATTGACATGAAAACTAAAGAAAAATTTCTTTTTCTTACTTTTTGAAAGTTAAAAATGAAATATCCATTTTTTTCCGTAGTGAAAACTTTATACTGTATATGACAATTAACGTTTACCAAATAAAACCGAACTGTAAATATATTATTGTATATTACAGGTCGAAAGATAACTTTATCAACCTGCAAATCAATTTTGCAAATTATAGGTGACATCCTGTTAATTACAGGTGTGGGTGTCAATCTAAGGAATGTGTCTAATAAACAAAAGGATTAATAATAATCTTAATTATCGGTACATGTCAAACAAAGGATGTTAATTCAACTTCATGAAATAGTTTTCCCGTAAAATAATCATAGAAAGTTAAACTACGAGTTCGTATTTGACATATTTTAGTAGTTGGCCCACGTAATAATAATAATAATAATAATAATAATAATAATAATAATAACTTTAGGCAAATTTCAAATTCAAAATTGACGATCAGAAAAGTCTATTTAAAAAACATGTTTATTGATCCACTTACGAAATTTGATTTTATTAGATTTTAGTGTTACTTTTCCTTGGGCATACATACAGCTGTGATATTTCTAAATTCTTTATTCTATATATTCAAATCCATATTATTATTATTATTATTATTATTATTATTATGTTTTTTTAATGTGGTCTCATTCTAAAATCTGTGTCATTTCATTTTATACAATTATCATTTATTTTATTTGAGATTGAACATCTTGTTGTTTTTTTTTTTTTAATTACCCCAGCATTAATTAGCCATCGGGCAGTTGAAAAGAACTATGTTACAAACTTTAATTGTGTGAACATCTTTTAAATTATCAAGGGAATGTGATGCCGCCAGACTAATTAAAAGTCTTCTGTATCACGGCCATTTAATTTCAACTGTCAATAAACATTGCACAATTTTAAGAGCACAGGCGATTGGATTTTTATGTATTGATTTTAGCCGATGCCGCTGCCATGTGCCGATTTTGAATTTTTATTAAAATAACGCATTCAAAATTTTGAATTTTTAAAATTATTTTGATAAAAATTCAAAATTAGCACATGCCACCACAGTAAGTTCCATAATATTCATCCGGTAGTCTGTACAGTCCGACATAATAAAATATATATATATATTTTTTTTTTAAAAAAGTCAAAGATATAATCAATTTTCGTGTTAACGACAAATTAACACTCGTCACGTATTTTTCAGCAATGCAACCAAATACAGTAACAATTCTCAAGTAGGTCGGGACTCGACTCAATATGTTCATCAGATTTGTCCGTTTCTGGTTCAAATAAATAACCGCTATACTTCAAATTCATCACTTATACGATTTTCTACTGCTTCCCCAAATAATGACGAACTATTTGACATAATTAGGCACATGTCAGAGTAGTTACTTTCTTCTACATACACCAATATATCATCATTGTTACTACTGTCTATTATGTTAGACACTACTTCTAATACTGCAATGACGTCACACGTTTATAACTCGAAACGAGGCGTTTCACTTTGCGATAAAGAGAAAGTTAAAAAATGTGGATTTCAAACCGCTAAACTTTTTTTTCCACCAATTTTGAATATATTTTCAATATTGTTATATTTCAATAATATATTAAACTACTGTGATAAAAAATTTTTGGTTACAGGTACCCTTTAAAGCTGCATTAAGTTTTTCAATTTTCTGAATTTTCTTTTTGATTTTCTATAAATATATTTTTTTAAAAGAATACATATCTACTAACCACGATCCGTGAGATTCATTTTCGAAAATTTCATTTCTTTTAGCTGTAAATAAACGGAATCCTCTAACGGGTTGGTCAATGATTATTTGCTTTCGGCATGCGCACGGATGTACGGAAATTCCATTTAATCGAAGGTGAATCCTGACAAATTGTATAAATTGTCCGTCATTTATATCCAAACGTCAACACAAAATCATATATTCACACAAATTCATCACATCGACTTCGCAGCGAAAGGGACGTACTAAGAGAATAAAAGAGAATATAGAATACAGAAAATATTAATTCTGGTAAATATCTATACTTAGTTCTAAGGTCAATAGCATGGATACTCAAATGGAAGCCTTAATTTTCACACAAAATCAAAACTCTATCATGGCTACACCTCGGAAGAGGCCCGCCACAGATATGTCAGACCTGTCTGGCATGTCAGATATTTCCCAGTCAGATTCTGGAGCTGAAAAACATAATGACTTCCAAAAAGTCCAAAGGAAAAAAAAAGAAAAAAAAAAGCTGACAAGAACGCTAGCATGGAAAAAGGCGCTAGGCCTTCCAACCTCCTCCTCATTAGCATATTAATAACCTGTAGGGAAAAAGGAAAATCCCTATTCAACAACCTTAATCATGGACAGGTATATAATGAGGTCAGATCGACCCTAAGAAATCAGTACTTCATAATAGAGACAACAACAGGTGGAAGGGCCATCATAGTCAGGACTATCGATAACCCTATTGGTAAAAAGCTTATGAGTCTAGATTACATCGAGAACACCCCAGTCAAGTCAAGACAAATTCGACAAAATAAAAAAAGTTTTGGGGTAATCAAAAATATACCTACTAATTGGGCAGATCAAGATATCCTAGACGCCATCAAGTCTGATCCCGAGAACAAACACATACCCAGTCAGATTCTAAGATTAAATAACAGGGATCGAACCCCGTCTAGAGCCGTCCGCTTAACATTTGAGCTAGCTGAACTACCTGCCTCTATCATTGTCAACAAGTTTACCTACGCTCTACAACAGTTCAACTTTCCGGCCACTTTCTGTTTCAATTGCCAAAAACCAGGGCACAAAGCAGATAAGTGTAGAAACAATACCACCTGTTCACACTGTGCCTGACCGCACAAATATCAGGACTGTCCAAAAACCAGTCCTACCCCTCAATGCGCAAACTGCTCCGGACCCCATCGTCCCACCAGCAGTCAATGCCCAAGAAATTTAAACAAAAGAAATTCAAATCTTCAAAGTAACCAAAAACAAAATACTTATAACAAGAAACCAAAAACAGTCAAGACTTATTCACAAGCTGTAAAAAGCAGCCAGGAGACCCGCAACGTTCCAGTGGTCCCTAAACCGACCACATCAACCCCGGCCCCAGTCAAGAGCAACCAGGTAAAGCATGCTTATAACAAACATGCAAGACCTAATAGAAATAATAATAACAAACCTAAAAAGGTCAATCGTCAAGGACAACCCACAAGTCAAGATAAAAATCAAGATCACTTCAAACTTATGATTCAAACCTTACTTGACCTTGCTGAGGCCGGAAAGTTGTCCTCCGACCATATAGCGCTTATGCGCTCTCAAATCCGTTAAATTCAATTAAACAATAACCCCCCAGCTATGTACTAATCTACTATAATTATGTCTACTAATATCCTTCAATGGAATGCTGGGGGGCTAGCTCAAAAACTAAGCGAACTTAAAAATACTGTTGATCACTTGAAACCTGACGTGTTGGTAATCCAAGAATACTCTAACAAACCAAATTATAACAAAATTCACAAAATCTCCGGCTATCAGCCTCCAATACTCAAAGCTGAATATCGTCTAGCCACTTATATCAAAAACGAAATCCAATTTACCGGTGCAAAATCTAGAACTCTATTTCAAAAATATAAAAAACTAAATCTTTACAATATATACCTAACTCCAAGTCTAGATAATGACCGATTCTCAGATATCTTAAATTCAATAAAAATCCAAAAAACAAATTCACTCATCCTTGGCGACTTTAACGCCCACAATCACCTGTGGGGCGATAAAGCGACCTGCCGCAAAGGAATAATTACTGAAGAATGGCATGACGATAATAGCTTATCATTACTCAACAATGGCGAACCCACGCGTATTGTCAAAAACTCATTTACTGCTATTGATTTGGCTTTTAGTACACCTGATCTAGCTACAAAAATAACATTCGGCACTTATAACAACCAAATGGGTTCAGACCACATACCAATAACTATCAAAATTAATCAAAAATTAGAAAAAATGGTGCAAAATTTTCCTCCTAAATGGATATACAAAAAAGCCGACTGGGCCAAATTCCAAAACATGTGCGAGGCGATCGATCCCGAGACCATTCGGAACTCAGACTTAAATGTTTTTTATGATAATTTACAAAGCAAAATTAATGAAATCGCCTGCACTACCATACCCAAAACCAGCGGCAAAACAAGAAATTTCAAAAATAATCCCTGGTGGAACACAGAATGCGATGAAGCGCGACGTGAAAAAACACGATTTTATAACAAATTTCGGCGCACTAGCAGTGAGTCCGATTTTATTAATTATAAAGCAGCTCACGCTTGACTAAAAAGAATAATCAAAATTACAAAAGAAAAACACTGGCATGAATTCTGCGATACTTTGAACGATCACTCAGACACGCGTAAAGTTTGGCTAAAAATAAAAGCTATGAAAAATAATCCACAACGCGCACTACCGGTTATCAGTGGAGCTACTAGTGCAAAAGACAAAGCTAACATTTTAGCGGACTCTTTTTCCAACGCTAGCTCCAACAATAACCTCAATCCAGACTTCGCGATTAATAAAAACAAACTAAATCGGGCAAATCTAAACAATATTAATGAACTCACTTTAAACGAAAATAACCCGATTAATAAAAATTTCACTTTAGCAGAATTCAAGCTAGCGCTGAATAACAAAAATAAATCATCACCAGGAGATGACAAAATCTCATATGAAATAATAAAACACATGCCTCTGTCTACCCACCAGTTAATTCTTGAATTGATCAACACGTCATGGGACACGGGAATTCTACCGGACAAGTGGAAGGTCACCATTGTGGTACCTATCCCCAAACCGGAAAAACCTCTCTCTGAACCTTCATCTTACAGACCTATTTCGCTAACACCTACAATATGCAAACTAGAGATTGTAACTGGGATACCAGTTACGTATGATTCCCCACCATCCATAATCTCTATATTGTCTAAAATATACACCTGCTGATGGACTGATCTCGAGATGGATTGATAGTATCCATTACTAGTAATCGAAAGCTGACTAAGAGAAAGGGCGGAAGACAAGTAAATTTAAAGTTAACATCGAATTGTACAATTATAATTCGAGTAGTATTCATTTTAATATATTTTCATTCCCTCATACCCCATTGTTGCAACAATGTTTTTTGTTAAAAGAAACCAATTGATCACGGGAGTCCGAATCTGCATGTATAAATTTTTAATTCGAAATGTATGTAAATTATACAAGTTTAATAGATCAGAATCATGCGTTCTGTCTTCTGACATAAACCCTATCCATTAAATTGGCAATTCTATTAGCTGGTGTATTTTGATTGGACAGGTATTCAACTTTGATTGATAGCAAATCTATTTCACGAACTGTGAGGTGTTTAACCAACAAATTTGATTGACATGTGTCATGACTGTGAAGTAGCCATAACCTACATATTAATGGATAATTGACAAAGAGATTAAAGCAATTATCCATATCAAAACATGTAATAATGCTATTGAATTTGTTTACAATTCTTTGAATAGGAATTTAATCCTGTAAACTTGCCTTAAGAAATGAAATCAAGTATGCCATAAGATAGTGTTTCTTGACTGAGGGTGGGTGTTAAGAATTCTGGCTTCCCACCCCTACCCTCTCTTGAAAAGGATTTCCTGGAGGTTTTTATCACTCTTTTCAAAAGTCCATAATGAACAAGAAAATATACAGATGAGTGGAAAGGATTTTAATTATTTTAAAGCTATACATGTACATAGCACCACCCACAGTGGGAAATGACCTTAGGTGCCCTTTATTAATATCATTCTATTCAACTTTTCATAAGGAACCAGAAAATACATAAATACATAAATTAGGGGTGGGGATTTCAATAGTTTAAAATTAACTTAGCACCACCCAGCCCTACCCTTCAGTGGGAAAGGACCTTAGGTGTCTTTGATTAGTGTCATTCTTTTCATTTTATCATTAGGAACCAGAAAATATATACTTTAGGGATGGGGATCTCATTAGTTTATGAGTTATGACAAAGCCCTATATATGGTTTTATAGCACACCGCAAAGTGTTTAAGGAAAAATTGGTGATTTTTGTTTTTAAGACCCCATCTTCCTGTCCCTCACCCAATAAATACCCATGGATGTAAAACTTTAATGGTGCAGGAACCTATCCTAAAATTTTGAACGAGAATGAATGATGCGTTTAACTTGTTTGGCAGTGCTGATAAAAATTTGATATATTTTTAACAATTTAATACATAGTAACTGAGAATTTATTAAGAACAAATTATGTATGTGAGAAAGAGGTTAGTCACTTAATTAACATGTAGTTCATTAACATTCAATCATTTTTGTTTAGTGCTTAACTGTATACATTAAGTCAGATTACCCATTTTTTTTCGGGCGCTCATATATCTGAGAAACTGAATAAGAAAGAAGAAGATTCTGTAAGAGTTATCTATCTTTGTACGTATTGGACAGAAAGATGTTTGGAATTAAATTACGCAATTTACACGCACCGACCGCTGAGCCGTCGAGATAGAAAAAAATTTGATCATTTATCCATATCTACCAAGATAGCAGATTGTTGGTACCAAATTTCATCGAAACCCATCATACCGTTTCCGAGTTCTGCACCGGACAATTTTAAGGAAGAAAAAAAATTATAAAAATAATAATAATAATAATAATAATAATAATAATAATAATAATAATAATAATAGTAAGAAGAAGAAGAAGAAGAAGAAACAGAACGAAAACAATATGATTCCCCACCTTTGGGTGGGGAATCATAATAATTAATGGAAACCATGGTTAACGACCGGTTAACCTATTTTTTGGACACCAATAATTTAATATCAAACAATCAAAGTGGATTTAGAAAAGCCAGGTCTACATTAGACCACATACTCCGCCTTCAAACGGATATTAAAAAAGCACAGGCACAAAATAAAATTTTAGGTGCGATCTTTCTCGACTTAGAAAAGGCATTCGATCTTATGTGGCACGATGGTGTTTTACACCATCTCAAAAATTTCGGCATATCAGGAAAAATTTTTCAATTCATCAAAAACTTCTTACACAACCGCAAAATTAAAGTCAGAGTCTCTGACCAGCTATCTGATGAAAAGAGTCTAGAAAATGGCTGCCCCCAGGGCTCAGTCATTTCCCCGACTCTCTTCAACATAGCGGTCAACAACCATTCATCATGTATTCAGCACGCCACATCAAAATTATCACAATTCGCCGACGACGGGTGCTTTTGGGATGTTAGCCACAGCCTAAACGCACTCGAGTCGCGGCTACAGGATATCTTGGATAAGGTCCACAAATGGTCTGTAACATGGGGCTTCAAACTCTCTGAAAAGAAAACAGTAGGAATGATTTTTGGACGAAACCCCATACATTCCCTACACCTCAATATTAACGGGACACGGGTTAACTTTGTAAAGGAACACAAATTTCTTGGTGTTATGCTCGACAACAGACTTACCTGGAAACGACATATTGAGCACGTTGCGCAAAAATGCAAACACGTGCTCAACCTCATGAGGAATGTCTCAGGTACCAATTACGGAGCCAATAAAAAGACACTTATGCTACTTTACAAGACTCTTTTCCGCTCCCAGCTTGACTACGCATGTCAGGCCTACAGTTCAGCGGATAAGACCACCCTCTCCCAACTAGACATACTTCAACACAGGGCCCTCAGAATTGTCCTTGGAGCCATAAAAAGCACACCAATAACCACCTTATTATCAGAATCGGGCGAACTTCCGCTCCAAAAACGCCGTCAGCTTCTAACGTTGCGCTACTGGGCACGGACCGCTCCCCACGGGGACAACCTCCCGGTTAACGCAGCCTTAGAAGACTGCCAGGCCTATCGAAAATGTTATAGGAAATGGAAACAGGGCACGGAGCCCTACGGATTTAAAACTAGAAAGCAAATCACCAATTTAGGCCTAAATCAATTACAAATAATTAAAAAAAAACCTACTCCAAAACCGCCCTGGTTGTATTTAGAAATAAATTTAAACACAGACCTCCGCAGCCAGATATCAAAAAAATCTCCAACTGCAGCTCACCTGGCACTAGCTTTAGAATTCATAACACACAGTACAACCAGAGAAATTTGATCTATACGGATGGCTCCAAGGACCCGGTCTCTGGGAAAACTAGTTTTAGTGTGTACCTCCCTACTATTGATAAAATATATGCAGCTAGAACCTCAGATCACTTGTCTATTTATACCACGGAAATGATAGCCATCAGAGAGGCCTTACTGTTGAGCCGCGAAAACCAAATAGCGGATCCAGTCATCCTCACTGACTCCCTATCATCCATCCAATCTATAAATACAGGTCGGTCCAGCAGGCCAGAAATCCTATACCAGATTCGGTATCTGGCTACCAAATTAAATGCCACAATAGCCTGGATCCCCTCCCATATAGGGATCCGTGGCAACGACGTCGCAGATCAAGCGGCCAAGCTGGTGCTAACCAAACCCGCCCCCAACTTTATTGTAAAATTAGCCTCCACTGAGCTCTATTCGCTTATAAACAAAGCTATCTGGGGAGAATGGGCACAAGCACTTAGCACCTCAGCTAGCCAATGGAGACGCGACCTTGAGATCAAACCCTCTAAGCAGACTGTTCTCTTTCACTCGACCCGAGGCCTGGACCGCGCAATAACAAGACTCCGCATGGGTGTAACCATGCTACATGGTTACACCCATAGCCAACATATTAAGAAATGCGGTCCGGCCTGCAGCTTCTGCGGCCAACCCGAGACAATTGAGCACGTCCTGCTGCTATGCCCTGAATTTCTCGAAGAAAGACGGGAGCTAGCCAACCAAATAGGGTACCAGAATCTCACTATAAAGGGACTCCTAAACCCAGCAGCCAGATACAGAAACCTGATCTATCAACATCTAGGAAATTACATCTCAAAGATACAATACTCCAGTAAGATCTAGCCCGCCAGTGCATTCCTTCTCTTACTAATCACCTATACCTATGCGCTATAACACTACCTACTGCAGACGGGGCAGCAGCCATAGTTAACAGCGCATAACTATGTCGCAGTAGGCTCATTTTTCTTACTATTAACTATCCTTGCCAATGTTAGTGGCCGCTTACATTAACCATTTAATAAGCAAAATATATTAGAACCAACATAAACGCAAATTATCTCCCTTATACCATACGAAAAATTTTCGTATCACACAAGACCAAAAGAGTTATTCCTCTTTCTAAATTCTAAGAGTTACCTCCCTTATACCGTAACGGCCACTTACATTGATACTAAAACTCCTATTCCTTACCAGGCGCATTATCTTACCTACTGCAAGCGGGGCCGCGGCCATAGTTATATGCGCATAACTAAGCGGCAGTAGGTTCCACTCATAATCTACCCAAAATACTAACAAGCAAACTAACAAATTTACTTATCCGTGGATTCACTGAAACTTCCATGGATAACTAAATACTTAGTTAAGGTAATTAGTTAAGACACCCGAAAACACACAGACACGCACACAACTGTGAAAATGGCGAGTACAAGGCTGAGCAGAAGTATCCCACTCCGAGGTGTATGCAAGCACGAAATAGAGAGAATGAGGCCGGGGGACAGTGACCGTCAAAAGTCGCTGATCTCCCATAAAACTTCTTATCCCAGTACGCAAGCTGAATGAAAGTCCCAACTTTTATATGTCAACCTACGGAATGAAAGGATGAAAGGAATAAGCGAAAATGAAAAAACCAAAAAACAACAATGTGGCGTCAACTCTGGTAATCTTAAACCATAGCATGCTGGTAGTCTGGTCTTATATGTGTTTTTATTGTTATTTCATGTATTAATAATCCTGTTTTATTTTCAGATGGCCCGCTATATCCTATCGGCGCTCCTGCTCGCCAACTCATAAGCCGTCCTTCACGGTACCCACCCCTCTTTCTACTTCTTTCTGTACCCGTGCAGTACCGGACAAGATACAATCAAGTATCAAAAGTATCTAAAAATAAAATAAAACAACTGGTGCTGCACGGTGATACAAAAAAAAAAAATAAACTGTACTATACAGTATTTCCGATCTTTTGTTGTTTGCTCTGCGAGTATGTGTCAGAATGTGTCAGAAAGTGCTTGAATGTGTAAGTGTGAAGGGTGCGTCTTGCCTAAGACGTTAAGCCGGAGGCCACGTGTACCTGGCAGCCTGACGGGGCACGATAAAGATCCCCTATGTTTATCGAAAACAGAGTAGGCGTTTACGCCGGCATAGGGCCCCTTCACTTATATCATCTAAATTAACACATCCATGCTTCTGATCCCCCATTATTAAAGATCCCCTTTTGGAACAGGCTTCAAATAACCCCACCCCCATATTTTTATATCAAAATTTCAAAATTTTTCTCTTTGCTTCCTCTCGCGCCTGGTTAGGGATACCCTATTGTTACCACGGGGTACTTCACTTACAGCTGGGCTCCCCCTCTTCCTATGCACTCTCCTGCTCTGCTGCTGTCCTGGCATCTTCGTTTATCAAGGCGTATAACGACCAAAAAATCAAAAATCATAAAATTTTTAATAAAGTCAAACAGTCTGCACAATGGCCGCAAGGTCCCATGTAGACTCTAAACTCGCTTAATTTGTGTGTATCCAAACGCATTCGGAATGGTGTTACGTATCCATTACAAAGTCAAAAAATGACAAATTTAATCAAATTCTGTGTTTAATTTATCGTATTTCACCGTTTTGTAAGTTGTTTAAATGACCCGGTTTTTTATGGCGTAACCACGTTCTGAAATTAGATCCCACAGGCTGCATCTCGCTTGGAAATTATTGTTATTTCTGTATTTATTCGAGTTTTTATCGTTGAACCAAATGTAAAATTGTTAATTAGGAACATCATTAATTAGATCAGCATCGTTTTCAATTTTTGGCTAGGAAAACTTAATGCATCTTTAACTGGTGCGTGCGGTTTATAGAACAATTTTTCATTTTGTTGGTTTATTTTAATTTCACTTGATGAGTTGCTGTTACGTACCATAAGGGCGTGGTGAATTGTTTGTGATAAATTATGAAGCTTTTGCCGTCATTGTCAAATCTCTGCGTCACTCTCTAAAATGTGGTAAATAATGATAGGAACATGTTATTCTTAACTGTCCTTTTTATGACGATTTTAGAGAAGAGTTGTTTTTTAAGGTGTCTGAATTGCATTGTGATTTTAAAATTTTACCAAATACCGAAAAAATGAAAATTTTATTTTCTCAACAAAATGTGATGTTTATTTGTGCCAAATTTGACCTGTGCGTTAATTTTAAACAAACGACGTGATTTTATTTACAGTTGTAAATAGTGTTTATATATATCGTCTCTCATAACTCTGTTAAGAGTGGCTTTTTAATACGTAATGTTTTAATATATAATGTACATATAATGTTTAAAAAGGTGAGACGTTAATAAATATTAATATTGAATTATCTTCTGATTAACTGGTGCGTGCCGTTTATGAAGCGTGGTTAATTGTTTGTGAAAATTCTAAAGCTTTGACCGTCATGGACACTGCTTCATGTATTATTAAATCACAAACATACCAGCCCATGTCCAAATATCTGCGCCGATCTCTAAAAGGCGGCTAAACAGTGCTATCATCTGGTTAACTGGTGCGTGCGTTTTATAAATATATTATTCATTTGGTTTGTTTATTTTATTTTTAACTTGGTAATTATGAAACTTTGACCGTCATAGACAATCCTGTCCTTAATGTATTGAATACAAGCCCGTGTCTAATCACAATTAAAAAAAAATTAACCTTTGTAATATTCTATTTCAATATAGAAGAAATGCGATCTTTATTTTAAAAATTCATTTATAGACAGATGACAATAACACAAATACCTTTTACGTTACTTAGTCATACAATACCATTTTGTTAACCTGTTGACGTTGGCCGATGTTCTGTTTACCTGTAATTTAAAGGTGATGCAGAATGCATTCTTTTCCGTCGTTTAAATAATCACCTGTAATCATCCTCCAGTATAAGATGTAAAATTCGTGACAGAAAGAAATTTTTCACGAAATGTTAAAGAAATATAAAAGTTGGTAAAACTTTTAAAATTGTTACTTAAAAAAATTATCAGATAAGTTTAAAAAGGGTAAACTATATTTTTTTCAGTGACTTTTTTAATAGCCACAGTTGATCTAAATGTTAATTCATCCGTAGCTACATATTTAAGATAATGGTTGTTCAAGTGGCGCAGTGGTTAGCACCTATCACCAATGCTGACCGGGGTTCGATTCCCAGCGTCGTATGTGATAAGGTATGAGGTCACCTGCTTGATCACGTGGATTTTCTCCCGGGTTCTCCGGTTTTCCTCCCACAACAAGAACTCACGCGCGCTACAATTCGGGCCAACGAGCTAGATTAATATAAGTTGCATAACTTGTTTCTAAATCGTTGTAAAAGAAATAAAGTTTATACAAGATAATGGTTGAATTATTGTACTTAAATAACATGATTGAAGAAATAAAATAAATTTTTCTAATAAAAATACCATTCATTCGTTCAATTTATATTTCCACTATAGTAGTGATTATATATTATATAATAATATTAAGTGTCTATAACATATGCATAAAAAAGTGTAAGTCACAGTAACATAATTGTCTATTTACATGTTTGTTAATTATGTTGTTAATTTCAGGGACATATCTTCTAAATAACTCAGTTGTTAGAGTGCTCGGTCCGTAAGTGGGAAGTCGTGGGTTCGAACCCCGACCGGGTCTGACCTAAGACTTGAAAGTGGGTAATGACGTTTCTTTCGCCTAAGCACTCGGCATGACGTAATTAAAGTCATGGTTCTTTCGGATGGGAACTTAAAATAAACGAGGTCCCGTGTCACGGTAGGGCTGGCACGATAAAGAACCCTGCTGTATAATGCCATCAGCGCAACGCACAGGCAAAATTTCTTCACTTTCGTCTATAGTTGGCGACCTCTCGATATAAGTGAAATATTCTTGACTGGGACGTTAAACACCATTACTCAACTCAATTCTCCTAAATAAAAGAAATATGGTCTTCAATCTATGCTTGAGACATCCTTTCATAAGCTGAGAAGCTTGTTCTGACAAATTTAAATAAAATAAATAGAACTTCTTTTGGTAACGGAATGTCAGCCTCTCGTCCAATCAGAATCTGCAATAGAACATCTGGTTCACACTTAATAAGACTTTGGAAAATTTGTCTGTCATATGTTTTCTTGACATCCAAAATATTGTCCTATTAGAACTATAAGATCACTTGCACCACAGAATAATAAAATGTGCTGGAGTTCGTCTGCAATTTAGTTGTAGCAGAGTTGACACAACTGCCTGCTATTTGACGGTGATCTAGTCCATAGCTTTGCTATATAAAACGATAAGGACAATTGTGATTTTGTGACTAGAAGCCGCCATATTCTACTTTGTTCCATATTATTATTTATGCTTATGTAACGACGAAAGTTAAAGTTAGTAAACTTTCGATCTGTTCGAAGCTGTTGTTCTAATTCAGTTCACTATTCTTTCCATGTGGTGCAAAATGGAAGAAACACAGTTTGAATAAAACAAGAGAGGTTAAAGTTCAAAAATATTTCTGTAGTAATTCAAAGATATCTTGGCAGAACCCGAGGTTAACTTTACTATTATTTAAAATGGTATCGTACAGACGCCTAATTAAAACCTGAATGGAAAGATAAGAACCTTCTAAGTTGCATAGTTTTCAAAGAAAAGTAATTTTCTTTTGTTCAGTTCTGCTGCGATAGGTAAAATATCACACATACTTTCAACCATGTCTGATCTTGCGCGTTTAGGCAGGTCCTGAATATGGTTCAGTATAAAGTGCTGAGGGGGTATTCAGGGTGTTCATATCAACGCGTTTCAAGTTAAGCCACACTTCACATCCATAAAGCATTGCTGGAATGACTCTCTTTCTGTAGAGGTTCACAGCTGTAAGGGGGTTCATTTCAGCTGTCCCTGTCCCATGTAGTGCAAAATAAGCATTTCTTCCCTTTCTACATCTGTCCTACAAAACACCGAGTTCAGTTTGATACCGAGATGGGTACAGTCAGTTATTATACCTATTTCATTACTATCCAAACAAAACCTAAACGTATTCTCTGCAAAAGCTTTTCGACTTTTGTTAAATATCAACACAGACTACTTGTTAGCATTAAATCTAAATCTCCAGTGGCAGGCATATAGAAAAGCCGAGTCAAGCATACTGTAGATTGAAGACCAGTTGGTGTAGTACTAATACAGATTATATCGTCTGCTAGTGTTGGGTTTCCACATTGTAAATCCTCAATCCTAACTGAATGCACATTATTTTCTAAATTACTAAGTAAACAATCAATAAACACCGAGTAAAGACAATTTGATAAAACACCACCCTGTCTTATACCTTGATCTATATTAAACATTACAGATTGCTTTCCATGTATCAATACAGAGCCAATCAAAAAAACGCGGCATATAGATTTGATCTCCGTTCAATTTAAGAATTGATAGCTTCTTGGAGATTATATGAGGCAGCGATACAGCTTAAGTTCCTCTGAAATCCTTGCTGTTAACAGTTTGGGAACGTTTTGCATGTTATTCTGTTATACAAAATATTTTCAAACAGTTTAAACATAGTCACAAGCAGTAAAACTGTTCGATAGCTATCAGGATGATCTGTTCTCTTTTTACCATTAACCTTTGTATAAAGGAATAAAAATACGGTGTTTCCAAATCGTCGGAATTTGTCCATTTTTTACAATTTCATTAAATAGTTTAGCCAAACATATATGTAACTGCTTGCCACTATAAATGAGAAGTTTATTTTGAATTGTGTCAATACCTGGTGCTTTCTTTTTCTTCAATTGTTTTATGAGAATTGAAACTTCTGAAGGTGTGATATATCCACCAGGGAGGTGCTCAGTATCCTTAAAACATTCACTATATATTTTTTCAAAAAAGTTACATACGTGGTTAAATATCTCATTGTTACACTCTTGGTTATTTGTTGGGGTATACACATCGCGAGAATAACTAGAAAAGGCAGCTGCAAAATTTCGGGCTAGTATGAGTGCGGTTCTCATATATTAAGTGCCGGGTACACCATTTTCTTGTTTTATGAAACTCTAGCGATTTTGTTGTCGTTTAATAAGACGCCAGAATAACCTAATATCGTATTCTGCCGCCTCGTCTATATCTTTATATACTCTATTCATAAACCTCTCAAAAGACTCTTTTTGGGTTCTGTGAACTACATTCTTTGCAGATTTCCAATCACGAAATGTCTTGTGTTGAAAACTTCTAGGTCTGCCGTCGCATATTCAAATACGTCGTTTTTCGCGTTCGTTTTTGTAAACGTTTTTCTTACAGTTTGGTTCGATAAGTAAAGCTTGGTGTGCGCATTAAACTTTGTCTTTGATATAGCGTTGTCAGCTACAGACCTAATTCAGTCTAAAATCACGTAATAAAACACATCAACATCGACACGATAAGCTTGGTAAGCTAAGCTGTGACAATGTAATATCAAGCTTGTATTTTCGTTGAACTATTTCGTTCATTTGTGCCAGGCTTGCATTCTATACTGCGGCTTAGAGATTTGATTAATCATTTTGTGATTAACAGTTGTTATTACAGGTAAATGATCTTTCGTGTTCCCAATACTACCCTCAACGAGAATTTCACAGGAACTTAAGTTTTCACTTATAGTTTCGTCGACAAACACGTAATGAATCATAGACTTAGCAGTAATATAAATAAATGAACTACCTTTACATTGAAGGTCTTTATTAACTGGTGTTAAAGGACACATTTGTACAAATGTCTTAAGCTCCAAAGACTTATAAAAATTACAGTAGAGTTGCTCTAGTGATTTACAACTTGCGTTAAAGTCACCGGCTATGATAACATTACCAAACTGACTAAAATGGAAATATAGATCACATAACATGTTCAACTATTTGTACTTCTCAATATTACTATCGCCAGGTAAGTATACCCCAATAATATACAATGGTACATGTCATAACTCAGTATGCAGTACTTTTTGCTGTCAGAAAACGTACGATTTAGCAATATTTTCAACCGTCTAAAATTTGAAATTTATTTAAAACTAAGGTTTGTTCCCTTATGCAAAGCATTATTTAGCTGGATCTGGATTTATATAATTCGGAACTTTAGATCTGTTTGACTTATGTTTTTTATCTGTCAAATTGTTAGGTCTTAGTGTCACTGATGAGGAATGAATTTCCAAAATCTGCACATCTGGCACATCTGAATTTAATTGGTATTTGTGTTATATATTTACCAATGATACGTTCTGATAGCGTGACATCTAAAGGAATAACATTTGATTAGTGCGATTTTATACAGTATAGCGATACCCGGCATACCACATCTGCTATTTGCAGTTATACTTGAATCACACTTAACTACACTTGTGTATTTACTGTCAATAGAGTTCAATAATTGATTATTCCATGATTTTAAATTATGTTCTGATATAACAGCAATATTAGTGTCAGCTATATTTAAAAGTTCTTATAAACACATAGCTACGACATAATTCCTCTTACATTCCATGTAAGGAGATTTAAAATCATAACAGTTGCAACTATTTTATTGTACATATCAATATCTTAATAATCGTTACCAATCTGTTCGTACCATTGTCGTTGTGACAACTACGGTCTACATCAACCTTCTGATTGTATTAAATCGCCATATTCTTGACTTACACTCAGTTTAGTAGATACACGCACCCTCCAACTTCGAAGATTAGGAGCTGTGTAACATGTACATTTCTTTGATGAAGGTAAATCAGGATACCCGACCGTGTAAATTTGGCACCGATGTTGTCAAGATAGAATCACTCCGGCCGTTTACGCGGAAAATAGCCAAAAAATATATCAGACTCGTTTGTGGCCTCAGAAATGAGTGTATTCCTTTCAATATTGATCCTTAGCTGATGATCATTTCTTGTTTCCACTTTACGTTTACCAGAATAGCGATCATTTTCATCTAATAAGGTTTCTAAGTCCTATGTAGTGTTAAAGCCTTTGTCTTTAATGGGGTTTTGGGTTCTTTGCGACTTTGACTGTTAGAGGTCTCTTTATTTGTGTTTTTTTCTCTCGCGCGTTTGGGATCGAACGATATTATTTGGGATTGTGTTATCACCCATTACCGGACGCTTGTAAGTCCTACTTACATTAGCTTCATTGTGCAGTTTTGCGAAGTCAATAAAGTTAATTTCACAGTTCTTGCTTGTGCTAAAGTTCTCCAGAAGCGGAGTAGACTTTTCGCACGATGTGTTGCTGGTAGAGTCTAATTATTTATCTATGTGTTTACAATATAACCATCTATATCCCCAATGTTTTTATTGTTCCGCTTACCGTTTTAACAAATGATACAAATTTGACTACTTTGGGGGCAACCACTGCCTTTTAACACTCGAAATCGCGTCTTACACCTTAACATTTATTTCCTCTGGATATCTTCTGTTATATCATTTAATAATTTCCCCTTTCTGAATACTTCGTTGTTTTCAGATGGATCCTCACAAATAAATATATAAATACTGTAACAGTCCCTTGTATATTTCAATGCACTAGAGCTCTTGTTATTTGTCTTTCTTACAACAAGCTTACCATTATGGCAATTGGAGATGGGTTTCGCAAGAGATACAAGGAAAGAATAATATATAAGTGTCTTTTTGTAAATGAATTAGTTTTGCATCTAATTTCTCTATGTATTCTTTATTAGATACAAAAATCTGTTGTTTGTGAAAGGGTTTGGATATATTATATAATTATTTAATATCAAGAACTCAAGAAAAATAACTCTGATTTACTACAGCTCCTCGGGCTGATATGGATGCTTTGGTCGGTGTCTTCCCTTTGTTCCTACATGCAAAATAAAAAAGATGTTGGTTTAGAATTAAAGATGTTGCGATATGGGATTAAGTCATAAACTTTCTTATAATTTAGTAGGAATTGATCAAATGTAGGAATGGAGGGTATGAACCCCTTAAGTAGATATGAGGTGTGATATGGAAAAATCAATGTAATAATAATAATAATAATTATATATATATATATATAATCAATGAAGCAGAATTTGTTTGTTTGTTCGTTTTTGCACAATAATAAAAGAAACTTTGTTAGTATCAACTATGATGATTTTTCATTTATTACGTTTTTGTGTATTTTAATTTCTAATGCAAAAAAAGTTATTTACTTCGCACTGTGAAATATAACATCACTCACCTCTCTCTTTCTCTCTCTATGGGTGTGCTTGTGTGTGTGACCCTTCTAGGCCTAATAAAATTACTGTATCAGAAAAAATTATTTAATTATATTTTTATATATTTAAATAATAAAAATCATTGATTGATTTTTTAAATATTATCATTTATTAATTAATTAATTTATTTATTTTTAATTATTTTTGTTTCAGAATTGTTTTATTAGTCGTTTAATAAATTAATTGAACTTCTAAACGTATCATGCCAATATTTAAAAAATCGAACAATATAAAAACGTTTCCATCGTAAAATTGCCCCTGTTTTTTCAGAGTCAATTTATACTCTTTTTTTACTTTAAAAATAAAAGTATAATTGAAATAATAACAAGTGTTTCTATCATCTCTTTCAAAATCTTTCTTCGATTATGTATACGTATGAAGAAGGCTTGAATTTTCCTGATTTTTGAGAAAAAAAAAGTTATGCCCATCAACTAAATTAAAACAAGCGGAAATAAATCATTATTGTTGAAAATAATTGAGATTTTTTTTCTTTTTTTTAAGCTGTCATACGAAGACATGGTTTTAATCAAGAGATTAGTCTCACGACGAAGGCCTGCAGTCCGCAGTTTAAAATTAGCTTTATGTGTATGTTTCTATTTGGGGCTTGTAAATTTATTTTTTCAAGCTAGAAACATTTATGGCCTATTTAACACATAATGGTGAGTTTAAGCAATTTTTACAGCTGATTCAACTAAGACATTGTTTTTGTAACTATTCTAAGTCATGTAGAACATTTTCGTGATGTATGTTGAAATCGGATGGCGAAGTAGTTCAAAGCATATGTGTTACAGTGCTTTGCTACTATCAGCGGTTCTGCTGATTGTGTACCGAAATACTTTTCTACACTAAAGAAAAATAATATGTTTAAAATGTTTAATGAAGAAAATATACATCCCTTAAAAGCTTAGATGGTAATATGTGATTTAGGTAGTATTTATACGGTCAGGGTCCTCAAATGTATGTAGGTCTAAGTATCTAGAGGAACTGCATACAAAGGACGATTTCCAAAAAATAACAGGGGCATTTTAAACACATCCTAAATAAAACAAATACATGTATACTGGTTTCCAATTAATAAAATGACCAAAAAATATTTAAAAAATACACAATCTAATGTCACTATGTCTATGTAGAGTGTAGTAAAGATGTTGAGTAGAGTGTAGTAAAGATGTTGAGTAGAGTGTAGTGAAGATGTTGAGTAGAGTGTAGTAAAGGTGGTGAGTAGAGTGTAGTGAAGGTGTTGAGTAGAGTGTAGTGAAGGTGGTGAGTAGAGTGTAGTGAAGGTGGTGAGTAGAGTGTAGTGAAGGTGGTGAGTAGAGTGTAGTAAAGGTGGTGAGTAGAGTGTAGTGAAGGTGTAAAGTACAGTGTAGTGAAGGTGTTGAGTACAGTGTAGTAAAGGTGTTGCGTAGAGTGTAGTGAAGGCGTTGAGTAGAGTGTAGTAAAGGTGGTGAGTAGAGTGTAGTGAAGGTGTTGAGTAGAGTGTAATGAAGGTGTTTAGTGAAGGTGTTGAGTAGAGTGTAGTTAAGATGGTGAGTAGAGTGTAGTGAAGGTGTTAAGTACAGTGTAGTGAAGGTGTTGAGTACAGTGTAGTAAAGGTGTTGCGTAGAGTGTAGTGAAGGTGTTGAGTAGATTGGAGTAAAGGTGTTGAGTAGAGTGTAGTAAAGATGTTGAGTAGAGTGTAGTAATGGTGTTGAGTAGAGTGTAGTAAGGGTGAGTAGAGTGTAGTAAGGTGTTGAGTAGAGTGTAGTAAAGGTGTTGAGTAGAGTGTAGTAAAGGTGGTGAGTAGAGTGTAGTAAAGGCGTTTTACGCCAAGTCAAGATTCTTTCACTTATTTCGAGGCGGTCAGTTCAGGGATGGTGGAGGAAACCGGAGTGCCCGGGGAAAACCACCGACCTTCGAACCAAGGCGGTGAGGGGCGCTGTGACAATAAAAAATAGTCGAGTAGAGTGAAGTACAGTCAAGATTCTTTCGCTAATAATAAGGTATCAGCTCTAATAGTGTAGAGAAACTCAGAGTAGTCGGAGAAAACCACTGAACTGATAAACTTTTCTCATAAAATCTGCTTTCTTTTGACTTCAAACTTGACCTTAAGAAGCGGCGTAATCCGTAAGTCTTGACTTATGACCACTCGACCTCTGTGGCCCCAAAACGTGTTGAAGTTTGTTTGTATAGGTGATCTATTCTTTGGCATTGTTCCGACAATTAATAATAACCGTATCTTGACACTGTTCTTAGAGAAAGACAAGGAACACCAGCTGATCGGTTATAACTGATCTAGCGTTACAACCTCACTCCCAATGTCCAATCAATAATGAAATGCTGCTCTGTTCTGAGAAAAAGATATGGAACACCAGCTGATTGGTTATAACTGATCTAGCGTTACAACCTCACTCCCAATGTCCAATCAATAATGAAATGCTGCTCTGTTCTGAGAGAAAGATATGGAACACCAGCTGATTGGTTATAACTGATCTAGCGTTACAACTCACTCCCAATGTCCAATCAATAATGAAATGCTGCTTTGTTCTGAGAGAAAGATATGGAACACCAGCTGATTGGTTATAACTGATCTAGCGTTACAACCTCACTCCCAATGTCCAATCAATAATGAAATGCTGCTCTGTTCTGAGAGAAAGATATGGAACACCAGCTGATTGGTTATAACTGATCTAGCGTTACAACTCACTCCCAATGTCCAATCAATAATGAAATGCTGCTTTGTTCTGAGAGAAAGATATGGAACACCAGCTGATTGGTTATAACTGATCTAGCGTTACAACCTCACTCCCAATGTCCAATCAATAATGAAATGCTGCTCTATTCTGAGAGAAAGACAAGGAACACCAGCTGATTGGTTATAACTGATCTAGCGTTACAACCTCACTCCCAATGTCCAATCAATAATGAAATGCTGCTCTGTTCTGAGAGAAAGATATGGAACACCAGCTGATTGGTTATAACTGATCCAGCTTCCAGTGTTACAACCTTACTCCCAACGTCCAATCAATAATGAAATGCTGATACTGTTCTGAGAGAAAGATATGGAACTCCAGCTGATTTGTTATAACTGATCTAGCGTTACAACCTCACTCCCAACGCCCAATCAATAATGAAATGCTGATACTGTTCTGAGAGAAAGATATGGAACACCAGCTGATTTGTTATAACTGATCTAGCGTTACAACCTCACTCCCAATGTCCAATCAATAATGAAATACTGCTCTGTTCTGAGAGAAAGATATGGAACACCAGCTGATTGGTTATAACTGATCCAGCTTCCACTGTTACAACCTTACTCCCAACGTCCAATCAATAATGAAATGCTGATACTGTTCTGAGAGAAAGATATGGAACACCAGCTGATTTGTTATAACTGATCTAGCGTTACAACCTCACTCCCAACGCCCAATCAATAATGAAATGCTGATACTGTTCTGAGAGAAAGATATGGAACACCAGCTGATTTGTTATAACTGATCTAGCGTTACAACCTCACTCCCAACGCCCAATCAATAATGAAATGCTGATACTGTTCTGAGAGAAAGATATGGAACACCAGCTGATTTGTTATAACTGATCAAGCTTCTAGTGTTACAACCTCACTCCCAATGTCCTATCAATAATGAAATGCTGATACTGTTCTGAGAGAAAGATATGGAACACCAGCTGATTGGTTATAACTGATCCAGCTTCCAGTGTTACAACCTTACTCCCAACGTCCAATCAATAATGAAATGCTGATACTGTTCTGAGAGAAAGATATGGAACTCCAGCTGATTTGTTATAACTGATCTAGCGTTACAACCTCACTCCCAACGCCCAATCAATAATGAAATGCTGATACTGTTCTGAGAGAAAGATATGGAACACCAGCTGATTTGTTATAACTGATCTAGCGTTACAACCTCACTCCCAATGTCCAATCAATAATGAAATACTGCTCTGTTCTGAGAGAAAGATATGGAACACCAGCTGATTGGTTATAACTGATCCAGCTTCCACTGTTACAACCTTACTCCCAACGTCCAATCAATAATGAAATGCTGATACTGTTCTGAGAGAAAGATATGGAACACCAGCTGATTTGTTATAACTGATCTAGCGTTACAACCTCACTCCCAACGCCCAATCAATAATGAAATGCTGATACTGTTCTGAGAGAAAGATATGGAACACCAGCTGATTTGTTATAACTGATCTAGCGTTACAACCTCACTCCCAACGCCCAATCAATAATGAAATGCTGATACTGTTCTGAGAGAAAGATATGGAACACCAGCTGATTTGTTATAACTGATCAAGCTTCTAGTGTTACAACCTCACTCCCAATGTCCTATCAATAATGAAATGCTGATACTGTTCTGAGAGAAAGATATGGAACACCAGCTGATTGGTTATAACTGATCTAGCTTCTAGTGTTACAACCTCACTCCCAACGCCCAATCAATAATGAAATGCTGATACTGTTCTGAAAGAAAGATATGGAACACCAGCTGATTGGTTATAACAGATCTAGTGTTACAACCTCACTCCCAATGTCCAATCAATAATGAAATGCTGATTCTGTTCTGAGAAAAAGATATGGAACACCAGCTGATTGGTTATAACTGATCTAGCGTTACAACCTCACTCCCAATGTCCAATCAATAATGAAATGCTGCTCTGTTCTGAGAGAAAGATATGGAACACCAGCTGATTGGTTATAACTGATCCAGCTTCCAGTGTTACAACCTCACTCCCAATGTCCAATCAATAATGAAATGCTGCTCTGTTCTGAGAGAAAGATATGGAACACCAGCTGATTTGTTATAACTGATCAAGCTTCTAGTGTTACAACCTCACTCCCAATGTCCTATCAATAATGAAATGCTGATACTGTTCTGAGAGAAAGATATGGAACACCAGCTGATTGGTTATAACTGATCTAGCTTCTAGTGTTACAACCTCACTCCCAACGCCCAATCAATAATGAAATGCTGATACTGTTCTGAAAGAAAGATATGGAACACCAGCTGATTGGTTATAACAGATCTAGTGTTACAACCTCACTCCCAATGTCCAATCAATAATGAAATGCTGATTCTGTTCTGAGAAAAAGATACGGAACACCAGCTGATTGGTCATAACTGATCTAGCGTTACAACCTCACTCCCAATGTCCAATCAATAATGAAATGCTGCTCTATTCTGAGAGAAAGACAAGGAACACCAGCTGATTGGTTATAACTGATCTAGCGTTACAACCTCACTCCCAATGTCCAATCAATAATGAAATGCTGCTCTGTTCTGAGAGAAAGATATGGAACACCAGCTGATTGGTTATAACTGATCCAGCTTCCAGTGTTACAACCTCACTCCCAATGTCCAATCAATAATGAAATGCTGCTCTGTTCTGAGAGAAAGATATGGAACACCAGCTGATCGGTTATAACTGATCTAGCGTTACAACCTCACTCCCAACGCCCAATCAATAATGAAATGCTGATACTGTTCTGAGAAAAAGATATGGAACACCAGCTGATTTGTTATAACTGATCTAGCGTTACAACCTCACTCCCAACGCCCAATCAATAATGAAATGCTGATACTGTTCTGAGAGAAAGATATGGAACACCAGCTGATTTGTTATAACTGATCAAGCTTCTAGTGTTACAACCTCACTCCTAATGTCCTATCAATAATGAAATGCTGATACTGTTCTGAGAGAAAGATATGAAACACCTGCTGATTGGTTATAACTGATCTAGCTTCTAGTGTTACAACCTCACTCCTAATGTCCGATCAATAATGAAATGCTGATACTGTTCTGAGAGAAAGATATGGAACACCTGCTGATTGGTTATAACAGATCTAGTGTTACAACCTCACTCCCAATGTCCAATCAATAATGAAATGCTGATACTGTTCTGAGAGAAAGATATGGAACACCTGCTGATTGGTTATAACTGATCTAGCTTCTAGCGTTACAACCTCACTACCTACACCCAATCAATAATGAAATGCTGATACTGTTCTGAGAGAAAGATATGGAACACCAGCTGATTTGTTATAACTGATCAAGCTTCTAGTGTTACAACCTCACTCCTAATGTCCGATCAATAATGAAATGCTGATACTGTTCTGAGAGAAAGATATGGAACACCTGCTGATTGGTTATAACTGATCTAGCTTCTAGTGTTACGACCTCACTCCCAACGCCCAATCAATAATGAAATGCTGATACTGTTCTGAGAGAAAGATATGGAACACCAGCTGATTGGTTATAACAGATCTAGTGTTACAACCTCAGTCCCAATGTCCAATCAATAATGAAATGCTGATTCTGTTCTGAGAGAAAGATATGGAACACCAGCTGATTGGTTATAACTGATCTAGCTTCTAGTGTTACAACCTCACTCCTAATGTCCAATCAATAATGAAATGCTGATACTGTTCTGAGAGAAAGATATGGAACACCAGCTGATTGATTATAACAGATCCAGTGTTACCACCTCACTCCCAATGTCCAATCAATAATGAAATGCTGATACTGTTCTGAGAGAAAGATATGGAACACCAGCTGATTGGTTATAACAAATCCAGTGTTACCACCTCACTCCCAATGTCCAATCAATAATGAAATGCTGATACTGTTCTGAGAGAAAGATATGGAACACCAGCTGATTGGTTATAACTGATCTAGCTTCTAGTGTTACCACCTCACTCCCAATGTCCAATCAATAATGAAATGCTGATACTGTTCTGAGAGAAAGATATGGAACACCTGCTGATTGGTTATAACTGATCTAGCTTCTAGCGTTACAACCTCACTCCCAACGCCCAATCAATAATGAAATGCTGATACTGTTCTGAGAGAAAGATATGGAACACCAGCTGATTTGTTATAACTGATCAAGCTTCTAGTGTTACAACCTCACTCCTAATGTCCGATCAATAATGAAATGCTGATACTGTTCTGAGAGAAAGATATGGAACACCAGCTGATTGGTTATAACTGATCTAGTTTCTAGTGTTACCACCTCACTCCCAATGTCCAATCAATAATGAAATGCTGCTCTGTTCTGAGAGAAAGATATGGAACACCAGCTGATTGATTATAACAGATCCAGTGTTACCACCTCACTCCCAATGTCCAATTAATTACGGTATGTTGATACTGTTCTAAGAGAAAGATATGGAACACCAGCTGATTGGTTATAACAAATCCAGTGTTACTACCTCACTCCCAATGTCCAATCAATAATGAAATGCTGATACTGTTTTGAGAGAAAGACATGGAACGCCTGCTGATTGGTTATAACAAATCCAGTGTTACCACCTCACTCCAAATGTCTAATCAATAACTTAATGTTGATACGGTTCTGAAAGAAAGACATGGAACACCAGCTGATTGGTTATAACAGATCTAACGTTACCACCTCACTCCCAATGTCCAATCAATAACGAAATGTTGATACTGTTCTGATATGCGGAATACCAGCGATCGTTCATTACGTCAGAACACACAAACTGCACACTCGCGTTACACTCGACTATCACAAAATGCTCTTTAAGGTTAGATGCATGTCAGTTAAATGGTTTTGACGTTAGCACACACAGACTATTTCGCTTCAAGCTTAGATTAACATTACATTACAGTTCTGCAATCACGCGGTCATATTATACACACTAGCCAATCATCAACCGCTCTTTGACGCTAAGTATACTAATGTCACCCATAAACATTCATGACGCTAGAACCCACGTAATTTGGCTGCATGCTATTTACTGATCAACATCAAAATAGACCGGAAATCAAACCGCCATGCCAAAAGAATTGTGCAATTGACAAACGTACTTTGACGTGAGTATACACATGTTAGTCATCAGACTCTCTTTGACTTACATTTAGTATACATAGATACACACATGATAAGAATCAAACGCTTTTGGCGTTAGAACACACGTGTCAGCCATCAGACGTATTTATGTCAGTTTACTTACCAATAATGGAACTCGCCAGTGTACCACGTGATCAATACCTCTTAACGTTTGTGCGGAACGAAATGGATAATGATTACGTCAAATATTCCCGAAAGAACGTCGTTATTACGGGAAAACGTCACTTTATGCAATTCCCAATAATTGTCCCGCACAAACGCTATGAGGTATCACATGGTACACTGGCGAACTCCATTAAACGCATTGTGACGTTAGTACACACGTCAACCATTAACGCTTTTTCACGTTCATACAGATGTGCAAGTCATCAAACGCTTTTTTCGTGTTAAAACACACGTGTCAGCCATCAAACGTTTTTTCGCATTAGAACACACGTGTCAGCCATCAAACACGTTTTGGCGTTTGTACATACGTGCCGGTCATCAGACGATCTTCGACGTTGGTTCACACACACGCACTGTGACGTTAGTACACATGCAAACCATCAAACGTTCTCTTTAATAAGAACAAACTGGTCATAATTTCTTTTTATTGTACATAAGTTTGTAAAACTTTTTCCTGTTTTTATAACTTGTCCAGGTATATAGAGATCTGCTGATTAATTGCTGCTGTACAAAACAAAAGCGGATGAATGTTTACCCGGTGATGATTATTTTTACATCTAACCGAGTGAACATCCTCCGCGCATGCTCTGTGAAATCTTTAATCCAGAATCACTTTTCGAAATCTGAGGACTGTCGATAAGCTGTAAGAAATGTAACGTACATCAAATTTCGTTAACATAAAAAGAATTAAACATACATCAATCATACATAAAAAGTCAATCGTGAAACGTAGCGAGATAAAAATTTATGGTCAAAGAGAGATAACCCAATCATAAACCTGATAAAGACAATAACAACTGAATAGAATTTGTGTAATGATCATTGCATGTACATGGACTTTGTGCGTTAACATATTTTTTCTAGCGGCGCCGATATATCAACAAAGACACGATACCAGAGCTATGTAAGGGTGGTACAATCACGGTGGTTCGGGAACGTTTAATACATGGTTATTGCTTATATTAATTGATATCGTGTCGATCAACTACCTTATTTTTAAATCTTTAAAGTGAATATGAGAATTCAAATCTGAAGACCCCAAATTTCCCACTTAAATATTTTGCAACCTTTTAACCATACTACAACATGTGGTAAGGACTGTGTTCCAGGGCCGCTGTCCCACAGTTATATTATTTTAGTGTGCAAATGCCCCACCCCTATAACCACCACAGCACCAAATATAGAATCCTAAATCGGTCACTGTTAACCTCTTAAATCAAACATTAAGATGGGCCAGACAAAAAGTTGAGCACTTAACGATTTGGTTTACAGAGACAGAAAGTATGAAATAATAAAGATGCAACGTTTATTTAACAATAAATGCCAGAGGAGAAGATAGGAGTAATAGTAATGATTATTTTACTTATATCGAGGATGTAAGTTCTGGAATGGTGGGGGAACCGGAGTATCCGAAGAAAATCATCTAGCTACCCCCGGCAAGCGAACTTCTTACACTATGAACTACCCAAAGGGTTCGAACCTAGTTGATGAGATGCAATGTGATTTAACCATTAAGTAGCAAAATATATAACAGTTGCTTTACATAAGCAAAAAATCACAAAAATGAACTCGATCTATATATTGAATTAACGACACTGAATACCAATTATAATTGAAATTGATTAAAAAATTTTAAGATGTTTTGAGAAAGAGAAAAAAGGACATATGTGGTGACGCTGGTAAACAAAGTAAAATCAAAGTACATAGTGTGAATACTTCTCAGAAGGACAGTATTGTTTCTAATGTTAGTTCGCATGTGAAAAGTAACGTAAATAACAACAGTGCTACAATACCGCTGACACCAGTTACAGGATATATTCCTCAAAATATTGGACATTCAACACCACTAAATAACAACATGAGTCTGCATTATCCAGCGATGAACTATAGTGCATCCCCAATTGCAGGGTACCCATTAAATACACCTGTTATGCAGGCCCAACCACAGAGTGTTACACAGTTTGAAACATTGAATTATTCGGACAAGATAGAACAATTAAGTTGTAAACTGGATAAAGTATTTAATAAATTAAATAAACTTGATGAGATTGAAAGTAAATTATCAAAATTTGAAAAATCTATAGGGACAGTAGTTCAGGACGTTAATATGTTAAAATCTAAAGTATCTGAAATAGAAACCGGTGTTACGTACATCAATGAACAATTTGAAGAGAAAGTACGTGCTATTGAGGAAGTGCAAGGGGATGTTGGTAATATTTTATCCGAAAACTCAATGATCAGGGATGAAATGGATGCAATAAAGTCGGACATAAGAGGTCTTGCAGAAAAACAAGTTGATTTACAATCTAGGAGTATGCGGGATAATTTAATTTTTACAGGGATAGATGAACAGGAAAGTGAAGAAACAGAAAGTGTGTTAAGACAGTTCTTAGAGAAAACGCTAAAGCTTGATAAGAAAAAAGACTTCCATAGAGTGCACAGAATGGGTAAAAAACTTAATGGAAAACCTAGAGCTATTGTGGCCAAATTTATTAATTTCAAGGATCGTGAGATAGTACGTAAAAAGGGACCAGAAGTTTTAAAACGTATAGAAAATCGCAAATTTGGAATGAATGAGCAATTCCCGAAGGAAATAAATGAGAAAAGAAAAAAAACTATATCCCTATCTAAAATCAGCAAAAAGAAATGGTAAAAGAGCATCACTGGTGTATGATAAGCTTTATGTGGATGGTAGACTTTTTACACCAAATATGAATGACGATATGGAGATCAGACGTTCCCACCAATTGGATCGACGAGGATCTCAACTCTCAGCGTCTGCTAAGGAATTTACCCCAAGGAAGACCACAGGCAAGTCAAAGGGAGATAAACCCCATAGTTCGCGTTAGGACAACCACGGAGGAATACCAGTAAGTGAACATTCGTATAATGTTACTATAAATAGTATAACTGACTCTCTCAAATCTAAATGTGTCATAGACAATCATAGTAATTTAACCGATGTTGTGGATTCGTGTGATGTTAACTCAAGTGTGAATAACAATTGTAGTGTACTTTCACTTGATGTATGTGGAATATCACGGAGATTACAATACCCGGAATTTCGTAAACTTATATCTGGTTTTGACATTTTATGTTTCACAGAAACAAAAACTGATGATTGTGACAATATTGCTATAGATGATTATGTGCTTAAGTTTAAGAATAGGAATAAAATTTCAAATGTTAAATCAGGCGGAATTATTCTTGGATATAAAGACTATCTTTCGGACTTTATCGTTCCTGTATATACAGAATGTAACTACGTATTTTGGTTTATATTAAAAGGTAAGATTTTTAATATTGATTATGATATGTTATTATGATTCCCCACCCAAAGGTGGGGAATCATATTGTTTTCGTTCTGTTTCTTCTTCTTCTTCTTCTTCTTATTATTATTATTATTATTTTTATAATTTTTTTTCTTCCTTAAAATTGTCCGGTGCAGAACTCGGAAACGGTATGATGGGTTTCGATGAAATTTGGTACCAACAATCTGCTATCCTGGTAGATATGGATAAATGATCAAATTTTTTTCTATCTCGACGTCTCAGCGGTCGGTGCGTGTAAATTGCATAATTTAATTCCAAACATCTTTCTGTCCAATATGTACAAAGAGAGATAACTCTTACAGAATCTTCTTCTTTCTTATTCAGTTTCTCAGATATATGAGCGCCCGATAAAAATGGGTAATCTGAATTAATGTATACAGTTAAGCACTAAACAAAAATGATTGAATGTTAATGAACTAAATGTTAATTAAGTGACTAACCTCTTTCTCACATACATAATTTGTTCTTAATAAATTCTCAGTTACTATGTATTAAATTGTTAAAAATATATCAAATTTTTATCAGCACTGCCAAACAAGTTAAACGCATCATTCAATCAGGATAGGTTCCTGCACCATTAAAGTTTTATATTCATGGGTATTTATTGGGTGAGGGACGGAAGATGGGATCTTAAAAACAAAAATCACCAATTTTTCCTTAAACACTTTGCAGTGTGCTATAAAACCATATATAGGGCTTTGTCATAACTCATAAACTAATGAGATCCCCATCCCTAAAGTATATATTTTCTGGTTCCTAATGATAAAATGAAAAGAATGACACTAATCAAAGACACCTAAGGTCCTTTCCCACTGAAGGGTAGGGCTGGGTGGTGCTAAGTTAATTTTAAACTATTGAAATCCCCACCCCTAATTTATGTATTTTCTGGTTCCTTATGAAAAGTTGAATAGAGTGATATTAATAAAGGGCACCTAAGGTCATTTCCCACTGTGGGTGGTGCTATGTACATGTATAGCTTTTAAATAGTTAAAATCCTTTCCACTCATCTGTATATTTTCTTGTTCATTATGGACTTTTGAAAAGAGTGATAAAAACCTCCAGGAAATCCTTTTCAAGAGAGGGTAGGGGTGGGAAGCCAGAATTCTTAACACCCACCCTCAGTCAAGAAACACTATCTTATGGCATACTTGATTTCATTTCTTAAGGCAAGTTTACAGGATTAAATTCCTATTCAAAGAATTGTAAACAAATTCAATAGCATTATTACATGTTTTAATATGGATAATTGCTTTAATCTCTTTGTCAATTATCCATTAATATGTAGGTTATGGCTACTGCAGTCATGACACATGTCAATCAAATTTGTTGGTTAAACACCTCACAGTTCGTGAAATAGATTTGCTATCAATCAAAGTTGAATACCTGTCCAATCAAAATACACCAGCTAATAGAATTGCCAATTTAATGGATAGGACCTTTGTCAGAAGACAGAACGCATGATTCTGATCTATTAAACTTGTATAATTTACATACATTTCGAATTATAAATAGATTTATACATGCAGATTCGGACTCCCGTGATCAATTGGTTTCTTTTAACAAAAAACATTGTTGCAACAATGGGGTATGAGAGAATGAAAATATATTAAAATGAATACTGCTCGAATTATAATTGTACAATTCGATGTTAACTTTAAATTTACTTGTCTTCCGCCCTTTCTCTTAGTCAGCTTTCGATTACTAGTAATGGATACTATCAATCCATCTCGAGATCAGTCCATCAGCAGGTGTATATTTTAGACAATATATAGATTATGGATGGTGGGGAATCATACGTAACTGGTATCCCAGTTACAATCTCTAGTTTGGTATTGTTTACATTCCACCTGAAGGCTCAATATATAGTACATCTGATGCTTATAGTGAAATAGAATCTGAATATGTTGATTTTTGTAGTAAATTTAATCATATCTGTCTAACTGGCGATTTTAATAGCCGTGTATCGAACAGTCAAGAATATACAGTTTATGAGGATGAGCAAAATGATTTTGATACTGTATCTGTAGCAAGTGTTTTAGACTATCTTAATTTACCAAGAAGTAGAATCAGTAGAGACACTAAGAAAAACAATTTTGGTAATCAATTGATTGAATTTTGTAAATGTAATGAGTTAATAATTATGAACGGACGTATTGGCAGTGACAAAGATGTTGGTAATTTTACAACAGTTAGATCATCTGTAGTCGATTATTGTATTTGTTCTGTAGATTTTTAACCTGTTGTATATAATTTAGATATTTTAGAATTTAGTCGTTTGTTTTCTGATATACATTGTGCTCTAAAGTTCGAATTTGTATTTAAAACTAGTAAACCTAATAAACCTAAACATACAGTTGATGAAAACTTGGAATTAGTTAGATCTTGGAGTAATGAAAAATCCTTAGATTATTGTAAAAATTTAAACACTGAAAAGATTCAATATGTATTAAATGAACTAAATACAGTTGATATTTCTACAATAGATGCAGATTATATAAATAATATGTGTAATTATGTAGCTGATGTGTTGTTGGAATCAGCTAAAACCACGTTTGGTACTTATTCACCAAAAATTTCTAACTCTGTTAGTAATAAAAATGAATGGTTTAATAATGAGTGATATTGGTGATGAGTATCATTATATTTTGTCTTGTAATGTATTGTCTGATATTAGAACTAAGTATATACCTTTTTATTTCCGTCATAACCCAAATACTATAAAGTTTTATCATCTTTTTGCAACTAAGAAGCTATCTGTGCTGAAAAACTTGTGTACTTTTATTACTATTATTTATGAGAGAGTCAGTCCTCCAGGTTAATGTGTGTAATAAGTAATATAGATAAAATTATATTGTAAATATATTGTTGTATTATATACTTATATTGTACATGTTCTCTTTATTGTAAATTTGCAATGTGAGAATAAAGAACTTGAACTTGAAATTTAGATATTCACTGTTTAAAGAAATAGTTCAATTAGTCATTTCAATCAGATGGTCAAGACAGAAATGCATTTGATTTAAACCAGGGTTTATTGCGCAATTTGTACAATTTGTATTTTTTTCAAAAAAAAAAAAAAAAAAAAAAAAAAATTAAAGTTACCCATTAGTTACCCCATAACTGTGAAGATAAAACGAGGAAGGATCTGGAAAACGGCATTGATTGTGTGCACAGAAGTGTAATAGCGTTATAATTAACTGAAAATATGTCTTTAAAAGTTTATTGCAATTGAAATATAAATAGGTTCGTCCTATGTCAAAAATAGGGGTATTTCTTCTAAACTAAACATTTAAGAATGCTATTTTTAAAAAATAAATGGTGTCTCCCTGAAAGACCTACATGCGAACAATAAGTCACTCCTTCAAATATAAAAAAAAACTGGTTAAAATTACATATATAATGGGGTTTTTATGTGTCCCAGTGTGATGCACAAATGATTGTTGGGAAAATGTCACGTGACTGTTTATTCACTACACGACTTCCCTTTTTGAAGAATTTAAACTTGATTTTTTTTCCAGTTGAATGGGTCTGGAAAGTATTTTAATACCTGGAACTTGAATATGGTATATTTATCATAAACCAAACAAAAATTTCATTAATAAATATCTAGAATTAAAAGCATTTATATAAAAATCATGTTTGATTTCATTTCAGGAAAGAGAAAAATGGGTAATAATACTCCGATAAATAAAATAAGCTTTTAAAAAACTTGATGACGTAAAATTTGAAAATCAAATATTTCCAAAACTTGGCCATTAAATATTTAAATATTAAAGTACAAAAATAAAGTTGCATTACGTAAGATTTCACATATCAGAGATTTTCGGGCAGTAGTTACATTTTTGAGTTGAGTTGAGTTGAGTAACAATGTATTACGCCCCGGTCGAGATTTTTTTCACTTAATATAAAGACGGTCAGTTCTAGGATGGTTGGGGAATCCGGAGTGCCTAGAGAACTTACTTTCTTTGGCAAGGTAACTGACAAGCTTTCCGACACTAAGATGGTTGTATTTTTCATGTCTGTACTCCAAACATATTGAAATATGAGAAATTTTTAATTTTATAAAACAAAATATTCAAAATGATACGCCAAACCCAGGAGTGTAAAATAAGGAGAAATTGCTCAGTATATCTCACAAAATCTTTAAGAAGTAAAAAAAATTGTTTAAAATGTTATTAATTAGTATGTTGTTAATTAATAAACATGTTTAGATGGCCGTGATGGCCGAGTGGTTAAGTAGTAAGCCTCCAAACTCAATGCGTCTAACCGCTGTGGGTTCGATCCCGGTTCAACGCACGTGAGATATTATTTTCCTTGCCGTAGCCGTTGGCTCGGTAACACTGGGTTCTCTGCGATGTCTATTTGCGACATTGTACTCCACTTTAAAGGTCACCATAAGTGCCCACTAAAGTATAATGCAGATCAGAAATATCTGCATACTCTCGCACCAAATGCACATGGACTTGTGTAAAGATTAATTCTCGATTTTAATAAAAATTGCCTCGTCACGATTAGCTGAAAAATTGCTGATGTGACGTAAAACAAAATTCAACCAACAAATCAACCAAAGCACCTGTTGATTTCTTGTTTTTGTAGTACATCTTAGCCTAATAATACTTCTTGACCCATGGTCACCTGTAGTCACCTGCAGTCATTTGTAGCTACCCATGGCCACTTGTAGTCAACTCGAGTCATTTGTAGTTACCAATGATCACTGGTAGTCACCTGCACTCATTTGTAGTTACCCATGGCCACTTGTAGTCAACTCGAGTCATTTGTAGTTACCAATGATCACTGGTAGTCACCTGCAGTCATTTGTAGTTACCCATGGCCACTTGTCGTCACCTGCAGTCATTTGTAGTTACCCATGGCCACTTGTCGTCACCTGCAGTCATTTGTAGTTACCCATGGCCACTTGTCGTCACCTGCAGTCATTTGTAGTTACTTATGGCCACTTGTAGTCACCTCCACTCATTTGTAGTTACCCATGGCCACTTGTAGTCACCTGCAGTCATTTGTAGTTACCTATGGCCACTTGTCGTCACCTCCACTCATTTGTAGTTACCCATGGCCACTTGTAGTCACCTCCACTCATTTGAAGATACCCATGGCCACTTGTAGTCACCTGCACTCCTTTGTAGTTACCCATGGTCACTTGTCGTCACCTCCACTCATTTGTAGTTACCCATGGCCACTTGTCGTCACCTCCACTCATTTGTAGTTACCCATGGCCACTTGTAGTCACCTCCACTCATTTGTAGTTACCCATGGCCACTTGTAGTCACCTCCACTCATTTGTAGTTGCCCATGGCCACTTGTAGTCACCTCCACTCATTTGTAGTTACCAATGGCCACTTGTAGTCACCTGCAGTCATTTGTAGTTACCCATGGCCACTTGTAGTCATCTCCACTCATTTGTAGTTACCCATGGTTATTCATCCTTGCATGGTCATTTGTAATTCAGTATATGATATTTGAAGAGAGGTGTCCACTGTGTGGAGATATCCATCATAGATTTTACTTCATAGTCAAACATGTAAAAAAACAATTGAAAAAAATGGTTTTTAAATAAAGTTTTAAAACTTGTTTAATGTTCTTATAATGTTTTCAAAATATAATTTGCAATTTTAATCCCAATAGCATTATAGACATCTTGTTTAACGTCGTATCAGCAATTTTCAGCTTTCTGCGACGTTAGCAATTTAATTTGTATCTAAAGATTTATAACAAGTTCGTATATGCGAGAGATGTAAGAGCGTGTTGTATGGCCAGGCTTTCGTTATCCTGCAGTCATGGTGTCTTTAACGTGCTAGCTCACAGAGAAAGTACGCCGCAAACAAGCATAACACCCCCCCAGTAGCCCCCCCCCCCCGAGTTACACAATCCCGAACGTTATTGAAAAACACCGATGCTCTGTCCCTGTTAATACCGCTTTGCGTTAGATGAGGAGGCAGCATTTCAAAATTTTAGTCTTATATGTGACTCGGCCGTGGTTCAAACCCACGACCTTCCGCCCTCTAGGCGGACGCTCCATTGAGGCAATTTTAATCTGGAAAGGTGGTCACTGCACTTTTAACTGTAAGTGATTAACTAAGGAAATGTCGGGGGTGGGGAGGGGCTGGGGTGGGGGGGGGGCTACTTTATTAACAAAGAAGCAATATGGCGACCTTACTCCTTAAAGTCGCTTTTCGGCCACACACAATTTTTGGCGGGAGAAGTAATGGTTTACGGTAAATCAAGCAATCTTTACAAAGTCATGATTCCGTTCATTAAGAATGTTTTGTTCAACCTTAACATATGAAAACAATAAAGTCATTTTCAAAATCATTGATATCGAGTTGCCTTCTCTTGCCTGATATTATCATTGCATGAAATTGTTACTGCACGAAACCAGTTATTAACATAACCATGGCGTGCATCCTGTGATCACAATTAAACGGACAGAGGTAGATTAGACATAAAATCTTAGTTCTGTGCAATGCACAAGGTAAAACATTATTCTGTAGTTTTTAAAATATAAGATATTAAAATATTTTCGATATCACTTAAAATATATACATGTATATGTAAATGCATGTAATACGGGAAGCTTAAAGACCCCCTCTTCCGAGATATCCCCATATTAAGGTTGGTGCTCGTACGAAGAAGCACACAGTCATCTAGTGCAAAGGCCTACAAGTCACATCATTTAGCCTTTGTTAAAGCCTCGTCTGTGTTGTTAAAATATCTTGGTGCTCTTTGGCGTTGGAGGCAAAAATATCAACGTAACATTTTCTCAGTGGATACAATGCGACATAAAAATCCACCTGTTTTACGATGTTTATTTTTACATGTACATGTATCATTATTATTATTATTATTATTATTATTATTATTATTATTATTATTATTATTATTATTATTATTATTTTGTTGCTTGTTTGCTTTATTTATTTATTTATTTTTTTTTTTTTGTCTCTAAGATACAATATTTTCTCAACACAATTCATTCGCCTTAAAACTTAAAATTTCATTTCCTTACTTTAAAGAAGTTTGCTTTTCTTATTACGTGTGTGTGTGTGTGTGTGTGTGTGTGTGTGTGTGTGTGTGTGTGTGATAGGAGACTTGCTATATAATATTCAGACAAGTTTTCCCTTTAGGTGCCCTTGGGTAGCTAAGGAGGTTTAAAAACATTTTCATTCAACCTGAGTTCTAATTTCAAGTCGTGTCGTCGGAACTTGGATTAAATACCTCAAGACTTTTTATACAGTTACAAAGTGTAGGGTCATTATTCTGCGTGATCAAATATACACCGTTGTTCAGTCAACTGGAACGAAATCGGGTATTAATACAGGGATTTGTGTCATTTTATTCTCCCATAACAGACTTTCTTTAACTAGTTTAATCAAATACCAATAAAGCGAATTTATTTTTAAATAAAATTTCATAAAACCACTATTCACTTCAAGTATTGGATAAAATAAAGAATTCACAGGTAATTTCAATTTTTAACACCAACCCCCCTTGGATATTATATATCCCCAAAAACTACCCCACAAAAACTCTTCCATGGCTGGGTACAGGATGATTTTATCATTTTGTATAGAATTTCGTGAAGGCGAGTCATAATTCAAGTTTACAAAACATTTTGCGACATTTTAATGGGCCTTTAAATATACTGTTTGCATATACATGTACTTCTAATACCTTCTCATATCTTTCAACATGGATGATTTTAAATATAATAGACTTTTTATAAAGAAAAATACCTTGTAGTTTAAGGGATTGGCATTTTGTTATATATACAAATGAAGTCTAATAGCATGCGTCTATGCAATACAATGCCGGTATACACGTAAAGAACAAGACGCCAACTATACCAAATTCATAGTCAACGTATAAAACAAGATGACAATTGTGTTAAAGAAACTATAAACAGGCCTTGCTTTACCCTGAATAATACAAACATATAGGCCAAGTTTCAAAGTAAGCTAGATCACTGAAATTAATGGGCAAAGTGCCAATATGTCAAGACGCATTAAACACATTTGCAAAGATTCCAACAATGCAAAGCACAATGCAAAAGCAAGGACTAAGATACCAAAATTAAGCAAAGCACAATACCACAATGCAAATGTTTTGACCAAGATGTTCAATTGGTGCCAATAATATTACATAAAAGGCCACATAGCAAATCAAAATACTAGATATTTAATTCGTCAATAGCTGTTTGTCAATTTTTACTAACACACACTTGAAGCACACTCATCTTGCCTTTGAAGTTGTTCCATAGCATTATGTGTTGTTGTTTCTCATTATTACAGTTATAGCCTGAACAATGCCAAATACTGATAATTTTCATTCACTGTCTCGATCAATCTTGCAGTTAGTTTCGTCTCATGCGGTCAACAGGCGACAGTTGGTAAACAATTGCGCTTGTGGGTGTCACAAACGATGCATTTTATCATTATTATTATTATTATTATTTTGTTGTTGTTGTTGTTTCTATTTTATTCAAGAAAAAATAATTGAAATTGATGGCAGATTTACAAAATCCTGACATTACCAAAGCTGTTGGCATATCGCTATCGCGGGTGCCTTTCATTTTCAAAGCGCAAAAGATTTCTGTCAGATGGATCCCGCAGATATTGTCAGATGGCCAAAAACAGGCATGAGAACAAACCGCTTAACAATTGTTCAAATCTTTCCAAAATTCAACCAAAAACAATTTGCAAACATTGTTACTGGTGACGAAACTTGCTTTCACTATTTCGAACCAGTAAGAAAGCTTGGAAACAAAATATGGTTAACTAAACACGGTAGAAGGCCTGTAGTTGCCAAAAAGAAGCATAAGCACTAACATGGTTTTTTATTGCATTTTCTTCTCATGTGATGGTATAGCCTAAAAAATTCCGGTAACGAAGAGCAAAAATGTCAGCCGATGTCAAGATCGGGTGACTGGGCGAGTAGGTATGTTCTTATTACCTCATTGTTATTCTAAAAAAGCTCGACGCACAGTGTCAGGATTTAGGCATGTTCGTCGACTTTATGACAATGCTCCATCACATATATCTGAGCTTGTGAAGCAATTTTTGAAGTCGCAGGTCAACTTTTTGCCTCGATACTATCGAAATACATTGTATAGCCTTATGCGACTTTTTCCTATTTCCAAAACTCAGAAAGTTCTTATCTGGTCGTCTTTACAAGTCTTGACAATGGCTCAGTCATTACCTAAATCAGCGTTAAGTTGATCATCGACCATATTTATTAATATAAGTAATTAATGAAGCAGGAGACTGGTTAATATAAGAGATTATCTCTTGTTCCAGAATCCTAATTATATACTTATATATATATATATATATATATATATATATATATATATATATATATATATATATATATATATATATATATATATATAAAATAATTAAATAAATTAAATGAATAAATAAATAAAATAAAAAAAAAAATAAGAGAAAATCGGTAAGACAATAATAAAAAATAAAAAATAAAAAATATATAATAGTTAACATAATATTGTAGTGGAATTATAGTAAAATATTAATGTACGAGGGTTGTCCCATATGTAATGTGTATTGTACGATATCTCAAAAGCAGTCGACTCAAAAAGTGGAATGAAAATTATATTCCTTTATAGTATTCTCCGCGGTTTGAAATGCATAATTTCAGTCCTTAAATCTATTTCTGAAATGCGTGACGGTACGCTGATTTAGTTTAAACATATTTATTGTTCTAAATGTACAATACAAGATTATATATATATATATATATATATATATATATATATATATATATATATATATATATATATATATATATATATATATATATATATATATTTATTTATTTATTTATTTATTTATTTATTCATTTAATTTATTTAATTATTTAATTTATATTATTCATTATTTTATTTTGTTCATTTGTATATTTATTTATTATTTCATTTCATTTTATTTAAGGAATAACTGTGATATTTATTTTTATTGGTGTATAATTAAATTTTCTGTAATTTAGTATTATGTTCTGCTAGGTCTATCATTTCAAAATTTAGTTGTTTTCCCTCTATTGCTAGAAAATATAAGTAAATGAAAATATTTTTACGATCCCAATTTTTATTTAAACTAAAATTTATTTGCCTCGATTTTATCTTTTTTTTTGTCGATTCATTATATATATTTTCAAAATATTTTTGGTAAACAAAAATATGTCATTAATATTCTCTTGATTTGTTGTTGTTATTATTATTATTATTATTATTATTATTATTATTATTATTATTGGCGAACACACCCTTATTTAAAATAAATGTCTTTATCTTTTTTAATGAGGTGTCTGTGCTCAAAAACAAAAAAAAAGCTGATTACATCGAAGGTTCGAGTGTGGGTTTGAATCCCACCCTGGGACTTGCATATATTTTTGGAAGAAGGAACTATGAGCTATGAACTTAAGCTTGAACTTCAAGAATATTTTGAAATATTATGAAAAAACCGGGGTTTTATTTATATTTTTGATATGTTGTACAATAAAATCCACATTAAATGCCCAAAGTCGATCCGGTCTCTGACTTTTTAAAATTCCGCGTGACGCTACAGGTGAAATAAACATCTGCAGTTAGAGACCTGATCTTGTCAGTTGAAATCTATTTTGCTTGACTGTGGCATGTACAAACATGTATAAACAATGTCAGATAAATTACAGATGAAAGTAAATTCTTTAGCATTGAATTATAACCTGACTTTAGCACTTACAAAAATGACAATACACATCACGGAATGACGCTAAAATGCAAAATATTTTTTATTTGCATGCATTTTAGGTCAACTGCCTGCCTTAATGCGAAATGAATAATCTTGAAAGCGGCGTTAACTACTTCAGTTCACACAAAATAAACAGAAAATATGCCATTTAGTAAAATTTTCATCCGTTTTAATTTTTGAAATTTATTTAAAACTAAGGTCTGTTCCCTCATGCAAAGCATTCCTTAGCTGGATTTGGATTTATACAAATTTGTAACTTAAGTTTTATTATTTTTCAACTGTTTGGCCTATGTTTTTTATCCATCAAACTTTTTGGACTGCCAGTGCTACTTTCGAATTTTTGTGCAAATAATTAAATATAATAATAATAAAATTATTTAATAAAGTATAGCACATGACAATAGTCTATCCACATGACAATAGTCTATCCACATGACAATAGTCTATCCACATGACAATAGTCTATCAGGTAAATGAGGACTAAAATCTTGTGCTCTTCCCAAAACTGGTAAATGTTAAAGGTATCAAAAACTGTCCGGTCCAGTTATAAAAAAAAAAGAAAAAAAAGATAAAGGTATCAGAAGTTCTGCCTGGTCAATTGGAAGATTGGAGTGGATTAATGGAGTTTTACACCCCAGTCAAATTTCTGGAACTCGTATTGGAGCAGTCAGTTAAGGGATGGTGAGCTGGGTTGGTGGAGGAAACCGGGGTGTTCAGAGAAAATCACGACTTTCGACAAGCGAACTGCAAACCGTTTTCTTCTATAAAAAACCAAATCATCACTTCACAGTTAACTCAGCTGGAACGCAGCATGTCAATGCGAACTTCTAAGTTATATAGAAAAAAAGTCTGATAATAATGTAAAATTCATCAAGATATGCCTCGCTTGAATATTTCATGTTTTTTGTAATGCGCTAATTTTTTTAAATTTATTTTTAAATTGTAAATAAAAAATTTAGCAAATATTTTCTGCAACTAGTATAAAGGAAGGCGTGTGCTTCTCCACTTGACAAAGCGACGAAGAAGTCAAAACATGTCTACAAAAACAATTGTTATGTTGACCCTACAATGGATTGATGTTTTATCAGATGCATTAATTGAAAGATATAAAGTTGCAATTAACATTAAAAGAATTTCTTTAAACTTGCAATTATATAACATTCATTAGTAAACCTTAATTTTGATTTTCGGTTAACCTGATTTTCAGGAAAAAATTAAGCACACATCACTTGGATATTAGTGATAGTTAACAGTTACATTTAAACACAAAAGTTCAACTGCAGTGCAACTAGTTCTTCCCTTTATAAACTTGTGATTCAGAAAAAAAATTTACAGTTTATATACAATTAATGGGTTCTACTAAACGTCTGCAAAACTGGAAGTGGAAATCCTCTAGATTGTTCCATTCTCTCCCGCTGAAACCCCTTAAGGTGTCGCCCAACTAGTTTATAAAGTATTTTGACGTGCTAATATTTCATTTACGTTTATCAAAAAAGTAAAAAAAATAAATAAACATTCAAATAGAAAAAACAATGTGTTTACGTGATCTAGTGTATTCAGTGTCAATGATGTGTATTGAAAATGTAAACAAAGTAAAAAAAAAATCCGGCAATATCGAGATGAATTTCTTTATGGAGTCGATAAAAAAAAATCTTGGACACGTGCTTCCTGTTGTCTTGGTCACGTGCTTCCTGTTGTCTTGCATTGTGGTTTATGTATAGACAAATATTAATTATTTAATTTTATTTTATTTTATTTTATTTTATTTCTTTTTTTTATTTTATTTTATTTTATTTTATTTTATTTTATCATTTATTTATTTATTTATTTATTTATTTACTTATTTATTTATTTTTATTTATTTATTTATTTATTTATTTATTTATCTATTTATTTATTTTCATTTATTTTCTTTTATTTATTTTCATCTATATATTGGATTCACGGTTTATAAATTTATTCATAATTTACACTCTAGATCTTTACAGTCAAAAGGTATTCAAGGATGGATGACTCTTTTCACCTGCTTTAGATAGTTAATATGAATTTTTAAAAAAGAAAACTAGATTCTTTACAATTTCAATTACCATACGACAAAGATTTTTATATTTTATTCAAATATATACTTTACATATAATGATATACATGACCAGTTAAGCTCAGATTTTTCTCAGGTTAATGTTGATAACTTACAGTTAAATGGACCTATTACTAAACTTGAAGTATCCAGTGCTATTGGGCGTCTTAAGCACAAGAAATCAGCTGGTATATATAATATTCCCAGTGAGGTTTTAAATAATGCAATATGTGTTAATTTATTACATCAGATATGTAATTTTTGTTTTGAACATGGTGAAATGCCAGTAGAATGGTGTAAAAGTATAATAATTCCTATTCCTAAAAATGATGGCAAAGATCTTAGAGATCCACTGAGTTACAGAGGCATTTCACTTATATCAATCCCATGTAAGGTATATGCCGATATTTTAAACTATAGACTTGTTCAATGGTTGGAAAGTAATGATATTTTAGCAAATGAACAAAATGGTTTTAGAAAGCAAAGAAGTTGCCTTGATCACATTTATTCATTATATAATATTGTTAACAATAGAAAGTTGACCAAGTATTCTACTTTTGTAAGTTTTATTGATATAGAAAAGCGTTTGACAGTGTAAACAGGGATTGCTTGTGGTTTAAGCTTAGAAATATTGGTGTATCAGATAAATTTTTACATGCTGTTAAGTCACTGTATTTTAATATGCAATGTACTGTACGTGTTAACAGTCATCATACTGAGTTTTTTCCAGGTGATAGTAGTGTAAAACAGGGCTGTAAAATTTCACCAACTCTTTTTTCTGTTTTTATAAATGACTTAGTAGAAGAAATTAACAACTTAGAGTGTGGTGTGCAAGTTGATAATGATATCCCAGACAGCATGTCAACGTTGGGCCAACGTTGGGATATGGTTGTACCGTTGGGCGACCGTTGGCATTGGATTTCCAATATTGGACCAACGTTGGGCCAACATTGTCATTTCAATGTTGGATTAACAACGTTGGTCCAACGTTGGGTCAGCGTAGTAATTTTAATGTTTGATTAAAACATTAATCTAACATTGGACCAACATTGTAAATCCAGTGTTAGATTAACAACATTAGTGTAATGTTGGGCCAATGTTGTAAGTCCAACATTGGATCAATGTTGTAATAAACACCAACAGTATCATGGTGCAATGTAATTACATTACGTCCTCATTTTATGTTAGACAACACATTTTTGGGCAATATATACATGTATATATATATATTTTTTTTTTACAATTATAAGACTTTATCTGTTTAATGTTTAGTTTTGTTTCATTTAATTAATTAATTAATTTATTAATTAATTAATTAATTTATTTATTTATTTGTTTATTTATTTATTTATTTATTTATTTATTTATTAGTTTGTTTTATTGATTTTTTTCTTTTATATTATCTATTTATTTTATACATGTATTACATTTATTTTATCAAATAATATTACTTTCATGTGCTAATTTTTGATTTCTATATAAAATGGGATACTCAAAACATAGGCAAAACATTACATCTGATACTAAGGATATATTACTTGATTTTATCCAAGATAAATGATGTTATACAAATATACAATAATACAAAGAACCTGATTTGCTTGATTTTCAAAAACTTGAAATTGTTTACTTAAATCCCAAATAGAAGTTTTTCAAATGAGAAAGATTAAAAAGAATTTTTTGTGTGTTGAATGATCAGTAAAATCCCTGAGGCTTCTACCAGTAATTGAGTTTTGGTCATTTCCCCTCATAAAATATTGACACTAGTCTGACCATTGTCCTTCCAACTATCACATTCACATCAAGAACTATTTAATTACTAGATAGGGTTAGTGCACACAATAGCATTGCCAGATAGAGTGAGAATTGTAACAACTGTTACCTGAGGTAGTTTGATTTGAACTTTTGAATACCCGGTATTCAAATTTTCAAGAGAAGGTTGATGTGCTGGTGAGTATAATTATTTGAAATAATACTAGTAAACTCTCTCTCTCTCTCTCTCTCTCTCTCTCTCTCTCTCATACAATGTATGAAACATTGCCATTCTTACATAGTACATAATTAGTATATTCTGTTTTTAAAAACATGCTAGATAAGAGGCACCTTATATGTTAAACATTAGAAAATAACAAACGGAACTACAAAATTTAAAAAAATGATACATTATGGTTAGTTTACATTCACATTCATAATGTGTTATTGGTATTAAAACATCCCAGTGGATTTTTCACAAAAGCATATGATCTTATTACCATTTTGGGATGTCTTTGAAATTAAAAATGCCTATTTCTTATTTATCTATTCTTCCTATTATTACATGTATTACACAGATTATCAAATACGCATCAAGTAAGAATTAATTAATTAATTTGTAAATGTATAGTCTATGTTTATTAATTAATTAATTAATTATTTATTTATTTATTTATTCTATCCATCTATCTATCTATTTATTTATTTATTTATTTATTTATTTATACGTTCATTCTTCCTATTATTCTTCCTATTATTATTATTATTGTTGTTTGTACCGATCATCAAGCACAGATCAAGTCAAAATAGTTACTTTTTGAATGTTTATTTATTTATTTATTTTCCTTTTTAATTTTTTTCCTGAATAAATTCTTTAACAAAAGTACAGACTTTGGTCATATTTTGATGAAGTTGGTAGTTAAAATTACTACTTTAATGGTTTTCAAAATTACTAGTATATTATATATTATACGCAATAAAATATAAGGATTTCAATTAAAAACTAATAGCTAATCATTAGTAATTTACTCTTAGTCAATTTTTTTTCAAAAATGATCTAGAATTCTGTAAATAATTTTAAATTTACACATTTTTTTCTGCAAAATAGTGCCATTGGTACCTATGAAAGTGTATGTCAGTTTATAAGATTTGTTTATCATATTTATTTACCATTTACAATTTCATTTTTAACAGATAACATGGTGGAAAGTCTGAATAGTCAACTTACATAAAAATACAACAAAATGGAATTATACATACTAGTGATTTGACAAAGTTAGATCCTGCATCAACATTCTTGTCTACCAATGGCAATGTTGGTCACCATGAAGATTCAGAGAGTGTCTAAAGTACAAATTTGGCAATTATTTGTGACATGTTAAATATATGTTATGGTTCCTTGGATCTTCACTGGAATTATTTATGGAATTGGAAAAGTTATTACAAAGTTTATGTAACAAATATTCTTCTGAAAAACTTTCTTATTGAAATTTGGCGCTTTATGTATATTACAGGGATATTTTTAGAATACACTATTAAGTAGTCAGCCCATAGGGGGCTGGAATTAACAAACAACAACAGCAGCATCTTCTTTTTTTTTATTTTACAAAACAAACTGTATCGCAAGTAGCTTGAATACCAAATAATTCATATGTGATTTAGAGAGCTGACATATATGATTATATGATTAATCTGTCTGTAATCCATAGTGTTTTATTTTATATACATGTATTAAATTGTTGAGAAGCATATTTTTATTGTTTATGATTTTCTGTTATATCAAGAACAGGGCCTTAAACCAATGTTAATCACCTGGGTCTGGTTGTTCAACAGCAATTTAAAAGTGGTAATTATTCATAACAATTCTGAAAATGTTAGATTATTGTACTTACAAATATATTATAAACTTTTTAGTTAACAATTTTTCTCGGACAGAAAAAGTATAAATATGAAAAATCGTATAAACTTACACTTTGGTCAGGTTAACCACAGTGCTTTCAACAACCACACCCAGTAACCTATTTGAACAAGTACTTAAAGATATACAAAGTCTTAGAGTTATGGTGTAAATGACATTGTTGGTCCAATGAAGAACAAACATACAAGTAATATGCCAATACCGGTTCCACTTTGATTTTGTATTTAACAGTGTTTGGCCAACATAACTCAAACATTATGCCAACATTGGGCCAATGTAGAACCATCTTTGGCTAAACTATAACTTTATATTTCCAACGTTGGGTCATCATAGAACCAACATTTTGCCAACTTTGGGCCATCATAGAACCAACATTATGCCAACGTTGGCCGAACGTTGTACCAAGATTATGCCAACATTATGCCAACGTTGGGCAACGTAGAACCGACACAATGCCAACGTTGGCCCAACGTAGGCCCAACATGTTGGGCCAACGTTGGGCCGCTTTGCACTTAGAACGTTGGCCCAACGTTAGTTTACAACGTTGGCCCAACGTAATAGTGAATATTGGGCCAACGTTGGCCCAACGTTATCATGCTGTCTGGGATGGTGTCAGTTCTATTATATGCTGACGATATAGCTCTAATTGCACCTTGTGAAAACAACTTACAAATGATGCTTGATTGTGTTAATAACTGGTGTACACGATGGAGATTATCTATAAATGGTGAAAAAACTAAAGTTATTCACTTCAGAAATACGTCAATACTGAACTCAGATTTTGTTTTTAAATGTGGTAGTATAAACATTGATTTTACAACTACGTATAAATACCTAGGTTTTTGGTTTCATGAGCATCTAGACTTAAAGTTTCATGTGAGAGAAGTTTGTAAATCTGCTAGTAGAGCATTATCTGCTTTGTACACAAAGTTCATTAATTGTGGAGGTATGCACTATGATGTTTATACAAAACTATATGAGTCGTTAGTAGAACCAGTATTGTTTTATGGTTCAGCTATATGGGGGTTAAACTCATATCGTGAAGTACAAGTGGTTCAAAATAAAGCCTGTCGTTATTTTTTGGGCACATATAGAAATGCATCAAATATAGCAACTAGAGGGGATATGGGATGGAACCCTTGTAAATCAAAACAAATGTTAGAAGTTTTACGGTATTGGTGTCGTTTAAATGATTGTGATTTTAACAATATTTCAAAAAAGGTTCATAATAGTTTTTTAAATAGGAATATTTTTAGAAGTTGGGAAAATAGAGTTAAAGCTTTTATCGATGAGTACAATTTGTGTGATATTTTAAACTCAGGTTTTTCAAGTAAACATAAATTAGCACAAGTGAAAGAAGTTTTATGTGAAGTAGATTATATTGAGTGGTATGAGTCATTATGGAATGACACAGGTCTTTTAAATGGTAATAAGTTAAGAACATATAGGTGTTACAAACAATTTTTAACAACAAGTGAATATGTCAAACGTGTACATTTTAGAGACCACCGTAGAGTTTTAGCAAATTTTAGAAATGGTTCGTTAAAATTAGCTGTGGAAACGGGGAGATATACAGAGCCTCCTACGCCTTTTTTAGAAAGACATTGTAAATTTTGTAATATAGGTGTTTTAGAAGATGAAAGACATTTTTTAATGAGTTGTAACTTTTATGAGGATTCTAGATATGAGTTGTATAGTAAAATGAATACTTTTTATACAGATTTTAATGACTTGAGTGAGGAAGATAAATTTATTGTTTTAATGAATAATATAAATATTCAACCTTTTTTAGCAAAATGTATTTTAAATATGAGTAATAGAAGAAGTTACTTTTTAAACAGATTGTAAAACACTTTCTTTTTTTAATGATGTGTTTTAATAGTATAAGTGATGTTTGATGTGTCTTATTTAAGGAATGACATTTGCTTTGACTGTACTGCATGGAGTTATGCAGTAGAATGGACTGTCTCAAATAAAATGAAAGCCGAAGGCTTTCATGGTTATTTGAGACAGTCCATTCTACTGCATAACTCCATGCAGTACAGTCAAAGCAAATGTCATTCCTTATATTTACAATCCTTTGTAACTTTTTCAAATAAACGCAAAATATAAACTGACATTTTAACACTTTTCATAGAAGAAAAACCACTATAACCACCTTCTCAAAATAATGGGTCATCCCCTGTCATTCAAATAGAACATTTGACATCTGACCCCGCCCACATGTATTTGACATCTGATCGCACCCACTGATCGATCTAGATATGAATTATTTATTAAATTTGATAAAAATAACAACAAACATGAATTACATTTCAATTAAAAATTGAATAAACAATTATTAAAAGATGATTTTGTCAAAAAAGATGGATGAATGGATGCCAATGAAAATTCTTTACGTCAATTCTAATACGGGTAAAGTCTATGACGTCACTGTTCGCACGTGTAGCATTGTCTTTATTTAAGGAATAACTGTGATAATTTTTTAAGCGGTTAGCGTATACGCTAACCGCTTATTGGCATCGGTTTCTACTAGGAAGTGATAGGTCAAAGCGACTCCTAGTGGTAACCCTAGACCTTTGACCTAAGATTCTAAGATGCTGTTTGGAAAGATCTACTGTGCCACGCCTACTGATAGCAACACTCTCATGTCAGTGATATACAACATGGCGGATGTTGTCTTGTCATTCACAGAAGAACAATTTGAATGCAGATAGAAGATCGACGTCACGCTATTTCAAACAATCTTCGTCGGGGAAAGATCGTCTATCTTTACGGCTGCATGGAGAGTGGTTTTTATGAAATAAAATCCAAAGATTTAAAGGATGGCACTCGTCACCGAACGTGTTTTCGAAGCATGAAGAAGGTGAATCAAGCACCGACTGTGTCAGTAATAGGTTTAGCTGTTTCATGTGCGTAAATCATTTTATTTTTGGAACCTGGAATATTATATTGGAAGAATAAGGTGCGTTGTTGCTATTCAACGTATATAATACGGTATCAGGTCAAATCGTCCCACGGTAAAATCGCCCTCGTCAAATTCGCCCCACTTTCCAAAAATTCGCCTACATGTCAAAATCGCCCCGTTCTAAAACGCCCCAAATTTTTGCAATATCGCCACCACTGTCAAACTCGCGTCCTGACAATTCACCCCCAAATTTTTGAAAGATCGCTTACTTTTCGGAAACAAAGATAAATAACACAAGTACCAGTTAAATTTTGATGTGCGAGATGTGCACATTTCAGAAATACATTCCTCATCATTGACACTAAGAAAAAAGTTTGATAGATAAAAAACATAAGCCAAACAGTTGAAAATTAATGAATCTAAAGTTCCAAAATTATATAAATCCAAATCCAGCCAAGGAATGTTTTGCATGTGGGAACAAACCTTAGTTTTAAATAAATTTCAAAATTTAAGATGGCTGAAAATGGTACATTTTCTGACAGTACAAAGTACTGCCTATTTTGGTGATCAAATTGCACATATTTTGTGTAATTGTTTGTAAATATGTATTGTTTGTACTGCAATGCACCATGTGTTGTGCTTTCATACAAATGTATTGCCTTAATAAAGATATTTCATACCTTAGAGAGTCCAGGTGTGTTGTGATTACTGTCCTCAGTTAATAAGTGACAAAAAAAAAATTACATCATTTGTCAGAATTTTATAAATTCATTACAGTGGTTACAGTAAAAAGAATATGTGTAATGTTTATAAAAGATAATGTTTAAGGCGAAATGCAGGAAGTGTTTTCAAACATACTTTGATCATACTGCAAGAGGCACCAGTTATCCGTCTCGAGTGGGATTCAACCTCAGGCGGTGAACAGCACTGTGATCTGTAAGTGTGTGCTTTAGACCACTCGGCCACCGAGACCACTTACCCGTAATTGATGTAAATAAAAAAATGATGTACTGTTTGTGTAAACTGTAATGTCAGTTTACCAATAAAAGAAATTATTTTCATTATTATTATTATTATTATTATTCAGGTAAACCATCTCAACTGTATAACTGATCAAATCCAGACTGGGCTAGCTCATACTTTTAAAGTAAAACAGCTTACCACCAAAAAGCGAAAAAGGCTTATAAAGACTGACAGGTATTTACAATAATTTGTAACAACTACTGGGATGTGGAGTGCTGATTCAATCATTCTTATGCAGAATAAATTTTGAATACTGACGATGGCTGACTTGAGGTCTGAAAAAGATGGCAACTTTTAGAAGTGAACACAAACATGTAACTTTTTTATTTATTGCCTGGGTAGAACTGCAGTAACTAAGTGTAAAGTACAAGGTTAGGTTTGTACCAAATTTATTATGGAAAATAGAGTAAAAAATTCATAGGAAAACTGAATTTGAATAATTTGATTTACAGAATGAATATATTTCAAACCAAGATACCAGCATATAGCAAGTTTCTATTTAAAAGTATGATCCTTTTATTGATAATAAGTCCCAGTGAAATGTTTTTTTCTATTCTGCTATGGCCTTTCCAAAAATGTACATATACATATTTTCACTTTTATATGTTGACAATAAAATGAGAGTGACTAAGCAATGAAATTCAGTAAAAGAGTTTTTATATACATGTACAAAATATATATCATGTACTGTTGATGATGTACATGTATTCATTTTCTAATTATCTAAATATTGGAGGTTTTTTATTTAATACACACAACTACTGCACAGGAAGCATTATGGTAAAATAACAATGAAACAGAACATTGTTAGCTTTGGTCTTAATCTAGGACAGTCACAGTTTGCCTTTCTATGCATAGTAAATAGGTTACATGAATAATGTACATGGAAAAAAAATGTGGAGTTAAGAGACTTAGTCCATTTGCCATCATTGCAAAATTTCTCAGTAGTGATAAATAATCACAAATTTATTATGGAAAGATTAAGTTTACAATGTATATTGGGTCAAGAAATTGTAAATACATTTTATCAAGAAAATAAAAATCCTTTTCAGAAGTTTAATTTTTACAGACAGATAACTGAGTGTAAAACATTTCTGATTATACTTTAGTTTGAGACCTCTCATTGTAAGTGAAATATATTGCAAACTGCTGCACAACAACTTTATAACAGTAACACCAAGATTAAATGATTTTTCTTCATAATGTATTTAACCTTTTTTTGCTTCATCAAGTTATACTTATTGTTGATATACTTATTTCAATATTTCCTCAGGAATGTTGAATACGATTCATTTTTCAATCTCATTTGTTATTATTTGAAAAGTTTATGTTTTTTTTTCATTTTCAGAAATAACAGACTGAAGGAGCAACAAGCAAATAAAGAAAAACACCATGCTGCTAAGGCTGTTTAGGATTTATTTGAAAAATTAGTCGAACATTGCAGTAGATCTGAACACGATACCATAAACCAGAATGCACCCTTATTTGTAAAAATGGACACCTTTGAACTAGACAACTTACAATTCTTGAAATCAGTTACAGAATATCCATCTATTGACAAGAGTCAAATTGACAGTGAAATGCATTGATTACAGAAAATGCCCATGAATATCAAAGCAACTTTATTTTGTATACTTGAAAGTAAATCCTGCTAAAACAAACTATTCTTAATACACAAGTGATATTTTTTCAGACATGTTGTAGTCTGTTTAACTTAACTTTTAGATGGATTCTTTTATATCAAATGGCCATATGTCCTTAATGAATATATGTCCTTTTGTTACAGTATAAAAATTAAGATAATAAATTTTAAAAAATTAACATGAACTGGAACTTGTTTTTATTGGCAATATTTTTTTTCATGTAGCTGTTGATGAAAATTTTCTCCAGAAATTTTTTTTCATGTTATTGAGGTACCCTAACATTAGGGCCTTGGTGGGCAAGTGGTCTAGGGCACATGCTAACATCATTATGGTTGCTCAGCTGGTAGAGTCCTCGCTTTGTATGTTGCATGTCAGGGTTCGAACCCATCCTGGGGCTGATCAAGACTAGAATTCGATAGTTACTATCCTTTTGCCAAGTACTCGCCATTTAGAAATGAAAATCACAGGGTTTTTCAGAGTAGACCTTAAACACTGGTGTCCAATGCTGGGACATGCATGGCACACTAAAGACCCCTCCCTACACACTGCCCTAAGCACACTGCAAAGGTAAATATTTCTGTGGATTCACCTACAGCTGGTGACATCTTGATATAAGTTAAATATTCTTGACTAGAATGTAAAGCCCAATTAGATGAAATTAAATCACATGCTTACAGATCAAAGTACAACTTACTGAGTAGGTGTGATTCCCACAGTGACAGAACCTAGGATAAGAAGGTTTTTCACTTGCTTGTGGAAAGCCTTTGTCTATCTTCAGGCACTCCAGTTTACTCCATCAGCTTAAGACTGACTACCTTGATATTAATGTGAAAGAATTTGTATCATGATGTGTTCAAAAACACCATTTGCCCTCTCCACTCCACTCCAGTATACCCTATATAGAATCAAAGTTGGCATATAATATCAGTAAACCAATGAATATTGGCTACTTATACAACAGACTGCATCATTTACTCCTTTTTACAACTTAGGGCGAATAATGATAGAGACAAACATGCAGCATTAGTTTTTCAAATTACTGATAATCAACTTATTTAGGTAATTAACTTTAAGACCTGCTTCTAAAAACATTTTAACTGTCTTACATGGTTTGATAACAACCAATGAAAAGCATAATTTCTATTTCAAATTGAGAAACAACTAATTGTAATAATTCCACAATTCTGTGTGCTCATCTACAGATTCATTTCATGAAAACATTTTTCTAATTATTTCTTTCATGAGTGGCATGTTATGTAATTTGGCTTTATTGGTTTTATGCCTTCACTTTGTGTTGCATTAGCAATTTTTCAGCCAGTAAGTAAGACAAGAGTAAGTTTGTTAATTTCTTAGGATAAATTAAAGAAGAAGTTTGTTTTTGTGAAAGATGTGGAAGTGTGTTTTACTGTTTGCCATACTCGGCAATTTCCACATGCTAGCTCCTATAGTCAGTCTGCTTCAGACAAGTACCCAACCATTATTCACAGTATGACAATGTGTCAACAGTTAGAACTCTCTCCTCAAATTTGTCTTATGTTTGACTTGGCCAGGGATTGAACCAACATCCCAACATACACTCGACCCCACTCTGCTTTGGAATATTTTCTGCCTCTGAACCATCAAGCCTGTATTCAGTTGGTGTTGGCTTAGTGGTCCTAGGTGCAAGTCTGCAAATCAGAGTGCATTACGTCTGAAGTGTTAGTTCCTCTGTCATTTGTTTAGTTTTTCTAACAGCACTAGTCTGTGATTTTTTTTTTTTGGAAACTTCAGTTTCCTTTACCATTGCAAATTTGATTGCTTAAACTTATCTTTGCCAGGTTGTTAAATGCCATCAACATAGCACAGCATAGTATTAGTGTCTAACTAGTTTAGTGTCAGTTTGTATGTTTCTTAATCTTTCCTTGAAAACTGTTAACTTTTTATAAAAATGTATATGAAAATACTGTAGGTAATGATATGACAATCATTTTGATATATGATTCGAGGTCATACATTCAAAGATCAAGGTCATAGTTGCGTAAGAAGTCTTAAATTGTTAATTATCTTGAAAACTATAACTTTATTGTATAGACAGGTGTAACAGAATATTGTAGGTATTATTAAACCGATTATTTTTATATATGATTCAAGGTTATAGGTATCAAGGTCAAGGTCACAGCTGCAAAAAAAGAAAAAAAAAACAGAAAAAGGTAAATTATCTTGAAAACTAAAAACTTCTTGTAAAAACATGTATATTGAAACATTGTAGGTTTTGATATGACAATCATTTTGATATAAGGCTCAAGGTTATATGTTCAAAGGTCAAGGTCATAGCTGCATTGGATGTCTTAAATTGTTAATTATTTTGAAAACTATTCACATTTGTATAGCCATGTATATTAGAGTATTGTAGGTTTTGATATGATGATCATTTTGATATATGGTTCAAGGTCATAGGTTCAAAGGTCAAAATCAAAACTGCATAAGTATACTGAAATGGTTAATTTATAAGAAATTATTCATTGCTTCATAGTTTCTGTGTGCTTATTAGCTACTTATAAATGAGCTTTGACTAGATATTTCTTTTTAAGTATTGATTTTTCAACTTTTCCAATAGTCTTTACATAAAGGTTTATAGTGTGTAAACCTTGCCTGAAGACAAATATGTATAAATACGACCTGCTATGAATGTTTACAATAACAGCAGTCATGTAATAATCTGCAATGATAAATGATCTCTGCCCTAACAACTGAACAGATTTCGATGAAACTTCAATGACCAAGACCAAATGCAAGGTCATGGCATAGTTTTACCTTCGTACTTTTGTGACTTTTTCAACATTTTTTGGAAAAAATTGGTAATTAGGCTGAGTCAAAGGTCGTGAGTAAAAGAACTAAGATGTTGGTCTTCCTGTATTTAGGTGGTTATTTTGGATACAACTCATTACTTCTTAATTACTGAATAAGATTTTTTTGTTGAGAGATATTTTGCTACACAGTTTCAATAAATATTTATTTTATTCAATGCAACTTTCAAAATATCATAAAGAGGATTTTATTTTGTATCAAAACACTTTTACCTGTCATTTCTATCAGGTGGGCCTTTTCTATCCCTTATTTCGAAATAAAACTGAGAAATGGAGTAATGATGTTTTACACAATCACAGATAACAGTCTGTTTAAAATGGGGCCTGATCTAAAACTGATTACAACATCATATTTTGTGACAAAAATAACATACATAATTCCACAAAACTAAAGGTCTACCAAAATCTAATCAAAGGGCTGCACATTTTTTTGAGAAATTGAATTTCTCCAGGGACTTTCTGTTGAAAAGTGAGATTATCAAAATTTTATCCAAACTTTCCGAGCTACCAGGCTAACCGCTTTCCAGTACTTTCAGTACTTTGATTTTTTATTGGTGTATAAAAGAAAAAAACGATTTGCACACTGGATAATGCGCGTAGCGCATTATTCAAAAGTGTGCAAATCGTTTTTTCTTTTATACACCAATAAAAAAAAATTATCACAGTTATTCCTTATAATTTAATTAAAACATCCGATACACATTAAATATTTTTTTAAAAAAAGACAAAAAAAAAAAAAAAAACGAAATATTGAAATCAATTTTATTAAAGCAATATTCGTCATGAGGCGGATAAATATGACCTGATTGTTACACTTTTTATAACTAGCCAATCAGCGTTAAGATGACGCGTGATCAGCAGCTGCTCAACAATCAGTCTACGTCAGTCTACGTGTCATGTGGGCGGAGCTAACCTAGATAATTTTTTTATCGAGGTATAAAGAAAAAAAATAGTCACGTGATCTCCATTGTTTTGTATTGTGTTTTGTTGTATAAACAAATTAAAATTAAATTATGAAGTTATAAAGTATAGTCGACGTCAAATACTTTATTGAATCAAGAATAATGTAATTGTAAATATAAGTCTTTTAGGCTGAATGTAAAAGCTTTTATATATAGCAATTATGTAGTAGTTATTTTTAGTAGTATATTGTAGCTTTTGTATATGACACTTAAATAAAATATTTTGAACTTTGAACTTTACCATATATAGGGGCAAGTCATTTCTCATGTCACGTGGTTCTTAACCTCCGTTAATCGTCGAATTGAGCGAGTTTAAAGTCTACATGGGGCAACTGAGGTCATTGTGCAGACTGTAACCTCGGTTAAGGGGATGGTATATGTTGGTCAAAGTCTGGAAAATGATGATCTTTGTTGCAATATTCGCTCTAGCGGTTTGTTTTTGTCTTTCTAAGGTAAATGTTTTTATTTTATCTTTTTTTTACACAATCAATTTTATTTTTACATCCAGCTCACACTTCGCTTTTTTATAATTTTTTTTATGAAATTTCATTTGACCGAAGAAAACAACATCGTCTTGTTTAGTACAAACACTTTTTTTGCGGACATAGTTTTTTTTAAAACTTTAAGATATGCTTTAAACTAAATCCATCTTTTATTTCGTGAACATATTCTGAGCATTTTGGTAGCCCAGAACGTTACTCCTTTTTTCTTAAAACATGTTAAATTTTTTTACAGTGTATGCAGTTCTATTTCTAGAAATTGTAACGTGTTGCCGTAGGCAATATATAATGTGGAACTGATGGAAATGAATTCTAATTAAGTATTGAGAGTAAAAAGAATCATATAATTCTTTACATAAAATTAATATTATTATTCTTTTATTTTCTTGTGTGTTAATGCTGTATTTTCCGGGTTTTTTTTAAAACCTTTCCTTGGCCGTTTTTTTCGTTCATGTCTTTGTGTCTGTGTTTCATCTTAATAACATCGTAAAAATTAATCCATGCCAGAAATTCGGATAATTTTTTTCTTCAAATTTTCAATTCTATTATCAATTTATATGTATCAAGTGTCATGTGCTGATTTTAAATTTCTATTAAAATTTGTCATGTGCTGATTTTGAATGCATTATTTTAATAGAAATTCAAAATCATCACATGACAAAAGTTATTATTATTATTATTATTATTATATTCTTTTATATTTTATTTATTTATTATTATTACTATTATTATATATATTTTATTATTATTATTATTATTATTATTATTATTATTATATTCTTTTATATTTTATTTATTTATTATTATTACTATTATTATATATATTTTATTATTATTATTATTATTATTATTATTATTATTATTATTATTATTATTATTATTATTATGTTTCTTTAAATGTTTGTGTGTTTTCAGTTCCGGAATCATCGGTGTAATTAAAATTTCGATAAGATTATGCTGAATATAAAAATAAATGACGTTTCGAATATTACAATTTTTTTTACTTGGGGAACAATCAGAAATTTATCAGTTAGTTTTACAGATTTAGTACCATTATTTTTGATACAAATGTATCCGTCCTGTCTCCTGTAACTTTATCGACGCCCGCTATTAAATCATGTAACGGCAAGTATCTTTAAGTTGTTATAAAACCTTTCCTTGGCCGTTTTTTTCGTTCATGTCTTTGTGTCTGTGTTTCATCTTAATAACATCGTAGAAATTAATCCATGCCAGAAATTCGGATAATTTTTTTCTTCAAATTTTCAATTCTATTATCAATTTATATGTATCAAGTGTCATGTGCTGATTTTAAATTTCTATTAAAATTTGTCATGTGCTGATTTTGAATGCATTATTTTAATAGAAATTCAAAATCATCACATAATACAAGTTATTATTATTATTATTATTATTATTATTATTATTATTATTATATTCTTTTATATTTTATTTATTTTTTATTATTACTATTATTATATATATTTTATTCTTCTTCTTCTTCTTCTTCTTCTGATTATTATTATTATTATTATTATGTTTCTTTAAATGTTTGTGTGTTTTCAGTTCCGGAATCATCGGTGTAATTAAAATTTCGATAAGATTATGCTGAATATAAAAATAAATGACGTTTCGAATATTACAATTTTTTTTACTTGGGGAACAATCAGAAATTTATCAGTTAGTTTTACAGATTTAGTACCATTATTTCTTATACAAATGTATCCGTCCTGTCTCCTGTAACTTTATCGACGCCCGTTAATAAATCATGTAACGGCATGTATCTTTAAGTTGTTATAACAGTACAATTTTTAACAAGAGGTCCAGTGGGCCTGAACGGTCATCTGAGGACATTTAGTACAAAACAAACCAAAAAAAAAAAAAATAATAATAAAAAATAAAAAAAAAAAAAAAAAAAAAAAAAAAAAAAAAACAAAAAAAAAAAAAAAAACGAAATAAATATATTAAAATACGGAATTTTATTTTTGATAATTAAGCCTTCCACCTGATTAGTTGGAAGATTTGTTGCTTTTTTTCCATTTCCGGTTCTTTATTTATTTTTTCAGCTTATAATTTTTTGGTCTTCAGGATTTGGCTTTTGCCAGCTGAGATTAAGGCAAGGCGAATCGGGCATGTGTTCGTCCGTTCGTGCGTAAACTTTAATCTTCTCCTCTGGAACTCCTGGGCCAAATGGAACCACATTTGGCTTGGAAGGCCCTTGGGTACAGTTGTATAGAGTGTTTACAAAACTTTTTCTTGTGACATCCAAGATTGCTGTCAATAATAACAAAAAATGTACAAAATGACCATTACAGGTTTATTTGTTTAAATTTGATATATTAAAAATAAAGAGATAGCCATTTAAATGGTACCAGTAACCAAAAATATTTTTATCACAATGTTTTATATATTATTTTAATATCACAATATTGAAAACCGCATCCATTTTAGTAAGAAAATAAAAAAAGTTATAGCGGTTTGAAATCCTCATTTTTTAACTTTCCCTTGATCGCAAAGTGAAACACCTCGTTTTGAGTTATAAATGTGTGACGTCATTGCCGTATTACAAGTAATATTCAACATATTACACAGTAGTAACAATTATGATATATCTAAGTATGTAAAAGCAACGACTCTGACATTTACCTAGTTATGTCAAATAGTTTTTTATTTTTTGGGAAAGCAGTAGACAGTCTTATAAGTGATGAATTTAGAGTATAGCCGTATTTATTCGAGCCAGAAACGGACGAATATATTTGAGTCGATTGCTGACCTACTCGAGAATTGCGATCGAAGTTGGTTGCACAGCTGTTGAAAAACACTTGACAAGTGTTAACTTGTCAATAACACGAAAATTGATAATACTGTTGACCTAAAAAAATAAATAATTTTATTAAGTCAGACTGGACAGACTCGAGAATTGCGATTGGTTGCATAGCTATAACAAAAAATACGTGATTAGTTTTAACTTGTCAAATACACGAAAATTTATTTAATCGTCGACATTTTAAAATGAATTAAATATCAAGTCGGAATGGGCAGAGTACCGCATGAATATTATAGAACTTACCGTGTCACCGGATAAAAATCAATTCATAAAAATTTAATCGCCTACGCTCTTTTGTGCAATGTTTATTCACAGTTAAATTTTAATGACCATGACGTAGAAAACTTTTAAGTTATCTAGCGGCATTACATTTCTTCGATAATTGTAAGATGTTCACACAATTAAAGTTTGTAACATAGTTCTTTTCAACTTTCCGATGGCTAATTAATGCTAGGGTAATTAAAACGGAAAAAACAAGATACCCTATCTTTAAGCAAAAACTAAATCAAAATGACACGGATTTTAGAATAAGACCACATTTAAAAAAATGAGATAATAATAATAATAATAATAATAATAATAATAATAATAATTTTATGGTTTTGTATATATAGAATAAAGAATTTAAAAATATCACAGCTAAATGTATGCACAAAGAAAAGTGAAAACTAAAAGTAGATCAATAAACATGTTTTAAATAGATCACTCTGGTCGTCAATTTTTAAATTTTAAATTTGCCTAAAAGTTAAAATTATTAATATAGTTAAGACAAAGTTCTACCTGCATGATACCACTCTTAAGTGCTATCCCAGGGAATTTTTTAATATGAGTTATTGCAACTTGGGATGCTGATCACAAACATATCTGGTATTATAGTACACATCAAAATGTGTAGGAACGAATTAAGGATATTTGTTTTTACGACTCCGCCCTCCTGTCCCTCCTGCACCTCGTACACCTCATGTACCTCATGCACTTCCTGCCTCTTCTTCCGCTCCTGCTTCCTCCCCATTTATCCCCCAAGGTCAGTACTAGATAACACAAATTCAATTATATAGGAACATACCCTGATGGTTTTAACGAGAGGAAATGATGAGTCTAGGAGAAAAACTGGGGACAAAAACTAATCAGGTGAAAAAATAATTGTAGAGTAACTTAAGTCTTGCACCACCCAATATTTTGACCCCCCCCCATTTCAGTTTGCACCATTGGTTGGTTAAAATGTATAATGTCACATTAGCAACAGCTATCTGCGAATTTTATTACACATTAAACAAAAACATTCTGATCCCATCACTCCCCTTCTCTTCGAAATGATTCCCTTTTTTATCATCCTATTCAAATATCCACAATAAAGCAGTTAATATTCAGTTAAGGGGTAGGAATCTCAACTATTTAAAAGTTATACTCGTACATAGCACCACCCAGTCCAACCCAACAGTGGAGAATGACGTTATCACTTTATTCAATTTTCCATAAGGAACCAGAAAATACATAGTGTAGAGTTGGGAATTTCAACCATTTAAAAGTTATGCATGTACAAAGCATCTCTGAGCCCCAACCAACACTGTTGATTAGTATCAATCTTTCCATTTTTCATAAGGGACCAGAAAATATATAGTTTAAGAGTGGGGACTAAGACAGTTTAAAAGTTATGACAAAGTCCTACCTAGCACCAGTCTTTCGTGGTACCCCTTTGAAATTTTTTTATAAGAGTGAATGGGTCTTGAGATGATCACAAATATGTATAGTATTGTAAAACACAGAAAAGTATGTACTGAAAATTTTTTTTTTTTTTGGTTTTGAAGATCCCACTCTCCTGCCCTTTCCCATTGAAACCTCGGGGATTTATTTAACAGAGAACACCATTCTATTGGTACAGAAACTTAACCTGAAAATTAAAATGAGATTGAATGGTCCTTTAAGAAGAAATCCTGCGGACAAATAGTGGTCAGGTGATAATAATAATAATAATAATAATAATAATAATAATAATCATCATAATAATAATAATAATAATAATAAAAATAATTGAGAACCATAGACAAATATTAATTATTTTATTTTATTTTATTTTATTTTAATTTATTTTATTTCTTTTTTTATTTTATTTTATTTCATTTTATTTTATTTTATTTTATTTTATTTTATCAATTTATTTATTTATTTATTTTTATTTATTTATTTATTTATTTATTTATTTTCATTTATTTCTTTTATTTATTTTCATCTATATATTGGATTCACGGTTTATAAATTTATTCATAATTTACACTCTACATCTTTACAGTAAAAAGGTATTCAAGGACTGGATGACTCTTTTCACCTGCTTTAGTTATTTAAAAAAGAAAACTAGATTCCTTTACAATTTCAATTACCATACGACAAAGATTTTTATCTTTAATTCAAATATATTACTTCACCATATATAGGGGCAAAGTCATGTCTCATGTCACGTGGTTCTTAATCTCGGTTAATCGTCGAATTGAGCGAGTTTAAAGTCTACATCGGGCAACTGAGGCCATTGTGCAGACTGTAACCTCGGTTAAGGGGATGGTATATGTTGGTCAAAGTCTGGAAAATGATGATCTTTGTTGCAATATTCGCTCTAGCGGTTTGTTTTTGTCTTTCTAAGGTAAATGTTTTTATCTTAATCTTTTTTTTACACAATCAATTTTATTTTTACATCCAGCTCACACTTCGCTTTTTTATAATTTTTTTTATGAAATTTCATTTGACCGAAGAAAACAACATCGTATTGTTTAGTACAAACACTTTTTTTGCGGACATAGTTTTTTTTAAAACTTTAAGATATGCTTTAAACTAAATCCATCTTTTATTTCGTGAACATATTCTTAGCATTTTGGTAGCCCAGAACGTTACTCCTTTTTTCTTAAAACATGTTAAATTTTTTTACAGTGTATGCAGTTCTATTTCTAGAAATTGTAACGTGTTGCCGTAGGCAATATATAATGTGGAACTGATGGAAATGAATTCTAATTAAGTATTGAGAGTAAAAAGATTCATATAATTCTTTACATAAAATTAATATTATTATTCTTTTATTTTCTTGTGTGTTAATGCTGTATTTTCCGTTTTTTTTAAACCTTTTTTTAAACCTTTCCTTGGCCGTTTTTTTCGTTCATGTCTTTGTGTCTGTGTTTCATCTTAATAACATCGTAAAAATTAATCCATGCCAGAAATTCGGATAATTTTTTTCTTCAAATTTTCAATTCTATTATCAATTTATATGTATCAAGTGTCATGTGCTGATTTTAAATTTCTATTAAAATTTGTCATGTGCTCATTTTGAATGCATTATTTTAATAGAAATTCAAAATCATCACATGACACAAGTTATTATTATTATTATTATTATTATTATTATTATTATATTCTTTTATATTTTATTTATTTTTTATTATTACTATTATTATATATATTTTATTATTATTATTATTATTATTATTATTATTATTATTATTATATTTCTTTAAATGTTTGTGTGTTTTCAGTTCCGGAATCATCGGTGTAATTAAAATTTCGATAAGATTATGCTGAATATAAAAATAAATGACGTTTCGAATATTACAATTTTTTTTACTTGGGGAACAATCAGAAATTTATCAGTTAGTTTTACAGATTTAGTACCATTATTTCTTATACAAATGTATCCGTCCTGTCTCCTGTAACTTTATCGACGCCCGTTATTAAATCATGTAACGGCATGTATCTTTAAGTTGTTATAACAGTACAATTTTTAACAAGAGGTCCAGTGGGCCTGAACGGTCATCTGAGGACATTTAGTACAAAACAAACCAAAAAAAAAAAATAATAAAAATAAAAAAAAAAAAAAAAAAAAAAAAAAAACAAAAAAAAAAAAAAAACGAAATAAATATATTAAAATACGGAATTATATTTTTGATAATTAAGCCTTCCACCTGATTAGTTGGAAGACTTGTTGCTTTTTTTTCCATTTCCGGTTCTCTATTTATTTTTTCAGCTTATAATTTTTTGGTCTTCAGGATTTGGCTTTTGCCAGCTGAGATTAAGGCAAGGCGAATCGGGCATGTGTTCGTCCGTTCGTGGGTAAACTTTAATCTTCTCCTCTGGAACTCCTGGGCCAAATGGAACCACATTTGGCTTGGAAGGACCTTGGGTACAGTTGTATAGAGTGTTTACAAAACTTTTTCTTGTGACATCCAAGATTGCTGTCAATAATAACAAAAAATGTACAAAATGACCATTACAGGTTTATTTGTTTAAATTTGATATATTAAGAATAAAGAGATAGCCATTTAAATGGTACCAGTAACCAAAAATATTTTTATCACAATGTTTTATATATTATTTTAATATCACAATATTGAAAACCGCATCCATATTAGTAAGAAAATAAAAAAAGTTATAGCGGTTTGAAATCCACATTTTTTAACTTTCCCTTGATCGCAAAGTGAAACACCTCGTTTTGACTTATAAATGTGTGATGTCATTGCCGTATTACAAGTAATATTCAACATATTACACAGTAGTAACAATTATGATATATCTAAGTATGTAAAAGCAACGACTCTGACATTTACCTAGTTATGTCAAATAGTTCTTTATTTTTTGGGAAAGCAGTAGACAGTCTTATAAGTGATGAATTTAGAGTATAGCCGTATTTATTCGAGCCAGAAACGGACGAATATGTTTGAGTCGATTGCTAACCTACTCGAGAATTGCGATCGAAGTTGGTTGCACAGCTGTTGAAAAACACTTGACAAGTGTTAACTTGTCAATAACACGAAAATTGATAATACTGTTGACCTAAAAAAATAAATAATTTTATTAAGTCAGACTGGACAGACTCGAGAATTGCGATTGGTTGCATAGCTATAACAAAAAATACGTGATTAGTTTTAACTTGTCAAATACACGAAAATTTATTTAATCGTCGACATTTTAAAATGAATTAAATATCAAGTCGGAATGGGCAGAGTACCGCATGAATATTATAGAACTTACCGTGTCACCGGATAAAAATCAATTCATAAAAATTCAATCGCCTACGCTCTTTTGTGCAATGTTTATTCACAGTTAAATTTTAATGACCATGACGTAGAAAACTTTTAAGTTATCTAGCGGCATTACATTTCTTCGATAATTGTAAGATGTTCACACAATTAAAGTTTGTAACATAGTTCTTTTCAACTTTCCGATGGCTAATTAATGCTAGGGTAATTAAAACGGAAAAAACAAGATACCCTATCTTTAAGCAAAAACTAAATCAAAATGACACGGATTTTAGAATAAGACCACATTTAAAAAAATGAGATAATAATAATAATAATAATAATAATAATAATTTTATGGTTTTGTATATATAGAATAAAGAATTTAAAAATATCACAGCTAAATGTATGCACAAAGAAAAGTGAAAACTAAAAGTAGATCAATAAACATGTTTTAAATAGATCACTCTGGTCGTCAATTTTTAAATTTTAAATTTGCCTAAAAGTTAAAATTATTAATATAGTTAAGACAAAGCTCTACCTGCATGATACCACTCTTAAGTGCTATCCCAGGGAATTTTTTAATATGAGTTATTGCAACTTGGGATGCTGATCACAAACATATCTGGTATTATAGTACACATCAAAATGTGTAGGAACGAATTAAGGATATTTGTTTTTACGACTCCGCCCTCCTGTCCCTCCTGCACCTCGTACACCTCATGTACCTCATGCCCTTCCTGCCTCTTCTTCCGCTCCTGCTTCTCCCCATTTATCCCCCAAGGTCAGTACTAGATAACACAAATTCAATTATATAGGAACATACCCTGATGGTTTTAACGAGAGGAAATGATGAGTCTAGGAGAAAAACTGGGGACAAAAACTAATCAGGTGAAAAAATAATTGTAGAGTAACTTAAGTCTTGCACCACCCCAATATTTTGACCCCCCCCCCATTTCAGTTTGCACCATTGGTTGGTTAAAATGTATAATGTCACATTAGCAACAGCTATCTGCGAATTTTATTACACATTAAACAAAAACATTCTGATCCCATCACTCCCCTTCTCTTCGAAATGATTCCCTTTTTTATCATCCTATTCAAATATCCACAATAAAGCAGTTAATATTCAGTTAAGGGGTAGGAATCTCAACTATTTAAAAGTTATACTCGTACATAGCACCACCCAGTCCAACCCAACAGTGGAGAATGACGTTATCACTTTATTCAATTTTCCATAAGGAACCAGAAAATACATAGTGTAGGGTTGGGAATTTCAACCATTTAAAAGTTATGCATGTACAAAGCATCTCTGAGCCCCAACCAACACTGTTGATTAGTATCAATCTTTCCATTTTTCATAAGGGACCAGAAAATATATAGTTTAAGAGTGGGGACTAAGACAGTTTAAAAGTTATGACAAAGTCCTACCTAGCACCAGTCTTTCGTGGTACCCCTTTGAAAATTTTTTATAAGAGTAAATGGGTCTTGAGATGATCACAAATATGTATAGTATTGTAAAACACAGAAAAGTATGTACTGAAAATTTTTTTTTTTTTTTGGTTTTGAAGATCCCACTCTCCTGCCCTTTCCCATTGAAACCTCGGGGATTTATTTAACAGAGAACACCATTCTATTGGTACAGAAACTTAACCTGAAAATTAAAATGAGATTGAATGGTCCTTTAAGAAGAAATCCTGCGGACAAATAGTGGTCAGGTGATAATAATGATAATAATAATAATAATAATAATAATAATAATAATAATAATAATAATAATAATAATAATAATAATTGAGAACCATAGACAAATATTAATTATTTTATTTTATTTTATTTTATTTTAATTTATTTTATTTATTTCTTTTTTTATTTTATTTTATTTCATTTTATTTTATTTTATTTTATTTTATTTTATCAATTTATTTATTTATTTATTTTTATTTATTTATTTATTTATTTATTTATTTTCATTTATTTTCTTTTATTTATTTTCATCTATATATTGGATTCACGGTTTATAAATTTATTCATAATTTACACTCTACATCTTTACAGTAAAAAGGTATTCAAGGACTGGATGACTCTTTTCACCTGCTTTAGTTATTTAAAAAAGAAAACTAGATTCCTTTACAATTTCAATTACCATACGACAAAGATTTTTATCTTTTATTCAAATATATTACTTTCACCATATATAGGGGCAAGTCATGTCTCATGTCACGTGGTTCTTAATCTCGGTTAATCGTCGAATTGAGCGAGTTTAAAGTCTACATCGGGCAACTGAGGCCATTGTGCAGACTGTAACCTCGGTTAAGGGGATGGTATATGTTGGTCAAAGTCTGGAAAATGATGATCTTTGTTGCAATATTCGCTCTAGCGGTTTGTTTTTGTCTTTCTAAGGTAAATGTTTTTATTTTATCTTTTTTTTACACAATCAATTTTATTTTTACATCCAGCTCACACTTCGCTTTTTTATAATTTTTTTTATGAAATTTCATTTGACCGAAGAAAACAACATCGTCTTGTTTAGTACAAACACTTTTTTTGCGGACATAGTTTTTTTTAAAACTTTAAGATATGCTTTAAACTAAATCCATCTTTTATTTCGTGAACATATTCTGAGCATTTTGGTAGCCCAGAACGTTACTCCTTTTTTCTTAAAACATGTTAAATTTTTTTACAGTGTATGCAGTTCTATTTCTAGAAATTGTAACGTGTTGCCGTAGGCAATATATAATGTGGAACTGATGGAAATGAATTCTAATTAAGTATTGAGAGTAAAAAGATTCATATAATTCTTTACATAAAATTAATATTATTATTCTTTTATTTTCTTGTGTGTTAATGCTGTATTTTCCGTTTTTTTTTTAAACCTTTTTTTTAAAACCTTTCCTTGGCCGTTTTTTTCGTTCATGTCTTTGTGTCTGTGTTTCATCTTAATAACATCGTAAAAATTAATCCATGCCAGAAATTCGGATAATTTTTTTCTTCAAATTTTCAATTCTATTATCAATTTATATGTATCAAGTGTCATGTGCTGATTTTAAATTTCTATTAAAATTTGTCATGTGCTCATTTTGAATGCATTATTTTAATAGAAATTCAAAATCATCACATGACACAAGTTATTATTATTATTATTATATTCTTTTATATTATATTTATTTTTTATTATTACTATTATTATATATATTTTATTATTATTATTATTATTATTGTTATTATTATTATTATTATTATTATTATTATTATTATTATTATTATTATTATGATATTTCTTTAAATGTTTGTGTGTTTTCAGTTCCGGAATCATCGGTGTAATTAAAATTTCGATAAGATTATGCTGAATATAAAAATAAATGACGTTTCGAATATTACAATTTTTTTTACTTGGGGAACAATCAGAAATTTATCAGTTTTACAGATTTAGTACCATTATTTTTGATACAAATGTATCCGTCCTGTCTCCTGTAACTTTATCGACGCCCGTTATTAAATCATGTAACGGCATGTATCTTTAAGTTGTTATAACAGTACAATTTTTAACAAGAGGTCCAGTGGGCCTGAACGGTCATCTGAGGACATTAAGTACAAAACAAACCAAAAAAGAAAAAAAAAAAAAACGAAATAAATATATTAAAATACGAAATTATATTTTTGATAATTAAGCCTTCCACCTTATTAGTTGGAAGACTTGTTGCTTTTTTTCCATTTCCGGTTCTCTATTTATTTTTTCAGCTTATAATTTTTTGGTCTTCAGGATTTGCCTTTTGCCAGCTGAGATTAAGGCAAGGCGAATCGGGCATGTGTTCGTCCGTTCGTGCGTAAACTTTAATCTTCTCCTCTGGAACTCCTGGGTCAAATGGAACCACATTTGGCTTGGAAGGCCCTTGGGTACAGTTGTATAGAGTGTTTACAAAACTTTTTCTTATTTGGACACATGCCCGATTCGCCTTGCCTTAATCTAAGCTGGCAAAATCCTGAAGACCAAAAAATTATAAGCTGAAAAAATAAATAGAGAACCGGAAATGGAAAAAAAGCAACAAGTCTTCCAACTAATAAGTGGAAGGCTTAATTATCAAAAATATTATTCCGTATTTTAATATATTTATTTCGTTTTTTTTTTTTTTTTTTTTTTTTTTTTTTTGGTTTGTTTTGTACTAAATGTCCTCAGATGACCGTTCAGGCCCACTGGACCTCTTGTTAAGAATTGTACTGTTATAACAACTTAAAGATACATGCCGTTACATGATTTAATAACGGGCGTCGATAAAGTTACAGGAGACAAACAGGACGGATACATTTGTATCAAAAATAATGGTACTTAATCTGTAAAACTGATAAATTTCTGATTGTTCCTCAAGTAAAAAAAATTGTAATATTCGAAACGTCATTTATTTTTATATTCAGCATAATCTTATCGAAATTTTAATTACACCGATGATTCCGGAACTGAAAACACACAAACATTTAAAGAAACATAATAATAATAATAATAATAATAATATATAAAATATATAGTAATAATAGTAATAATAAAAATAAATAAAATATAAAAGAATATAATAATAATAATAATAATAACTTGTGTCATGTGATGATTTTGAATTTCTATTAAAATAATGCATTCAAAATGAGCACATGACAAATTTTAATAGAAATTTAAAATCAGCACATGACACTTGATACATATAAATTGATAATAGAATTGAAAATTTGAAGAAAAAAATTATCCGAATTTCTGGCATGGATTAATTTTTACGATGTTATTAGGATGAAACACAGACACAAAGACATGAACGAAAAAAACGGCCAAGGAAAGGTTTTAAAAAAAACCCGGAAAATACAGCATTAACACACAAGAAAATAAAAGAATAATAATATTAATTTTATGTAAAGAATTATATGATTCTTTTTACTCTCAATACTTAATTAGAATTCATTTCCATCAGTTCCACATTATATATTGCCTACGGCAACACGTTACAATTTCTAGAAATAGAACTGCATACACTGTAAAAAAATTTAACATGTTTTAAGAAAAAAGGAGTAACGTTCTGGGCTACCAAAATGCTCAGAATATGTTCACGAAATAAAAGATGGATTTAGTTTAAAGCATATCTTAAAGTTTTAAAAAAAACTATGTCCGCAAAAAAAGTGTTTGTACTAAACAAGACGATGTTGTTTTCTTCGGTCAAATGAAATTTCATAAAAAAAATTATAAAAAAGCGAAGTGTGAGCTGGATGTAAAAATAAAATTGATTGTGTAAAAAAAGATAAAATAAAAACATTTACCTTAGAAAGACAAAAATCAAACCTGCTAGAGCGAATATTGCAACAAAGATCATTTTCCAGACTTTGACCAACATATACCATCCCCTTAACCGAGGTTAAGAACCACGTGACATAAGACATGACTTTCCCCTATATATGGTAAAGTAATATATTTGAATAGAATATAAAAATCTTTGTCGTATGGTAATTGAAATTGTAAAGAATCTAGTTTTCTTTTTTAAAAATTCATATTAACTATCTAAAGCAGGTGAAAAGAGTCATCCATCCTTGAATACCTTTTGACTGTAAAGATCTAGAGTGTAAATTATGAATAAATTTATAAACCGTGAATCCAATATATAGATGAAAATAAATAAAAGAAAAGAAATGAAAATAAATAAATAATAAATAAATAAATAAATAAATAAATAAATAAATAAATAAATAAATAAATTGATAAAATAAAATAAAATATAATAAAATAAAATAAAATAAAAGAAAGAAATAAAATAAAATAAAATAAAAAAAAGAAAATAATTAATATTTGTCTATGGTTCTCAATTATTTTTATTATTATTATTATTATAATTATTATTATTATTATTGTTATTATTATTATTATTATTATTATTATTATTATTATTATTATTATTATTATTATCACCTGACCACTATTTGTCCGCAGGATTTCTTCTAAAAGGACCATTCAATCTCATTTTAATTTTCAGGTTAAGTTTCTGTACCAGTAGAATGGTGTTCTCTGTTAGATAAATCCCCGAGGTTTCAATGGGAAAGGGCAGGAGAGTGGGATCTTCAAAACCAAAAAAAAAATAATTTCAGTACATACTTTTCTGTGTTTTACAATACTATACATATTTGTGATCATCTCAAGACCCATTTACTCTTATAAAAAATTTTCAAAGGGGTACCACGAAAGACTGGTGCTAGGTAGGACTTTGTCATAACTTTTAAACTGTCTTAGTCCCCACTCTTAAACTATATATTTTCTGGTCCCTTATGAAAAATGGAAAGATTGATACTAATCAACAGTGTTGGTTGGGGCTCAGAGATGCTTTGTACATGCATAACTTTTAAATGGTTGAGATTCCCAACTCTACACTATGTATTTTCTGGTTCCTTATGGAAAATTGAATAAAGTGATAACGTCATTCTCCACTGTTGGGTTAGGACTGGGTGGTGCTATGTACGAGTATAACTTTTAAATAGTTGAGATTCCTACCCCTTAACTGAATATTAACTGCTTTATTGTGGATATTTGAATAGGATGATAAAAAAGGGAATCATTTTAAAGAGTAGGGGAGTGATGAGATCAGAATGTTTTTGTTTAATGTGTAATAAAATTCGCAGATAGCTGTTGCTAATGTGACATTATACATTTTAACCAACAAATGGTGCAAACTGAAATGGGGGGTCAAAATATTGGGGTGGTGCAAGACTTAAGTTACTCTACAATTATTTTTTCACGTGATTAGTTTTTGTCCCCAGTTTTTCTCCTAGACTCATCATTTCCTCTCGTTAAAACCATCAGGGTATGCTCCTATATAATTGAATATTGTGTTATCTAGTACTGACCTTGGGGGATAAATGGGGAGGAGCAGGAGCGGAAGAAGAGGCAGGAAGGGCATGAGGTACATGAGGTGTACGAGGTGCAGGAGGGACAGGAGGGCGGAGTCGTAAAAACCAATATCCTTAATTCGTTCCTACACATTTTGATGTGTACTATAATACCAGATATGTTTGTGATCAGCATCCCAAGTCGCAATAACTCATATTAAAAAATTCCCTGGGATAGCACTTAAGAGTGGTATCATGCAGTTAGAGCTTTGTCTTAACTATATTAATAATTTTAACTTTTAGGCAAATTTAAAATTTAAAAATTGACGACCAGAGTGATCTATTTAAAACATGTTTATTGATCTACTTTTAGTTTTTACTTTTCTTTGTGCATACATTTAGCTGTGATATTTTTAAATTCTTTATTCTATATATACAAAACCATAAAATTAGTATTATTATTATTATTATTATTATTATTATTATTATCTCATTTTTTTAAATGTGGTCTTATTCTAAAATCCGTGGCATTTTGATTTAGTTTTTGCTTAAAGATAGGGTATCTTGTTTTTTTCCGTTTTAATTACCCTAGCATTAATTAGCCATCGGAAAGTTGAAAAGAACTATGTTACAAACTTTAATTGTGTGAACATCTTACAATTATCGAAGAAATGTAATGCCGCTAGATAACTTAAAAGTTTTCTACGTCATGGTCATTAAAATTTAACTGTGAATAAACATTGCACAAAAGAGCGTAGGCGATTGAATTTTTATGAATTGATTTTTATCCGGTGACACGGTAAGTTCTATAATATTCATGCGGTACTCTGCCCATTCCGACTTGATATTTAATTCATTTTAAAATGTCGACGATTAAATAAATTTCCGTGTATTTGACAAGTTAAAACTAATCACGTATTTTTTGTTAAAGCTATGCAACCAATCGCAATTCATGTCCCAATGCAATTAAGGCAAAAGATTTGGGAGCATCAATACATAAATTTAAATTTGCTTGTAAAAGGTAGTGCAGAACTCAGGGAGTTTTATACTACAAGCAATCTGGTTATAAACGATTCTGGTTTAATAGAATCCCGTCCTAAGGTAATGAAGGAAAAAATATCAAATATTGACAAATGGACGGATGCATTCATTTTGTTTATGCATGTATATCTGCAATCGATACCCTAATCGGGCACTAGAATTGACCCAGTACATCGCTATAATAAGGGACGCGGCCAAACGGACTGGGGGTCTGGGTTGGCGTGATTATGATGAGCAATTTCGGCTGAGACATGGCTATAATTACAGACCTTGGTCGCAGCTTAATTCCGATCTTTGGCTTCGTTTGATATCTGTGCCGTTGCGACCATCTCCTACGTCAAATGATCAAGGAAATAGGGGTGTTTGCTTTCTTTTTAACAGAGGCAGATGTACATTCAACCCTTGTAATTTCCTTCACATTTGTTTAAGATGTCGTAAGAACCATGCACAGGTTAATTGCTCTCAGGTAAGACCGTCAGCACGGTCCTTTCGTTCTCCCCAATCAACATCTCAACACGCACATCAATCGCCCTTTCGTGACCCCCATCAACATGCTCACTCCGCCACCGTACAGCGTACCGCTGCACAAAATTTGCCCTTTAAGACATAAAGCAGATTACGATTTGGCAAAAACTCCTGTAAAATTAAAGGAGCTGGAACTTGAATTACAATCCTACCCCGATAGTTGCATTGCACAGGAATTGATATGCGGGTTTAAATTTGGTTTCCCATTACATTACACGGGTCCCCGTGAGAAACTCTTAACTGCGCCTAATTTAAAGTCGGTTAATGACAATCCAGAGATCACTAGGTTAAGAATTGAAAAAGAGATAAAATTAGGTCGCATGTCAGGGCCGTATAAACATTGTCCGATACCAACATTACGGATTTCACCTTTAGGTTTAGTTCCTAAGAAAACTCCAGGGGACTATCGTATGATTCATCATCTTAGTTATCCAACTGATAATTCAGTCAATGATTACATTGACCCAAATTTGTGTTCTGTGTCATATACTAAATTCGATGAAGCTGTCCACATTGTCCAAACATTAGGTCAAGGTTCGTTTTTGGCTAAAGCTGATATACAATCGGCATTTAGACTTTTACCTGTGTGGCCTGTGGACTTTCAATTGTTAGGATTTAAATTTGATAATTGCTATTTTTACGATAAATCAATGGCTATGGGTTGCTCTATCAGCTGTGTCACCTTTGAAAAATTTTCTACTTTCATTGAATGGGCCACTAAGAAATCTATTATCTATGGCCATATAATTCATTACCTTGATGATTTTCTCATCGGTGGACCGTCGTATCAAGTCATGCCGACAATCACTTGAGGTATTTTACTCTTTGTGTAACAGATTGGGTGTGCCTATCGCCACGCATAAATGTGAAGGGCCTCAACAAGTAATTACGTTTTTAGGTATCGAAATAGATACTGTCAAAATGGAAACACGACTTCCAGTTTCAAAAGTGGTTGAAATTGTTGGACAGCTTCAAGAAATTATAGAAAAACGTTCTATTACGTTAAAAGTTATGCAATCTTTACTGGGGAAATTAAATTTCGCTTGCCGTGCAATTCCTTTTGGGCGTACATTTTCACGTCGTTTGATTAATGCAACTATCGGCATTACTAAACCTTATCATCATATACGTGTGGGTTCTGAATACGAAGTGACCTCATAATGTGGCAAACATTTTTAAGAACTTTAATGGTGTATCAGTGTTTCAAAACATACATTGGGTTTCCAGTTCAAGTCTGCAATTGTTTACTGATAGCTCGGCCAAATATGGTAATGGTTTCGGAGCGTATTTTGATGGCAATTGGGCATACGGTCAATGGCCTGAATTTTGGTTTAAACATGATTACACAAATGATATTACTGTTCTTGAGTTTTTCCCGATATTAGTTACGGTTCACATTTGGGGAAAGCAGCTCCAACATAAAAAGGTTTTATTTCGTTCTGATAACGAGTCTGTGGTCCATATAATCAATTCTCTAACTTCTAAATCTTGCCGAGTATTGACCTTGCTCAGAGCATTTGTTCTTCGTTGTTTACATATGAATATTTCGTTTAAGGCCCAGCATATACCTGGTCATTGTAATAAACTCACTGACAGTTTATCACGTTTACAGCTAGACTGTGTTCCACAGACTGGCACCAGCAGCGATGCCGGATCCAACCCCAGTTCCAGAGTGGATGTGGTCAATCTTCAACACGAATTCAAACGAATAGTTGACGCCAGTATTTCGCAAAGTACGAAGGCTGCATATAAGACGGCAATAAATCAGTTTCGTAAATTTAGAGCGATGGCAGCCTTAGGTGACTTATGGCCAGCTCCACTTGATCACATCATGTTATTTATTGCATATCTGTCGAGACAATCTCGTACGGCATCAACAATAAGTTCCTATATGGCTGCACTTTCATTCATTCATAAAATAAATAATTGGTCTGATCCCTCGCATACTTTTTTAGTTACGAAAGCTCTCGAAGGGATGAAACGATTACGACCCCAGAAAGATTGTAGAGCTCCCATTACGATAGAGTTACTTCAAAAAATATATTGTGAATTACCTAACGTTTGTCTGTCCTATTATGAAGTTCTTTTATTTCGATCAGCTTACACTTTGGCCTTTTTTGGCTTATTTAGGGTCGGTGAACTGGTTTTACTACCAATAGTATGGCTAATCGCCCTTTGCTTTATTCCGATATTAATTTTTCTACAAGTCAAGGTCGTTCGATGTTGACAGTGCAGCTTAGATTTTCTAAGACAGATCAGCGTGGCAAGTCTTGCCGCGTACACCTGGCTGAATTGAGAAACAACCCAATATGCCCCGTTTCTAATGTGCGGGAGTTTCTACGCAAGAGATCTTCTTTGCACCCGTATCTGTTTGTTCATAGAAACGGCAAGCCTCTTACACGCTACCAATTTAATGCGGTGTTACACAAAACTATTCATAATGTTGGTCATTTACCTTCTGTTTATAAGTCACATTCATTTCGCATTGGGGGAGCTACCACCTTGGCCCTTCGGGGAGTACCACACGAAGTCATTCAAAAGTTAGGTCGCTGGAAGTCAAATGTATTCCGTAACTATATTCGTATTGATTACTTTAGTTCAATTTTAGTTCTTATACTATTTATAGATATATGGATAATTGGCAGCTCAATAATATATTGGGCGCATAGAAGTGCACTTCGCCTCCTTAACCGCCACTTAAGATTGGAACAACAGGGTGTTCATATCAATTGGATGGGAAAAAGGGGTATGAAATGGCATAATGTTCTGACAACAGTCAGTAAAAACATCCGTAATTTTCCAGTTCCACGAATTTTGATACTACACGTGGGTGGAAATGATTTAATAGATTATACAACCAGTATGCTTTGTGCAAAAATTGAATATGATATATCTATATTAGCTCAATGGTTACCCAATACAATTATTATTTGGTCAGACATCCTTCCTCGCTTATATTGGCGAGGAAGTTTGAATATAAAAGCTATTGAGAAAAAGCGTAAGCGGGTCAATCGTAGTGGTCGCAGGTCTGCATTTCTTGTAGGGGGAAGGGTCATTCATCATCAAGATATAACATATGATTGTCCCAGTCTTTTCCGAGCGGATAAGGTGCACCTTACTGATGTCGGCAATGCCCTATTCCTTAATAATCTGCAGAATGAACTGGAATTGTGTGCTTCTAACTCATTTTCTATGAGTTAGTAATATGTGATTTCTGGATAATTCGATGTTGTATAGACAACTTCGAGTGGCAGAATATGGCGGACAGGTGCATATTGGTATTGTTGTAATTTTGTATCAAATTGATTATATGGAGGTCCGGCCATAGTGTCAACCCTGGCGGACAAAAATCCTGATTACATAATGTTCAATGATGTGCCGATATGACACAGTCTGTTATGGTGGTAACCCTATGGGCTTGGTGGTGCTGTGATGTCTTTCATACCAGGGTGGAAGATACCCAGCAAAGGTTTATGTCATATCGAAACATGTTGATTGAGTCTCGCTAAGGGGGGTTCACCCTAGGGGACTTGTGGTGCTGTGGTGTCCTTTATACCGGGCGGTAGATACCCAGCAAGGTTTTTTTGTTATGCATATAAGTCCTGCTAGGGGTGGTAACCTAGAGGACGAAAGAGGAATTGTTAAAAATTCAAAGGAAAGATACTAAATCTCGCTAAGGTGGTTTACACTAGGAGACGCGGTATTTTAAATAATTGTAACGCCTGTCCGCCGTAGTCTGTCAAGTCATGTGACCTTAAAGCCAATAAAGCTGTTGTCGTAATTAGTTGGGTCAGAAAATGTATTAAAATAATACAGTTTAATACTAAAGATTAAACCTATTTATTTTAAATTTTCTACTGCTGTCTCTTCAGTAAAGTTCACGACCTTTTAATAGGCGATCTGACACTTGCCGAATCAGGCATGCGCAACTATACCTTATATGCAGGTCAAAATAAATAAATTCGCTTAATTTCAAGCTGGTCAGTTAGATCAATGAATTAACAACTTTATCAGCAATACAGTTACATTTTATTTCCCACCCACCTCCCCGAACATATTTATGTTCACCTTTAATTCAAGTAGTTATATAGTTTAATTCAGTAATCTGCTGTTGAGTTTTCTACTTTCAGTATTTGAATGGATACTCATTGACCAGTCCTATGGCTGTCAACAGAATGATGTGAATTACTCAGTCAACAGTAAAATACGGTCAAATTGAACTTTAATTGTTTCATTTGTTATGATCATGTTTTTAGCAAATAATTTCATTCAATTGATGTATGTCAATGACCACACAGGACGATTAACAGATAGTTTGGACATTTAAGTGAGAAGTTATTATTCTATTGTACGTCATAAGATACGGACATCAATTTTAACTAAATACCATCTGTGATTGTAAATTTTCTCTTATGTGCTTTTCTTAACAATTTAAAATTTGTATGTGTATATACCGTTTATGCTATTCTTCATTTTTATAATAATGTTAATCATGATATATTGACAAATAAATTTGTTACATGCATGGCAGAATATGGCGGACAGGTGCATATTGGTATTGTTGTAATTTTGTATCAAATTGATTATATGGAGGTCCTGGCTATAGTGTCAACCCTGGCGGACAAAAATCCTGATTACATAATGTTCAATGATGTGCCGATATGACACAGTCTGTTATGGTGGTAACCCTATGGGCTTGGTGGTGCTGTGATGTCTTTCATACCGGGTGGAAGATACCCAGCAAAGGTTTATGTCATATCGAAACATGTTGATTGAGTCTCGCTAAGGGGGGTTCACCCTAGGGGACTTGTGGTGCTGTGGTGTCCTTTATTACCGGGCGGTAGATACCCAGCAAGGTTTTTTTGTTATGCATATAAGTCCTGCTAAGGGGGTGGTACCTAGAGGACGAAAGAGGGATTGTTAAAAATTTAAAGGAAAGATACTAAATCTCGCTAAGGTGGTTTACACTAGGAGACGCGGTATTTTAAATAATTGTAACGCCTGTCCGCCGTAGTCTGTCAAGTCATGTGACCTTAAAGCCAATAAAGCTGTTGTCGTAATTATTTGGGTCAGAAAATGTATTAAAATAATTCATTTTAAAATGTCGACGATTAAATAAATTTTCGTGTATTTGACAAGTTAAAACTAATCACGTATTTTTTGTTAAAGCTATGCAACCAATCGCAATTCTCGAGTCTGTCCAGTCTGACTTAATAAAATTATTTATTTTTTTAGGTCAACAGTATTATCAATTTTCGTGTTATTGACAAGTTAACACTTGTCAAGTGTTTTTCAACAGCTGTGCAACCAACTTCGATCGCAATTCTCGAGTAGGTTAGCAATCGACTCAAATATATTCGTCCGTTTCTGGCTCGAATAAATACGGCTATACTCTAAATTCATCACTTATAAGACTGTCTACTGCTTTCCCAAAAAATAAAGAACTATTTGACATAACTAGGTAAATGTCAGAGTCGTTGCTTTTACATACTTAGATATATCATAATTGTTACTACTGTGTAATATGTTGAATATTACTTGTAATACGGCAATGACATCACACATTTATAACTCAAAACGAGGTGTTTCACTTTGCGATCAAGGGAAAGTTAAAAAATGTGGATTTCAAACCGCTATAACTTTTTTATTTTCTTACTAATATGGATGCGGTTTTCAATATTGTGATATTAAAATAATATATAAAACATTGTGATAAAAATATTTTTGGTTACTGGTACCATTTAAATGGCTATCTCTTTATTCTTAATATATCAAATTTAAACAAATAAACCTGTAATGGTCATTTTGTACATTTTTTGTTATTATTGACAGCAATCTTGGATGTCACAAGAAAAAGTTTTGTAAACACTCTATACAACTGTACCCAAGGGCCTTCCAAGCCAAATGTGGTTCCATTTGGCCCAGGAGTTCCAGAGGAGAAGATTAAAGTTCACGCACGAACGGACGGACACATGCCCGATTCGCCTTGCCTTAATCTCAGCTGGCAAAAGCCAAATCCTGAAGACCAAAAAACTATAAGCTGAAAAAATCAATAGAGAACCGGAAATGGAAAAAAAGCAACAAGTCTTCCAACTAATAAGGTGGAAGGCTTAATTATCAAAAATATAATTCCGTATTTTAATATATTTATTTCGTTTTTTTTTTTTTTTTTTTTTTTTTTTTTTTTTTTTTTTTTTTGGTTTGTTTTGTACTAAATGTCCTCAGATGACCGTTCAGGCCCACTGGACCTCTTGTTAAAAATTGTACTGTTATAACAACTTAAAGATACATGCCGTTACATGATTTAATAAAGTTACATGAGACAGGACGGATACATTTGTATCAAAAATAATGGTACTAAATCTGTAAAACTAACTGATAAATTTCTGATTGTTCCCCAAGTAAAAAAAATTGTAATATATTTTTATATTCAGCATAATCTTATCGAAATTTTAATTACACCGATGATTCCGGAACTGAAAACACACAAACATTTAAAGAAACATAATAATAATAATAATAATAATAAAAGATATATAATAATAGTAATAATAAAAAATAAATAAAATATAAAGGAATATAATAATAATAATAATAATAATAACTTGTGTCATGTGATGATTTTGAATTTCTATTAAAATAATGCATTCAAAATCAGCACATGACAAATTTTAATAGAAATTTAAAATCAGCACATGACACTTGATACATATAAATTGATAATAGATATGAAAATTTGAAGAAAAAAATTATCTGAATTTCTGGCATGGATTAATTTTTAAGATGTTATTAAGATGAAACACAGACACAAAGACATGAACGAAAAAAACGGCCAAGGAAAGGTTTTTAAAAAAAACGGAAAATACAGCATTAACACACAAGAAAATAAAAGAATAATAATAATAATTTTATGTAAAGAATTATATGATTCTTTTTACTCTCAATACTTAATTAGAATTCATTTCCATCAGTTCCACATTATATATTGCCTACGGCAACACGTTACAATTTCTAGAAATAGAACTGCATACACTGTAAAAAAATTTAACATGTTTTAAGAAAAAAGAAGTAACGTTCTGGGCTACCAAAATGCTCAGAATATGTTCACGAAATAAAAGATGGATTTAGTTTAAAGCATATCTTAAAGTTTTAAAAAAAACTATGTCCGCAAAAAAAGTGTTTGTACTAAACAAGACGATGTTGTTTTAAATCCTGCGGACAAATAGTGGTCAGGTTATAATAATAATAATAATAAAAATAATAATAATAAAAATAATAATAATGAAAATAATTGAGAACCAGAACCGGAAGAAAAGAAATATGTTCCAACTAGTAATTAAGAAGACTTATCAAAATACAAACATACCAATCACAATCCAAAGAAAACCAAAATTAAATAAATAAATAAATAAATAAATAATGAAAATAAAAACAAACAATCAACCAACCAAACAAACCTTAAATAAGGGAAAATAAAATTCAATTTACCAATCCATGTCCAAATCACAATCACAAAAAGTAAAACTTCGAATACTGGCTACGTCAGTTGATCAATTTTTATCATAGAAGTGATGCTGGGTGTTCCGGATGGGTAAGCACTTCTGTCTAGCTATAACATAACTATAATATAACATAATTTTAATGAAGTTAAAAAATGATTTGATAAACTTTTGTATCAAATTAGATGTAATTCTATGAAATCTCTTTCAAAATGGGTCAAACTTACTTTTTAAGTTTTATACGTGTATACTCTGCTTACGTGATAAAACAATCTCCTTGGTCAACTGCATGTGACAACTTTTTGCCTCTAAAAACAATATTTATTGGAGCTATTTTACTGTAGCCAGTTAGACAGTAGGTGTTTACACTTCCGGAGCACCCGGCCTCACTTCCTTGATAAAAGTTTACGTGTATAACTGAATTGACCGTTTTTCTTTTTTTTTTTTTTTTTTTTTGGTTGGTGGGGGTGGGAGGTTGTGATTGTTATTGATCATTATTACCTGAAACTGATAAGAATATAACTAGTATTTAGTAAATAAATATTTGAACAAACTTACCTACACATTGTATGTACATGTATTTGTGTTATAAATTTAAATCATTAAATAAAACAGAATGTTTCGTGACAGACGTTCAAACAATAAAACCACATACAGCCAATCGTCATAAAACATTTAAACTTAAAAACTTAAGAATATATAGCATAAATACCAGTTTAGACGACTGACAATTTAGCTAAATGGTACATTTTCTGACAGCACAAAGTACTGCCTACTGAGTTATGGATACCATCGGGGAGTTTTACTTCCACCAGCAGCGGTACCCGCTCAGGGGTTGTAAATATATAACATAAATTCCAGTTTAATTTTGATGTGCCACATGTGCACATTTCGGAAATTCTTTCCTCATCAGTGACACTAAGATCGAAAAGTTTGGTAGATAAAAAAACATAAGCCAAACAGTTGAGAATAATGAGTAAGTTGTTACATTGTAAAGTATTTGTTATCAACCAAACACAAAAACAGAATCCCATGTCCAAATCATGTTCCAAAAAGCTAAGTAACAATTTGAAAACTGGCTATTTAATTAAACACATGAACGTCCATCAGGGAAGTGAGGCCGAAAGGATATACTTGGTGTAAACTACAATTCTCTGCAACATGAGAATATGTCCATTTTAAGTTAAGACTATGGAATATAGACAAGCAGCAGAGAGTAACCGGTACCCCTTGAATTACTTCTAAAAAAGAGACCAGGCCCAAATTTTACTGTCAATCACTCAACTGTTTGTACACTTAACTCAAATAAGGGAATATTTCAATGTCAATTTGTAAGACAAAACACAGTTAAAATGAATATCATATGTTATAATTAAAATTGTTTAGTGTAAGATTTTCTTAACAAAACAAAACTTTGTTTCAAAAAACATTTTTATTTAAATATTAATGAGAGAAAATTGAAATATTTGAGTTGAGTGTATACATAATTCAGTGATTGAGTGAATGATGTATAACTAGAACTAGTTGCTAATTTTTATTTCACATTTCCACTGAAATAAAGATACACAAAACACAAATTATATAAGCCCGAAGTACTTACTGCCATACTCTTATCACATGATACCTTCACTGTAAGATTAGGCACCTTAAAAATTTAACTTTAAACCTTAATTATTTGTCACGAATTTCTTTTTGTGAAAATGCATTTAATACTCTCTTTAATACATGTGTAGTACAACTTCAAAAACAGCATCAAATTTGATGACAGAATAAAAACAAAACTTGAAATTTGAAATCCGTGTTGATTAGCCTTTTATGGTTGCTAATTAAAACGACTCATATTAAGTTACCTATTTGTGATGCAACAACACTAAAAAGGGTCTTTTGTAAGTGTGTGAAAGTGTGTAAAAAGTGTGTAAGTATTTTACATACTGGACACTTGTAATTATAATGTCTCGGATATATGTACTGTATAAGTCAACTATTTCGGCATCATTTTGGGACCAAGAAGGCAACCTTGCAATTGATGAATTAAGTACACAGCAGAATTTATTCCAACCATAAACTGACGAAAATAGGATTTTAATTTTTTTTAACACAAAATTTAATGTCTCTTTTTGGCAATTTGACTTTACGTAAGGTAATTTAAAATCAGACAAACTCAGCTTTCAGTTGCACATTATGGAGCCTTTTAAAGAAAAGCAATGCCATGTTTACCAACCACATCCACAGTTAAAATTGCGTCTTTTTTGTTGTATCTGTGATCATGGCTGGATATAAATAACATTTTGATTATATAAAACGTAATCTAGTGGAACTATATTTTATTTTTTATTTTACAGGCATTAACGCAAGAATAGTAATCTAGTGGCACTATATTTAAATAATTATATTGTAATTTAAAAGAACACAAAAGCAGATTATTTTATTTCAAATTATTCAACAAAATTCATAATCATGGTTAACAGTGTAATGGTATAATTTTCAGAGTTAAACCATAAAATTTTGCAAGTTTAAACTAGAATTTATAAAGGTTACACGTAATAAATATGTGACTAAAACCCAAATAAATTTCACAATTTAAACAAATTAAATTTTGTGAGTAATTTTTGCATACTTTAGGAGTAATCTGGCTATCAGTGCTAAAATCTGTTCTAAATAATTGCATTTTTTATTTTTTTTTAAATAATAATAATTATAATAATGAAATAAAAGTAAATTTCTTTAATAATAGTTGCAATTATACTATTTTAGCATATATTTATGATGAAATCAATTTGAGCGCGTTATATGCCATCACATGTTAAGACCTGAATTAATATTTACAGAGCCCTTAACTAAATAACCTTAACTACTATTTAAATGGTACAATAATGACAGGTATTACAAATATAAAAATGGTATCATCAAAAGATCCGTAATAAAGAAAACATCTATCAGATGTCACACAATATTATTTTATTTATTTTTATGTTATTTTATGAGTCCCTTCAACACTATTAAAAAAGAACTGTCTCTCTTACCAAAACATAAAAGTTCTCCCAGCACTAGTTTTTCATCACAGATTGTACAACTTCTGGAACAAAGTCCCGGCCGACGCACCAATCAATCCTCCCCATACCTTTTCTGTTTCAACTATTTTCTTTCCATTGTCTTCCTATTCAGCCCTTCTCTCGGTATATCTTCTCCTTACCCCTCTTGCCCAATTTCCTGTCTCTGTGGCTTTTCACAGCTTCGTACCGGGCGGCGACGTGGGCCACACACAATTTTAGGTCGGGCTAGGTTTGTGGCTTCCGCTCCTTTTTTGGGAGTATACACTGGGGATGGTGTGGTAATCTTGTGCACCGTAGGGTCCCTCAATGGAGTTGGCACAGGGGGTGGACGAAGTTGTTTTCTTCAGCCACCATTATTATACTCTTCCAACTTCCTGAATCCTGATATTCCCAATCCAACTATGGCAAGGCCAATTCAACTTCTAAGGTTTTTTCTTACTGCCTTGGCGTCATCTCCGTTTATTTTTTCTTCTCTCTCGGACAATTGTGTCTGTGCAGATCTTCCAATATGTCCTGTAAACACATAGACAACCATGCTTTATCTTTTTAAAATCCTCATCTTTTGCACACTTGATAAGATGTTCCCGTAGCTATGCCCCGCTCCTGCACATTTTGTTACAAAAAGCACAAGAAAACTCTTTCTTTTTAGTTGTCATCTTAGTCCGCGCCAGCCTTCAAAATAAAATAACAAGATGTAAGACAAGAGTTAAATAATAAATAAAAAAAACTAAATCTGTTCTATCGAACATACTCATAACAAAAACAACTAATGTTGTTTCCGTAGAAATAAATAAGATGCCTTTCAGGCGAATTTTTCTTTCTCCTTGTATCGAACTTTGCTATAGCTTCTTCTATTGCTCTTCTTAGAATCATGCTGTGTTCTCATTACATTTTTTGTGTTTTTCTACCCAAAGTAATGCGATTTATGGTGTACTTCACCTGGATTAGAATATATATATATATAGATTATTTGAACGTATTTACAAATGTTAATGACTAAGTATATCTATACGGAGTCTAGTACCACTCTTTGCCTTACACCTCCTAAAGTCCATTTCATTATGTGCTTTCCCACATGTTGTTGGAAATAGGAATGGTTTGAGTAAAAACATCTGGCATGGTTCTTTTTGTAGGCGGTCTCATCGAGCATTCTGTTGTGTTATCGAAAGAGAATCAAGCTTTGTTCGTGGGAGTAGGTCGAGTTGCTATTGTGCCTTCAGACCCTTCTGAGCTACACTGAAAGTAACGCCTTCCTCAGTTGTAGGCTCCATGTATTTGTTTTGCACAGTATGTGTTGATGTCGTTTTGGCTGTATCTGCTATATTGCCCACAGCATACGTATTCCTAATTTGATACATTCTATCTTAAAGAGTTCGTAATTCACCTAATTATACGTAAATCATTTCCGAGCTCATCAAGAATATAAAGATGATTCCGTAGTTATCTTCGGAAATAAAACCTGAAGCCGGAGCTTCCTGCTGTCACGTGACAGAATGCACATAAATAACATAAATGGAAGACTGTAAGACGTAAAATGTCTCGATTATTTAATGAAAGAAATAGTTTTGTAGTTTGTTTAAAAAAAATTAATTTAAGCAACGACATTCATGGTTATAATAACATTTATATGAATGTGTTTACTTAAAGTTTTTTAAACAAACTACAGAACTTTTTTCATTAAATAACAGGACATTTTTGACGTCTTGCAGATGTCAAGTTTGTTTACCATCTATGTTATTTACATACATTCCTTGAATCTACTTACAGTTCAAACGCAACAACTATTGTGAAATTTGTATTAGATCTATGGTTGTGACTCGTCCATATTTTATAATGTGACATTAGGAAGCTCCACCTCATTATTTCTGACCGTGTAATATGTCATGTTATATGTCATGTTATATGAGATAGAATATAACGCCCTCTTATTGATTTGAACATAAAAATATGCCTAAATAGTACGAATGCAATTATAATTTTAAAAAACTTAAATAAACAGTAGTAGTAGTAGTAGTAGTAGTAGTAGTAGTAGTAGTAGTAATAATAATAATAAAATGAATTTCGTAGGGAAAATAATGCCCTCTAATATTGATTCAATTATTTTTTATACAAATTAATGTTTTCGTACACATTTTTTGGTCATTTTTTCTGAACTCCTAAAAATGACAAATAATGTTTACAAAATCAAGGGCGATAATCTACAATAACACACAGCGATGTCGTATGCCTTTTATTAAACTGAATTTTTTCCAACTATCTCTTCAACAAGAACTTAAAAAAATCTAAAAACAAAAGAACGTTTTTTTACATCCACAAACGTCAAAGTTTACAATCGGTCGTCTGTTGAAAGCACGAGTCGAAATTAATTTCTGGAATTTGTCGTTGACGGAGTGTTATTTCAGTGTTCGGCATTGTTCGGGCTTTGACTGTGATAACTAACAAAATAAGACATGTTGCTTCGGATCAACTTCCGACTTCAAACTGGGCGTGGTTTAAGTATGGGTTAGTGAAAATCGACAAACAGCTATCAAATATCTAGATTTGTACATGAAAGTAAATGAACAGAAATATACCACGGTATTTAATAATGTTAGTCATGTTATCCTCTGTGGACTTTGTTACAAAACCAACTATAGTTTCTAAGAGGTAACCTGAATTCAACATAATATTAAACATAAAATCCATTATGTCTCTTAAAAGTTCGCAATTTTCATCCGTTTTGCACTTATTGATAAAAGTTTATTGATTTTTTAAGCCCATAGCAAGTTTGATTGCAGTTTTCATTAAACAAAAGTTTGCCTTAATCATTTTGCTTCCTAAATTATCCATAGTTTTATTACTCAGCGATGATTTAATTAAGGACTTTTTATCGAAAAATCACTGCGGTAGCTTTGTTGGTAGAGAGCTCGCTCCGTAAGTGGGAAGTCGTGGGTTCGAATCCAGACTGAGTCTGACCCAAAACTTGAAAGTAGGAAGTGACTCTGCATTACAAAATAAAAGTCATTGTTCTTTCGCATGGGAACTTAAAATAAACGAGGTCCCGTGTCACTTCGTGGCACGATAAAGAACTCTGTATAATGCCATCAGCGCAACGCACAGGGTAATTTTAATAACCTTTTGCAAATACTGGTCAATAGATGACTTGCAAATTTTTGCTTAAGATTGATCTCTAAGACTTTTAATTATACATTAAGTCAAGATTTAAATTCCCTTCGCACAATGGGTTGAGATTTTTTTTTTGTCAAACACCATACCGAATAAGAGTACAAACAAAAATAAACTGAAGCTTTCATCCATCAACAAAATATTAAAGTTTTTGATCTTTTTTAAGCCCCTTTAATATTGCACAATGTGGAGAGAGAAAATGTGTTTAACATACGAATCCATATTCTCATTACATTTATTTTATCAATTGTTTTCATTGTAAATGTTCTGTCTTACTGAATGGAAGAAAAATATCTTAATTTAAAAAAAAAGTAAAAAATGACTTACCAAATTTATTATTTTTTTCTCTTTTCAAGGTTTTATACAAGGAATTAATTTCAATCATTCAGTCAGCTTCAAGATCAAGATACACAAGAAAGAATTTTAAACTTTTTTTAAGTGCTTGTGTCTTTTTTGGACTTTTCAATTTATTTTTACTAAATCGCAACATTGATGATCTATTTAAAACAAAAAGGTAAGATTTTTTTTATTAACTCAAATGTGAAAGCTTGTCATGTGACCACAGAATTGACCGGCCATAGTTTTCTGAGAGGAAGAAAAACACCTAGAAAGGGCTGTTTTAAAGGCACATTTTAAAAGGATGTTTTGCGAAAGATAAGTAAAACGTTACTGATAACATTATTTACGTTGAATTTGTAAATATTTAAGTTATTACGGTGTATTTTAACATTTTTGTGTGAACAAAATCATTTGTGAGTTGAACTCAGTATACTCAATATACCGCATAGATCACATTATACTATAAATATATATACATTAGTACACCTGTATACACCTGTAATTCACATCATGAATACTGAACGTGCATTACCAATGGAAGTATTGAATGCATTAGGACAATTACCGATGATACAAACATCATTGCAAAATATAAATATGAAATTAGTTGAACTAAATGAGGTAAAACGTACAGTTACTGAACTAAAAGCTGACATTTGGGACAACGATGGGGTAGAAGAAAAGATTAGATACATCGGGCAACAACAAGAAGACAACTTAAGTGAAATCGAAATTCTGAAATCGGAAAATAAAAACTTGCAGAGGGAGGTCGACTTATTGAAATCTATCGTTATTAGACTTAAACAACAGAACAGGAAAATGAAATACTAGAACTAAAAACAGGTCAATGAGAGAAAACATTCTGATACATAATCTGGTCGAAGATGAAAATGAAGATTTACATGTAAGAATAAATAACTTGTTTAAAGAGCATTTTGATCTGGATGTCCGTTTTGTTAGAATACATAGAAATGGTCTTAAAACTAATGGCAAGCCGAGATCAATTACGGGAAAGCTCTGTGATTTCTGTCAAAAACGTCCTATCCTAAAAGCACAACGTCAGAAGGTCAAGAATAAAGTTAGCTTACCATTCCGAGTAACACCACAATCACCACCACAATTAAACGAAAATAGGAAAAAGTTATATGAATTAAACACAAAATACAGAGAAAGTGGTACAAATACAAAGGTTGTTGGTAACAAGTTTATATTTCCAAGATGTAACGTCTACAGGGAAAAGGTGACCACACCTAGAGCTGAGGACATCCTTATTATCGACAACGGAGAGAAAAACAAACTGGATAAAATTTCAACAGTCACCAGCGAGAAAATATCCGATAATGGAAATCACTTTGTAGCCGAGGGAACAGAAACAACTTCAATTGCACAAGTGAGGAACTTTTACAAGAAGGTAGCAAGCAACCCAATATATTCATCTGCCAATCACAGAATTTTGGTTTATCGCGTTACTGACTCAAATAACAAAATACAGAAAAGCTACTGTGATGATTCGGAGTTTGGAGCAGGGCGACATCTACTACGTGCAATGCAAGAGAAAGGCCTTATAAATCGCGCTTTTGTTGTTATCAGGTGGTTCGGAGGCAAACACTAGGGACCGAGAAGATTTGCAATTATGAAGGAAACTTTAAATGATGCAGCTTCTAAAATTTGAGACCTGAAACTATATAACTCTTACTATTACTATATACATTATAAATTTGTTCAAAATTTCAATTTTCATTAAGAAATATAATGTAAATCCTAATGACTCTTGCAGAAGTTCATTAATATCACTAATGATATTACTATAAGTTCATCGACACTATAATAGTATTAATGGACTTCTGTAATTATTAATAAGTCATATGGTAGTCAAATAATGAATATAATCTGTATGCACATATAGTGCATTTCGTTTTACAGCTAGCGATCTGTGTTTATATAGATAAATAATTGCTGTTATAAAACGACCGGATTCTATATCTAAGTTCGTTTTCCCAGGCGAATATACAATTATAACTATACTTCCGTAACATTTACATCCACGTAGAATTTTTTTATCAAGATAGCTTGCCCTGTTCTTGGTGCCATCTCTCTATCTGCTCTATTAACAGCGGTAACATGGTAAACGTGCTTTTTGTGTGTGTCTTTACGTGTGCTTGCTTCAATTTTATAACTTTTTTAGCAAGCATACTGACTTCTGAAAATGCTTTTCTCCTAGCATAAAGTCTCTCCATGCATACTTGGGTCAGCCAAATAGCATCTCTTTTTATCACATTTTCAATTTTAGCATCCATTCTAATCCACCTAAAATGAATGAGCTATAACTTTTCATTGTTATCTTTTAACGTAAGAGGTATTGGTAACACATTCAAAAGAATAAATATTTTTTATTGGCTCAAGAAAAATTTTAGCCAACATATTGTACTACTAAAGGAAACGCACTCCTCTCGCTTTTGAAAAACATTGGAAACACGAATGGGAATCAGAGATTTTCTTCTCTCATGGAACTTCCAACAGCAAGGGGGTGGCAGTGCTTCTGCCAAACAAATTAGATTATATAATTCAAAATGTTAACAGGGATCATGATGGCAGATTTCTACAAATTTCAATTTCAATTCAAGATATCAATTTTATTATCACTAATATATATTAATATATATGCTCCCACCAAAGATCATCCCTCAGATCAATTTAGATTTTTTGAATTTATCCCTAGAAAAGAGAAATTATAGAAATAAAATTATTACTCAACTTATTTCAAATAATAATATAATTACCTCCACCAATGAAATCTTAAATGAGGAAAAACAATTTTATGCAAATCTTTATACTTTTTGTCTTAAAAAGCCTTATGACATTAGCGATCTTACATTCAATAGATTCTTAGACAGCAACTCAATTCCCACTTTAACAGACACAGAAAGAAAATCATGTGAAGGTCTTCTTACACTCAATAAGTGCACTGAAATATTAAAATCTTTCAAGTCAAAAAAATCTCCTGGAACAGATGGTTTTACCAGTGAATTTTATTCCTTTTTCTGGGCTGATATCTCTGATTTAGTTCTTGATAGTTTAAATGAAAGCATCGATAAGGGTTCCTTGTCAATAGAACAGAAGAGAGGCATCATCACTCTAGTCCCCAAAAAAGATAAAGACAAAAACTACTTGAAAAACTGGAGACCAATATCTCTACTTAATTTAGATCACAAAATAGCTGCAAAGGTTCTTGCAAAGCGACTAAAAGCTATTCTTCCAAGAATAATTAATCCAGATCAAACAGGATATATTAAAAACCGATTCATAGGAGAAAATATCCGTGTCATTTCAGACTTAATACATTTTACCAATTAAAAAGATATTCCAGGTCTCATTTTACTTGTTGATTTCGAAAAAGCATTTGATACTTTAGAATGGACTTATCTAGATAGGGTATTAAGTATATTTGGCATTGGAAATTGTTTTAGACACTGGGTTAAAATATTATACAGTGATATAAATAGTTGTGTTATTAATAATGGTTATTCATCTGATTTCTTTCAAATAAGTAGAGGGGTAAGACACCATATCTATTCATTTTAGCCATAGAGACGCTTGCAATTTGCATAAGGAATAATAATTTGATAACAGGAATTAAAATAGGTGTAACAGAATTTAAAATTAGTCTCTTAGCAGATGATACAACATGTTTTTTGAAAGATGAAAAATCTGGAGTAGAAACACTTAAAACTTTTGAAAATTTTAGATATTGCTCAGGTTTGAAAATTAATTTAGATAAAACAGAAGCAATTTGGATTGGTTCATGTAAAAATTTTAAACCTGGAATCCTTCCTGTAAAATAGTCTGACAGCATCTTTTTCACTTTAGGGATTTGGTTTAGTGTCAAAAATGATAATAACATAATTTTTAAAAATCTAAATACGAAATTAAATGATTTGAAAACAACATTGAATCTAAGGAAAAAGAAAGACTTGACTATAATTGGTAAAATTTTGATTTTAAAGACTTTAGCATTATCAAAATTAGTATATCCATTATCAGTAAATTCAGTTCCTGAAGAATTTATTAATGAAGTTCAAAATCTAATCAATGGATTCATTTGGAATAATGGTATTCCTAAAGTTAAAACAAATGTGATAATACAAAATGTATCACAAGGAGGTTTGATAGCCCCCAACATTCAAAGTTAGGAAAAATCCCTTAAATTAAATTGGATTAAAAGACTGTTATCAAATAATAATTCCAAATGGAAATTGTTAATACAGGAATCCCTACAAGGTATATCTCTTCATGATCTTTTTTTAACTAGATGTGCTTAAGGTAGTCATTTATCTCAGTTACCTAAATTCTACAAAGATATTTTTAAATACTAGAATGAACTGACAAATATTGGGGATTTTAAAATTTCAAATAATATTAGCAGAGAAAGACTTTGGTATAACAATCACATAACTATAGATGGTAATACCATTTTCATCAAAGAAATGTATAACAAAGGGATTATGTTTATCTCTGATATATTGGATAATGATGGTAGATTTTTATCTTTTGTTAGTTTTGCAGATAAATACAACTTAGTTCCAAACTTTTTGCAATACTATAGTCTATGTAGTGCAATACCTGCTTAATGGAAATATAAACTACGAAATGAAAATAATGTTCTGTTATACAGAGATGAAATATTACTTTCAATTAGAGGAAAAGATGTTCCTATAATAAAAGCCTCATGTAAGGATTTCTATTTGATTTTTGTAGAAAATAGATTTTAAACTCCAACATGCATATCTAAATGGTGTTATATTCCTAATGATGATATCGACTTAAACATGTTTCGCAAAATATCACTTTTGCCCTACAAATGTTGTTCAGACACAAAATTACAGTCTTTCCAATATAAATTATTGCACCGATTTATAGCGCATAACAAACTTCTTTGTAAAATAAAAAATACTTTCATCTCCAAAATGTAAAACCTGTGAACTACATGAAGAAACTATAGAACACAGATTTTTTTAATGTAATACTAAATCAATTTTTTGGAATGACTTTAGGTCATGATGGAATTCACTAGACATCTTGACAATTGAGGCTTTCACATGTAAAAATGTTATTTTTGGCTTTTATGAGAGAAACTGTGAAACATTAAACTACTGTTTACTGTTTGCTAAGTATTTCATACATGTATCAAGTCTTAAGAATAAACCAGTACAATTTAAAACTTATAAAAGGCTTTTAAAAAATAAGATAGAAACTTTCAGACACATTTTATGTTTTATGAAAAAACTTGATAATTTTGATGCTTTCTGGTTACCTATGTTACTTAACCTAGAATAAATAATAATTTTTCATCTTACATCATATAATAGACCATAATTATTGCTGACCTCTTTGTGCAGTAACAAGAAATTTAAAAAATTTAACTAAAGTTCTGCATCTTTATTTGTTTAAGATAATTAGCACACACACACACACACACACACATACACACACACACACGCAAACACACACACATATACACACACACACACACTGCTTTCATTGAAGCACTTCCTTTTACACACACACAAATACACACACAAACACACACACACACTGCTTTCATTTAAGCACTTCTTTTTACACACACACACACACACACACACACACACACACACACACACACACACTTTTCCTTGCTCACAAAATACACAGACATACAGACTGATATCAAATGAGCACTTTCCAAACACATACACACATTTTTCCTTGCTCACACACAATACAGACATAACCACTGCTTTTACACACACACACTCACACACACACACACACACACACACACACACACTTTTCCTTGCTCACATCCAACATACAGACACACAGACTGATATATGAGCACTTTCCACACACACACACACACACACACACACACACACACACACACACACACACACACAATCCAGGTCTATTTACAGCTAGGTTAATAATTGGTTCTGTATATGTATTTTGGGCATAAATATTTATATCATTATAATTTTTGTGTGAATTATAGAAATTCATATATAAAGTCAAAATAAAAATATGTCAGTTTTTGATAATTTTTTTTTTCATATCATAATTAGAGACAATATGGTCATTACAATAGGTAGTTGTCTACCACATACTGTAGCAAACTGTATATTTTGTGTGAATTATAGAAATTCATAAATACAGTCAAAATCAAAATATTGTCAGATTTTGATAATTTTTTTCATATAGTCAGAGACAATATGGTCATTACAATATTACATTAGGTAGTTAGTTGTCTACCACATACTGTAGCAAACTGTATATTTTGTGTAAATTATAAAAATTCATATATACAGTCAAAATCAAAATATTGTCAGATTTTGATAATTTTTTTCATTTCATAATTAGAGACAATATGGTCATTACATTAGGTAGTTGTCTGCCATATGCTGTAGCAAACTGTATATTATGTATTTAGAATTATCATTATAATTTATTATTTATTTATTTATTTATTATTTATTTATTTATTTATTTATTTATTTATTTATTTATCTATTTATTTATTTTTTTTTAAATAATATCGTTTCTCTTTCTGTACAATTTTATATATGTGCCCTTAAGCATTGTAAAATCGCTGCAATTCAGGTGATCCCTGGGACCAGGACCCTGGCACCTGCATCACCCTTCTGTATTTAGAACCTGCAATAAAAAAAAAAAAAAAAAAAAAAAAAAAAAAAAAAAAAAAAAAAAAAAGACTCAAATGTTTACTTAGATAAGCATGTGTATTAATGAAGATTTTACATGTGAGTTTTTTCGCAGTTGAGTAGTCTTAAGCATATGACTAACAAAGGTTTTTGCCATTACCAGCATTTCTTCAGTTTATGAAATATATAACAAAAATACCTGTTAAATTTTTATTTGCCATATGTGCATATTAAGGAAAATTATTCCTCACCAGTGAAACTACTGACCGAAACGTTTGATAGATAAAACATAAGCCAAACAGTTTAAAATCAATAAATCCAAAGTTCCATATTATATGAGTCCATATCCAGCTAAGAAATGCTTTGAATAAGGGAACACACCTTAGTTTAAAAAAAATTTCAAATTTTGAGACGTCTGGAAATTTTGCTTAATGGTACATTTTCTGATAAAGTACTGTATACTGTGTAGAAGATACCTTCATTGAGTTATACTCCACCGGCAAAGGTACCCACTTAGAGATATGAAATGTATAACAAAAATGCATGTTAAATTTATACGTGCCATATATGCACTGCATATGAACTGAATAATGAAGTTTCTGTATTCAAATTATATTTAAAAAGATAATATGTTTATAATGTTTTTAATGACATACTTATCCCATGTTGTTTGTTAATGGCTTTTTAAACATATAACAAATACCTGTTAAATTTTGATGTGCTATATGTGCACATTTAGGAAAATCATTCCTCATTAGTGACACAAGGGGCTGAAAAGATTGATAGATAAAAAACATAATCCAAACAGTTGAAAAATAATGAATCAAAAGTTCCAAATTTATATGAATACTTAATTTTTATTTGAATTTTAATGTCTATTGAAGACATCATTAGATCACTGAGCGTATTTATAAAAGTGTTTTATTCATACAAATGGACTTAATTTTGTCAAAATATCTATTAATCATCTACAATCAGAATTTTTTTGTATTTTTTTTCCAACTTTGCTTATCGTCACTTATTTAATTTAGATCTTATTTTTTATTCTAAGTGACCTTGATAGTGGTCTAAAACAAACTATCAATACTTAATGGAATTTGCCAGTGGACCACGTGATACCTCATAGCGTTTGTGCGGGACAATTATATCTATTGCCAATGGAATTGCAAAAAGTGACGTTTTCCCTTAATAACGACGTTTTTTCGGGAATACTTGATGTAATTGTTATCCATTTCGTTCCGCACAAACGTTAAGAGGTATTGATTACGTGGCACACCGGGGAGTTCCGTTATCATTGTCTCATTGCTTTCATTTGAAAAGGCTTATTTATTTATTTTTTTTTATTTTTTTTATTTTTTGTTTTGGGTGGTTGTTTGTGTTGGTTATTGCTGAAGTCAAGTATATGTTTTTCAGTTATTAATTTCTTTTTTTTTAATTAATTAATTTATTTATTTATTTATGTATTTATTTATTTATTTATTTAAATGCTTTCTTGTACAGATGTATTGTTAATCTATTATAGGGAGGCAAAACTACCGGAATGGAAAGAAGTAGTTGAGGACGCTCTTAAAACACCAAACGAGCGGGAGTAAGTAAACTAAAAAAAAAAAACAAAAACACATATATCACTTACAGAACCAAAAAACTCGACGCAGTACAAGTAAAGAAAACTGAAACAAACAAGACAAAGAAAGACAAATATATATATATATATATATATATATATATATATATATATATATATATATATATATATATATATATATATTTATATATATATATATATATATATATATATATATATATATATATATATATATATATATATATATATATATATCGGGATCGCTGTTTAAAACACTCCCTTTTATTAACTTTCTAGTTTCATTTTTATTATTCATTCCGAGTAATAGAATGTTGATTTTTACTTCACCTGAAACGTGATCTTTCATAAACAACAAAGCGAACGAAATATATTTAGAACGAACACTACAACAGCAAGAAAAAAAGCTGCTTACTTGTTAAGGAACGCTTATTTTTTTTTGTAAAACCTGAATAATTATAAGATACAAAACGAAATACTCAATCCTTTATCAAACCCATAATCGTTTTAAACACAGTTAAAATCTGTCTGCATTAAATTTGGACTCAACATTCTCGTTTTTAGCTGGACAGTATAGTTCAAGGATATTTAAATCCTAGGACATAACAAAGAATTTAGTAAAGTTGTTTAACGAACCAGTGAAGATTCTTTCAATTATATCGAGGCAGTAAGTTCTGAAATGTAGAAGGAAACTCTATTAACATGAAAAACCATCGTAATGTGGCAATTTAACTTATACTTTTTTCTCTAAAATCTGCTCGAGCAGGATTCGAACCTAGGCGGTGAGAAGCACTGTAAGATCTGTAAGCATGCCTTGGGACACCGAGTCCCCCGACATCTTAAAGCTTTAGTTCGACTCCGGTTGATATCAGAATATTTATGAATATTTATATCCCGTTAGGTAACATTACTTTGTTAATATTTATTTTTGTTTGTACCATGTTTCATTTGCTTTGGTCAATTGCATGTTATGTTATAAAAATTTATTATTATTTCTTTAAATTCTCTCTTTTTTTATCCTTTTTATTGTTGCTTTATTCATTCATCGTTTTATTTCCGGATTTGTGTTTAAATTACAAATTTTGTTTTGTCGTAGCATTCTTCTAAATCCTGTTGCTAATTCTGATAAATGGATAGTCGTCACAACCATAGCTGCACCAACTGAGGATATAAAACAATTAGCCAAACTGCCCGGATGGAAAGTAGTGGTTGTAGGAGATGTAAAGACACCAAAAGATTGGAAGTAAGTTTACAAAAATAAATTAAAGGCAACGGATATAAGAAAACGAAAATTAAAAAAGCACTACCAAAAACAAGTAATTAAAACACAACTATTTAAGACAAGACAAGAACGTCAAACACCTATTTAGACCAATGAACTCCCATTTTTGTTCATCCCAGTATTAAATGCCCTTATAAAACATAACTTCTGGATTTGACAATGGCACCAAACATAAACAAATCTGCAAGTTGTCAAAGACAAATTTGAAAGAATCACTTTTTCGATTTCAGATAATAATAAAATAAACACGATTAACACAATAATCAAGCTATAAACTGTTAAGTTTTATATCATTGTTTATTTGCGACTACATTATTGTTTATCGATGATGTATTTGTGCAGGGTTGTTTTGGCTTTTAAATCTCACAGCAGTCGGATCGGCTCCATTGGGCAACAATAGAAAACAGTGAAAAAATTGTCTCGCATCACGCTATAATAATTTTGGTTAATGATGTTTATTTCTAAATCAAAATTATAATTGAATGTAAACTTATAACATATACTTGGTAACAGCCAGCGTAGGCAAAGGAATAACACATAACAAAGTCAAACGTTACAAAAACATATTAGGATAACGTTGTAAAGATAGCAAGATTACTATGGCGAAAATATGGTTAATAATCCCTTATATGTAATAAAATTATTATTTTTATTATTATTATTATTATTATTATATATGTGTGTGTGTGTGTGTGTGTGTGTGTGTGTGTGTGTGTATTACAAACATCTTTTTCTTGCAGTTTACTATTACATGTGCATTTTTCTCTTTGACAGTCTTAAAATTCACAAAAACGTTTTCTTTAAAAAGTAGAAACACTATCTGTTATATTTTCGGTATCATTAAAAACTGTTTTTTGTGCCGAACAAAGTACAACAACAATCTGGTCAGTGTCGGAATAAACGATATTTCCGTATGAAGAAAGATCCTAAAAATATCGTATCGTGGGATTTTCGTATATAAGTCCTTTTTCGACTTTCCAGTTATTTTTTAATTAGTTGATTTTTTTTGTTTCTGTTTAATATTTCAGATATCCAAATTGTTATTTTCTTAGTTATGACATCCAATTAAAGTTAGGATTTAAAACAGTGCCTGTGCTACCAAAAGGTAATTACGCCCGTAAGAACATTGGATATTTGTATGCAATTTCGAAGGGAGCCAAATTTATTTACGAAACCGACGATGATAATCGACCTTTAGACAATTTGCAAACTTTTGTGTATGGGGAAAATATCACTGGTCTTTTGTACCAACCACAGAAAAACGACCAATTGATGATGCCGCACACTTTTAACCCTTATGGTCATTTTGGTCAACCAACAATTTGGCCACGTGGGTTTCCACTTCAAAGAATTGGAGCCGTAGATTCAAGTGATTACATCCTTTCTAAATGGAAGACACCTTTAGTTCAACAAGGCGTTGTTGATGGAGACCCGGATGTAGACGCCATTTTTAGACTTAGTCGTAAAAGCAATGATGCAAAGTTAAATGTACGCTTCAACAAACGATTACCAATGGTAATTGTTCCTCATAATACATACACTCCGTATAATTCCCAAAACACTCTTCACTTATACGACGCGTTTTGGGGCCTTCTTTTGCCGTGCACTGTGCATTCTAGAGTTACCGATATATGGCGTGGGTTTTATGTCCAGAGACTTTTACAGGAAATTGATGGTCACATTGCCTTTTTTCCCCCAAATGCTTTTCAAATAAGGAACAGCCATTCTTACTACAGAGACTTTCTGGACGAACTCAAACTATATATTCAAGCTGAAAATCTAATCAAGATGTTGGATGCATGGACGTGTTCACAAGAATTGTCATTTTTCCAATGTGCTATTAATTTAATTGACGAGATGGTCAAGGGAGATTATTTAAGTGCCGAGGACTCAAGCCTAATTCGTCTTTGGATAGATGATCTTCGACTGATTAAATACAAAGAGCCTTTACGGATATTTAAATCCAAAAAAGACGATTTAAACCAAGTTTTGTCTGCATCAAAAGTGTTATTTAATGCAACATTCGAGTCTTCACCGGCAAAAGCAAAACCGATTCAAGAAACTAACATCAGAGGTTATAGATATCTAGCAGACCTCTCAAAAATATGTCCAAATATAGAAATAAGTCTTCACCATATATACAACATTAAAAACATGAAAAAGTTTGACAACATATTGCTTGTTATAGTTTACAACAATCCATTTTATCAAAATGTCAAATATCTAGAAATTATGTGGAGGGTATTTTTTCCAAATATTATTTATTGCGGAGACGATATAGATCTGTTTAAAATGCAAACAAAAGAAGTCGATGTACCATTAATGTTTGTTGAACAGAAAACGGTTAGGGGTAATTACACTGCTAGATGCATGGTTGAAGTTCTAAAAATGAATTATAATGTAGATGGATATCTTTATCTACACGATGATGTTGTTGTCAATGTTTGGCAAATACGTGATTTGCCATTAGATAGATTTTGGACATCAACGCCAAATTTGATGTTAGAATCCGTACCTGATCCATATCCGGAGTACGCAAATCCATGTGGCTTAAAAGCATATCAGAATAGCTTAAAGGAGATCAAACATACTGATATTGCAAGATATAAAAGATTTAAAAAAACGCTTGATGATAACACAGGTAGAAGGGACGGCTTTTATTGGATTTATAGCGATATGGTGTTTTTTCCAAAAAAACACAAAGAGGACATAGTATTTTTTATGGATATATTTTGCCGAAATAATCTGTATCATGAAATAACGATACCTACTACAATAGCGGGAATTGAGCCTGGTAATAAATGGTATATCATGAATGGGACTTATTTACAAGGTTATTACGGGAGAAATCATTATGATGATTTATATCATGTTAGCAGACATTTTATGCACCCATTTAAATTAAGTAGTTTGAAAGAAAATCGAGGAAGAAATTTCTTTTGTGATAAAGTAATAGCATCTACTTTGCCTCGTATAAGATAATAAATAGTTTTGAAAATCATTTTGGCTTTACAAATATCTCCTCTAGCGTTTGTACAAATCGTTTTTGGACTGTGCATATTTCCGGAAAAAGGATTTGTTTTTTCTTTTTGCAAAAAAAGATAGCCCCTTTTAAATCGTTTGTCAGATTTTCTTCTTATTCTTTTTATCAAATAGATTTTAAGAAATGGGTACCATGATAACTTTTCCCAAAACATTGGGTACATAAGTTATATTGTTTAAGTTTAATTATCCTCCACAAAAGTGTTTTTATATATAATTGGTGGTAACAACTGTTGATCATTATTATTTGAATCTTCGAGCAAATCAATTTTAAAAAATGTTAAAATTTAGTCGACAACGTTTTGCTATTTCCGATGTTGTTCCCTAGCTCTTGCACTTTTTAACTCTAGATATTTTAACATAAGTAGCAAACTTTGTTTTCTTCCAGCGATATATTTGACTTCCCGTAGTTCCATGTTCCTTTCATTCTCATACTTGATTTTGCACGTAACGTGTGTAAGTATCTAAATAGAAGTTGCTTTCTCTTTAGGAGCACCAGGCCTCACTTTCTTGATTTAAGTTCACCCGTATCACTGAATCGGCCAGTTTAACAGTTTTTCTTTATTAATACCATAAACAATTTGCCAAAATGATAAACATAAAATAACATTAAAATGCTTTAATATTATTAAGGTAAATGCTCCTCTTTCTTTTTATTGTATTATTCTATGTTTTTATTCTAGCATATTAATTGAAGACAATGAGAAACTTAAATTTTAGTTTTAGTTTTTGTGTCCATATTGTTTTTCCGTCCATTATGTTTTAGTTGTAACATGTTGTTTGGCTTTAAAATTAAGTGACTGTTTTTATATCGTTTTTATGTTGTTATTTCTTACTCAGCTATATAATTTTAGGGGCCCACAATTTCTAACGTTATATCGTTAAAAGCTATGTTATTTTGTCGTCAAAAATGTTTGACATCATATAATACTAAACTATATGATTCCGCGAGTTATTCAACTCGTTATTGCACAATGATCTAATCATTTTTACCATTCAAACATGCCTTAAATGATACGTTACTGAGCTGAGGTTTTTTATCGCCCCATAAATATTTTACATATCTGACTGATCTATAGTAATTTGTCTTTCTAACTATTTAAGTTTATATCTTGCTGAGCTATGCTATTTTGCCATTTCAAAAACTTTTGATATGTTTTATTAAAGTATGTAATTTTTGTTTCCACAATGGTAAAGGTCATATCCTACTAAAAAGTTTTTTGCTTTCACGTCGCTTGACATCATATCTTCTGACAAATTCTTTACCATCTAACCACAAGTATTTGCATCATAGCTTATTTACATATGCTAATAGATTGACGTTATTGATTATAAAACTTTATTATTAAGCCGTCTACATTGTTGTTATATCTGCATACTTATGTTTTTTTGTCATCCTACAAAATTTTTCGCCATACCACACTAAACAAAGCTATTATATTTCTCTGTCATACTATCATATGTTTCTATGAATTCGCCGTTCCGTAGTTAGTGACGTCATGTCATATTAAATGTTTTAAAGTTGATTTTGGGAAGCCTTATTATAACTCCGCCAAACAATATTTAATCATTTCTTACTAACCTGTGTTTAAGTATGTAGTCACTGTATCCAAACTTGTACTGGATATATTTGACTTACCATAGTTCTTTGTTCCTTTCATTCTCAAAATTGCCTTGCACGTGACGGGTGTAGCTAGCTAGACAGGAGGTGCTTACCCGGAGCATCCGGCCTCACTTCCTTGATGGAAGTTCACATGTATAACTTTATCGCCAGTTTTCAACGTTTTTACTTTGTAAAAAAAGGACTGTTATGATTGTTTATTATCATATTTAGTAAAAGAGATTAATAAGTTATAAAATGCTGTAATTCAATTATGTACGATGCTAATTTTTTAATATTTTTCTCAAAACAAGACAAACAATTTAAAAAAAAAAAAAAATTAGTGATGCTTTTTTCTAGTGTGTCATGCAGATTGGTATATTACTTTAATTTTTGATTATCTGTATAAATTCGGAGTTATTGCCAAAATAATTTTGATTAGAATCATTCATTAGTTAAGCATTAAATCTTATTTTTTCGATACAAAAACAGAAATACATGTTTCCATGAAATCTTGTGTTTATGCACAAGACTAACTTAGTATTATAGTATTACTGGTCATAATAACAATGTGATGGAATCGATCCTTTTATCAACACGAATGTTAGATTTGGAGGAACAAAGATATTTTTAGTTTTTAGATAGTTTTAAATAAAATGCAACTATTATTATTTCAATTTAGTGATTGCTTTGATTTTTTTATTTTTATGTTAAATTTTCTTTTAAAAATTCCAAGTTTTCTTAATGTGTTTTAAAAATTTCAGTGTAAAATCAAAATAATAACACAATGTTTTCATTTCTTATTTTTTCTATTTTGTTGTTTTATGACAAGCTGAATAATAAAAGTGTGATCAAATAATGTTTTGTGTTTTTCTTTAATCAGAGCCCACAATTGTCGACATAATTGGGCATCATGTAACGCAGCTTGTGATAAATGTTTTCCAAAAACCCATATTGATGTGCCATATGTGCAAATTTCAGAAATTCATTCTTCACAAGTGACACTAGAGGCAACCACAATGTTGAAAATTATAATAAATACAAAGTTCTAAAACTAACACTTTGCATGAGGTAAATATATGAAGTCTTAATGATGAATTACAACGAACGACAAAATACCTCCGGGTTTGTAAGTTAAATAGTATTTACATTGAAAAAATACATTTTTATCTTTCCTTCCATGCAATTAAAGACGCCCTGTTTGCCCTATTGATCTCAAACTTTGTCAGCTTATTCCATGTGACAAAGTAAAGCAAGTGAATGCAAATCAGGTCACTATCTCAAGGTCAAGATCACAGTCAATTTAAGTAGAAATTCAGTTTCCGTGCATTTAAAGACGCTCTATTTGTCAAATTGATCTCAGATTTGGCCAACTTTTTCCACGTAACAATGCATGGAATCACAAATCAGGTCACTATGTCAAAGATCACGGTCACAGTTAGTATAAATATAAATTAAGTTTCTGTGCATTTAAAGATGCACTATTTGTCCGATTGATCTCAAACTTATTCCATGTGACAGGATAATGCATGCGATGCAAATCAGGTCACTGGGTCAAAAGACAAGGTCACAATTACTATGAGTGACGGGCGTATATTATCCCGCTTGTCTCTTGATAGAAATATATCTCTTTCATTTCAAATCTACTTGTTTTATATGTGGTTTAGAATGGTAAAAAAATATCACCCATAAAAAGGCATGAGAATCTTTATTTATTTTCCGCAAAATGTGGGTATTTTGTATGGCAACTTTCATAAATTATCTGGCATCCAATTTACAGCCACATTTATGTTTTATTTAGTTGTAATTTCGTAGTTTTACATTTTGTTGGGCAGTTTTTACATAACTGAAAGTAATTGTGACGTCATAAAAATACTCTGGCTACCAAGACTGGATTGGTTTGGGTTAATGTTGTTTAACTCCCGAATCAAGAATCATTCATTTATATCGAGGCGGTACTACGACATCAAAATAAAAAATCGCTTATGAATATTTTTAAGTCATTTAAAAATTTTTGAAAATAAAAGGATGTTTTAGTATGACTTTATAAACAAATCATCAATGCAAGGCTGAGTAATAACATTTTGTCAAATAACCTTTATAGACAAAGTATGATCAATTGTGAATAGAAGTTATATCATGTTGCAAAATATACAAATATTCAAAGGCTGACTTGACGTTATCAAGGTACACAATAATTATACATTAACAGCCAATAACAACCTTTTTGTTCTTATTTCTTTCTTTTTGTATTTCAAAGACTTGTTCATAATACATAATAAATGACCCAAGTAATATAATTAAGAGATAACACATATCTAATGTAAATATTTAACAAAAAAACCTGTTTAATTGTGTGTCTTTTATGTGCACATTTCGGAAATTCATTCCTCACCATTGACACTAGGGGACTAAAAGATTTATAGATAAACAACATAACCAAAACAATTGAAAATTAATAAATCTTAAGTTCCAAAATAGTATAAATCCAAATCGTGCTAGGGAATGCTTTGCATGAGTGAACAAACCTTAGTTTTTTTTTAAATTTGAAAATATAAAACGCCTGAAAACTTTACCATGAAGTAAAAAACAAGAAATACTGTTATTTCTTACGAAAATAGCAACTCGACAAATATTCCTTGCTAATTAGTGTCTTAATATGATATTACAAGAATAAAATCCTTACCACATAGCTATGTTAGTTGTCTTGTTTTCTAGGACTTACACTTCCAAGACAGAATTTTTTCTGGTTTAATCAAATTTTGAACAAAATAACCTGCTTATTTTTGAAGTACCATATGTATAAATTTCAGAAATTGATTCCTCATCAGTGACAATAAGGGCCGAATAAGTTCATAGATCAAAAAGATAATCAAACATTTGAATCGATTTCGAAAAAGAAATTGTAAAATATGGTAGTAACTTTGTTTTTAAGATACTGAATAATTTATAAAAGCATAATAAATGTTTTTATACGGTTTCGACTTTAATATATATTAAATATGATTCTTGTGATTTAAAAGGTACTGAACAATTGTTAAAGCAAATTAAACACAATCATATAAGTCAATGTCTAAAGAATTACTAAAATAAAAGAATAATATTATAAAATACCAAACAGCTTTTTAGTAGAAAGTTATATTGTTATTTCTGAAGAAAATAATTCTCTTATTGAAAAAAGTTTTTGTTTTACCTACTATGATATAAATGTATGCTAACAGAAAATATTTACATTAACTGATTGGTTAAATAAGAAAATAATGATGAAATCGGAATGGTCCATCAAATCTATCGAATCTATTATTCAAAGTTTTCATTATTATTATTATAATTATTATTTATTCATTTATTTATTTATTTATTTATTTATTTATTTATTTATTTATCATTTGTTTGTTTGCTGTTATTCTGGCCCATCACACTAGGGATGGTAAATGTTTAAATTATAAAGCTACGAATCTAGAGCATTAGTCCGCAAATTGACAGCTTATCTGTTTGCATTAATTACTGTGTTTAATGTAGGTCAAACAACCTATAATAATACGAGTATTTTTGTTTTACATTATTATCTAAGGTTTTTTTAGCTTGAGATTATAAGCTACATTATTTTCATAATTTGTTGTAAATTTCTAGTTTATGTGCTACGCGATTTAAATCAAAAGGGTTGGCTTTGGTAATAAATCTGCATGTGTAAGCTTGTCAGTGAAAACATTGTAAGATGTTTGTCAAATCTATAAATGTCATGATCCTAGTTTTCTTTGAAGTGTTGCAGGTAATTATATTAATATATATCATACATACATTTTCCTTTGACTTGACTTCAATTATAAATTAAATTGAAAAAAGATTTGATCGTTCAGTATGTTTGTGTTTTAAATTTTGTGTCAGGCACAACAATATTCTTACCGAGGATTACTAGAGGTTTTTAAAAATGAACATACTGTCATATTTTCATTAACAGTTTAACACAAAAAAGATTTAGGAGTTTAAATAACAATATTTTCGATTTATGTTTCAAAGAATTTTTGTATTTTTTTTTTAAAAAAAAAAAAAAAGAATTACAATGAACACATTACAATTGTAAAGAAGAAATTTATTTATTTATTGTTTTTTAAATTTATTATTTATTTATTTATTTATTTTTATTTATTTCTTTATTTATTTAAAATCGGACAGGTATTTTGTTAAATATTTATATATTTTTTGCTCTTTGTTGAGATTAAGTGTGTTCGAGTCCAACGCTCCAATTTCAAATTCTTAACTGATTATAAATGCGGGATATCTAGACCAGATATCCACTATTTGTATTCAAGTGTCACACAAGCTAGGAATAATATATGTTTTAATTTAAAAAAAAAAACAGCATACCAATATATGAAATGTCTCGATAGATTGAATTAAACTTGAGGTTAAGAATGTAACTTTTTTTCACCGGTATACACAAAACATGGTATAACATATGTTGAACACAAATACCCGTGTTAATTTTGTGTGCTATACATGTACTTTTCAGAAATTCCTCATCAGTGACACTGGCGACCAAAGAAGTTGATAGATAAGCCAATCATTTAAAAAATAAATTGACACAAAGTTCCAAAATCAAATGAAACTAAATCCAACTAAGAAATAAACAAACCTTAGTTATAAATAAGTTTCAAAAATTAAGACGGCTGAAAATTTTGCATTGGTATTTTACTATATATTTGAGTAAACAACACTTAGTATATTTGTAATTGTTATAATCATTGAAAACAAGTGCAATAAGCCATTATTAAACAGTGGTTGTGTGTTAATTTAGTTTTTAATGTCGTCGTTAACATAAGGATAACATATCTTTATTTTTACTATACATCCTCAAAATATTTTATGTGTAGGGCTTATTTGTATAGTTATTTTAATATCTAAAGAGAGACAACTTTTAATACGAATGAGTTAATAAGGCAAAGATCTATATCGGCATTTTTTAAAATTAGGTTTTAATTCTGCCTTTGTTGATACTTAAATCGTGGCTAAGTAAGATTCCCATTTATTCCATAAATAATTCAAAATAATTCCGTACATAAAATATTTCACGTTTAAGTTTTAATTTAACCCACTATATATACTAGTATAAAAATATGAAATTGTTTTTCAATTCTCTATAAAGGCTTAACAAAAAAAACTTTCCTAAAGCTTTTTATTTCAGAAATCTGTTTTATAGTACTTTTGATGTCAGAAACAAATTAAAATTAATTCGACCTTTATTAATAGACAGTAGCCTTGGTTACCCCAAGATACGCTCGACCAAGTATCGTATCATTGTCGATAAAGCAATAAATATATGCCACCGCGTGTGAATTTATAGATCCTTTTTATTAATTATTTATTATTTATTCATTTATTTATCTTTATTATTAATCTTTTTTTACTTGTTTGTTGCAAAAAAAAAATTATTTTGAAACTCTTATGCATTTATAATTATATAAATTACAATATAGCTAAAATTAAACACAAACATACCAATTCATGTCCATTAACAATTCCAATGACAGTTAAACACCTAGCTAACAAAGTGGACAAAAAATCGGCTAGCCGAGACATGGATAGATAACTGTATCTCAGCCAATCGATAGCTTAAAGCTGTCAACAACTTGGTAGCTCATTCGGCATTTCGTCAGCCGAGTCTTGGCCACTAGCTAACGAGCAGACAAACAGCTAACGAGTTGTCTGGTAGCTGATATCTCGATATCTAGTGGTCAAACATTAAAAAGTAAATAATTCAGTTCAGACATGAAAAATAGAACCCTATGTATAAATATAACAAATTTGATAATGATTATCAATTAACATTTTTGCTTTCGTATAAAAGTGCAAGTCCATGAATCTTATAATGATCCGATGGTTAGAACGATTGGATAGTTAATTTGCGAACGTATCTCACAACATCATAAGAAACAGTAATTCGCTAATAGATCGTTAACGAAGTGCAGCCAGGCAGAGTAGGCAAAATTCTGCAGGAGGTAATAATAATAATAATAGTAATAGTAATAATTCTGACCTACTATTATCAAATTATAATATGTATAATTATGATTTGAAACTCCACAATGACATTTGAAGAATTTTGAGAATTTAGTTGATTCTGATAATTTTTTTGGGGGGGGTGGGGGGTGGGGAAAGGAGTTGAGTTGAGTAATGTTGTTTAACGTCCCAGTCAAGAATATTTTACTTATGTCAAGACGTCGCCAGCTATAGGCGAAAGTGCAGAAATTTTGCCTGTGCGTTGCGCCGGTGGCATTATACAGCAGGGTTTTTTATTGTACCACGCCTGCCATGACACGGGACCTCGTTTATTTTAAGTTTCCATCCGAATGAACCGTGACTTTCATTTCGTAATGCCGTGTGCTTGGCGAAAAAAACAGTCATTACCTACTTTCAAGTTTTGTGTCAGACCCGGCTGGGATTCGAACCCACGACTTCCGACTAACGGAGCGGGCATTTTACCAACTCAACTACCGCAATGGTCGGGTGGGAGAGGGGAGTGGGAAGGTACATATAGAAATGCATCAAATACAGCTACTAGAGGTAAGTCAAAACAAATGTTAGATATTTATTATGTTATGGTATTGGTGTTGTTTAAATGACACTGAAACAATATTTCTGAAAAAGGATTCATACTTGTTTTTTTAAAAAGAAATATTTTTGGATTTGGGAATATAGATTTAAAGCTTTTATAAATGAGTACACTTTGTGTGATATTTTAAACTTGGAGTTTTCAAGCAAACACAAAGTAGCACAAGTAACAGGTTTAAATTGAAGTTGATTTTAATGAGTGGTAGAAAATTCATAAAATCAAACGTTTATTTTATTTAAGAAGTCATTTTCGCCATGTTGAAAATGACGGTCATGTTTGACATTTTGGATATCCATATCTGAAAATGTTCTACAGGCTATGAACTATTATCATGCTAAATTTTATGCTTTCAACAAAATCCCACAATTTTTCACCATTTTGCTGCACTAGTATGATTCATTGTTGAATGATACATGTCTTTTAAATGGAAACAACTTCAGAACTCTAACAGATAACAATGTTTATAAAACAAGTGAATATGGCAGATTTGCACCTTTAACAGAACACCGAAGACTTTAAGGAAAATTTAGAAATGGTTCTTTAAATTTAGCTGTAGAAACGTGGAGATATACAAAGCCCCCTATGCGTTTTTAGTAACATAGGTGTTTTTGAAAATGAAAAACATTGTAATGAGTTGTAACTTTTATGGTGATTTTAGATACGAGTTGTACAATAATACAATTGAACGATCATAAATGAAAGTTTTAAGTTATGAAACTGGTGATAACGTGATACATTGAGATTATCTTTCTAATCAAGTGATAGATTCATGGATATGCCCAAAATAAAACTTGAACTTTTACTAAATCGACTTTTAATTCTTAGATAAATAGGAAAAAATTGTCGCACAAATACCTAAAAAATTGCTTCTGAGGCCTAGGACAACGGTTATTAAATCAATCAGTGCTCGTATCAACTGTTTGCAAAAAATGGCAAATGTATCATCACATGAATGATATCTATGTAAATAAGAGAAATTAAAAATTGAAATAAAAAAATAACTTTAAAACGATTTAAACGGTGTTTTTATTTCAGAAAATACAGTGTACATACCTCAAGATACCAAGAATTATATACTAGTATATTGTTTGAGTATGATGTCACCATTTAGTGAAACAGAATTATTTTCAAGCTGGTTTGAATTTTTCTGATCTGTTGTCGCTAATTTGGAACTTCTATATTCCTATATTAAAATAACTTTCAAAATTTGCCTTTTTAACTAGAAGATATTCTGAAGAGAAATAATAAAAAACATTTATTACGATGAATATTTTGACCTCTTTTTTCTATTGTTTTTCCTTCAACTAGTGATTTCTCGAAATTATGAAAAAGTTTATAATATTAGAAAAGCGACATTAAACACGAACAGACTTTGCAATAACTACAGTCTTTTAAGATATCATCTTTACAATAAGAACTAAGTTAATCATCGTAATTGAAACTTTAACACACTATTTTTACACTGTTTTCGTTACTCTCATATTCGAAATACATCCTATCCAATACCCTTACTGCTGAACTGTTACTTTATGGTGATATCTTTCTTTTAACAACACAAAATAAAAATGTATTAAAACATGACACAAAATTTAGACATCAAATTAAACGTTTTGATACTACTGCTTGATTTATAAAAAACAATTAACCACTATTTGCTAATACATAATTATAATATTATCTCTCTGAGGAATTGCCTTAAATTATATATTTGGAACATTATCAATGTAACCTATTTCTACCTTAAGGGATTGGTTACACACTTGTAATTTATTTATTTATTTATTTATTTATTTATTTATTTATTTATTTATTTATTTATTTTTGTATTTGTTATTTGTTTAAAGATATTATAAATGACAAAATCAAATATGTTTAAACTGAAATTTTTAATAATTTAGGTTCCCAATAGGATTTTTGTAATGTTGAGAAGAAAAAAACTTCATTAACAGATCATTTTTCTGATTTATTTAGTTGTTTGATGCTTTTAATTAGCAAGATTCCCAATAGGATTTTTTTAATGTAGAGAAGAAAAAAACTTTATCAACAGATCATTTTTTTGATTTATTTAGTGATTTGATGCTTTTTTCATGGTATTGAACATTTGTTCAAAAAATTTCATTTATGTGTTAGAAATCATACGCACATAATTCTTTACTTTGTCAATATGTTTATCAAAAGAATAAAACGGAGATATTTTCCTCTTGTATCAATTACTCTGGCTTTTATGTATAAAAACTGTATCATCTTTAATTTTTTTTTTAAATATTCTACACATATTGCAAAGAGATTTACTGTTTAATTTTTGTTTTTTAAGCCGTTTTCCGAATATTATCAGAATAAAAATAACTGATTTATAATCGTGTTTTACCTTTTTTATAATTGCTTTTTAGGGACTTACCCTTCCGGAGCACCCGCCCTCACTTCCTTGATGGTAAATTTGTCGGTTTTTAAAGCTTTTACTTTTTTCGTTTCGGGGTGATTTTCACATGGACTGGTATATTTGTGTTTTATTGATTGTGAAAAAAAGTCATGATGTTTATATATCAAATTGTTTTCTTTTTCGCCAATAAGAAAAAAAGACATTTATGTGTTTTAAAAATTCATATGATGTATATTTTTAACCCCATACGACAAATTTGTGTTTTACTTGACTACCAGCTTTTAATTAGAATGTTTCTGATGAATGAAATAAAATGAAAACACGTTTTTGACCAAAATAAGGGAAACAAGAGCATCAACATTCTATATTAGGGTAATAAAAATAAGAAGCTAACAAGGTCAAGTTAATATAAAAGTTGAATACATATAATAAAAAAATTGAAAAGAAAAAAGGAAGAAAAAATCTCTTTTTTTATTTCTGCTACTGCCGAACTAGAACATAATCAACCAAATTGTCCGTAGCGTAGCATAAAAATAAAGGTTGATATCTAATTTTTGTACAAGTATAATTTAAATAAGACTTTTTTGTAGCTTTTGAAGCTATATTTAAATTTATAGGCGACATCCTTTTTTCCATAAAAATAATTTTAATCAAAATATATTTTACCTTTACCTCTTTCTTTAAATTCTTAAATTCATAACTTATATCTAGTACAAATGTCTCCTACATTAATCTGTTAAAATACTATATTTTATATATTAATTATACTTTGAACTTAAGGCAAGATCTATCTTTTCATCTGTATCACCGTGATAAATTTCAAAATAGGTTTTTAATAATGTAATACTTTGAACTTAGGGCAAGATCAGCCTTTTCATCTTGTAAAATCTCAAAATAGTATAATACTTTAAACTCAGAGCAAGATCAGTCTTTTAAAAAAATTGTCGCCATGAGCTAAAAACTGGCAAATTAAGATTGTTATGTCGTTTCAACTATATGTTTGTATCAGAGTTGATCAAGCCGCTATATCATGAACGATTTTATTCTTTTTTTTCAAAAAAAAAAAAAAAAAAAAAAAAAAAAAAAAAAAACGGTTGAGAGAAACAATCTCATTATTTTTATTTGATAATGTTAAAGAAAGTATGATATCATTCTCAAATATTTATTTATTAAACTTTAAATTTTATTATTATTTTATTACTAATATTATTATGCCTTTTAATTTTTAATGCGATTATCAATATGTGATCTATGTAATAATAGTGTAATGCAAATTTTAAATAAGAGAACAATTTGCTCCATATGTCGAATACTATTTTAAAGATTCATTCTCTGTTTGTTCTACTGTGTTACAAATGGATTTGATTAAAATATTTGGTTAACAGTTTATGCAAAAATGCATTTGATAAAAAAGGCAAAAAGACTATGTTAAGTTAAAATAAAACAAATTTTATTGTTCTAAATATACAATAAAAGTATAATAAGAAAAAAAATAATGAGATTTCTTGAACAAGAGATAATCTCTTATATTATCAAGTATCCTACTTCCTTAAAAACTGATAGTAATACAGATAGGAGATGATTATCTTAAAAGCAATATAGAAAAGAAAAAGTGGCTTAAGATGAAAAGAATATACAATAGAATAAAAAGATAAGTAAATGACTATGTAATGGTACATAACTTCTAAAATAATAATCATAACAACAATAACAATAATAATTATAATAACAATAACAATAATAACAACAACAATATTATTATTTTTATTATTATTATTATTATCAATACAAAAGAAGTATTGTATAATAATAATAATTATAATAATAACAATAACAATCACAAGATGAAATATTATCTTTAAGCTAGGCTTAAAGATGGCTTAATGGCACTGAAATTTTAAGCCATCTTTAAGCTTCTTTAAGCACAGAAAAATTATTACTGTTAAAAATGAATATTTATTGCTTAATAAATAACTTTATTTATTTAAAAAGTAAAAAACATATTTTTTATTTTAAAAAAATTAATTTTTTATTTAAAAAAAATTATTAAAAAAAAAATTATTTAAAAAAAAATTATTTTAAAAATTATACAAAATCATAGTTTTAAAAAGTTTATGATTTATATTTTATTTATTTTACCTGTATATTTTTTTAAAATGTAAAAGTTTTACGCTCATATATATTTTTTCTTATTTAAATGTCTTTATTTCTTATTATTTTTTGTCATTATTATCTTTAATGATTACATCATGTTATATATCATAACTCAATGAATTACATCTTACCTATAACACTTGTCCTGAGCGGGGCTGGAACTCAATATCCTTTGGTGGCCAGACACTGCATCCTTATTTATTGGGCCATGGGGTGGATATAAATAAAGGGACAAATTATTTATCTGAACCTAAGGAAACATGTGATCATATGACCATTTCTTAAAAACTTCAGATTTTAAATATAAAATATTCAAATTTATGTAACTTTACTCCATTTTTAATATTTCAGTTTATATATTATGATGATTTTTATTATTTTTTAAAATAAATTAAAAAATCTTTTATTCTAAAGAAAAATAAATCATAAATACATCCAGGGACCTATAATACTATCTAGCTATATTCGTCGATGATATATCAAAGGAAGGCAGGAATGTCAAACTTCACCTGTATTATACTTATTTATCTGACTAGCAAAATCAGTTAATTAGATTGTAAACTCAACAAATAGTTATTTCATAGACATTAATATGCATTTGTGGAATCTTAATCTAGGTGCACTTCTTATGTTCAAATTGTTTTATTCATTTTTGATATAGAAAAAAGTTTTTGGGACTATTTTGTAAATTTGATTTGTTTATATGAGAGCAAAGATTGTGAATTAATCAGGGATAGCTTTTACGTCGAGAGAGAGAGAGAGAGAGAGAGAGAGAGAGAGAGAGAGAGAGAGAGAGAGAGAGAGAGAGAGAGAGAGAGAGAGGTGTTATGCCCTGTCGAATTTTAAGTTTCAGCACTTCTCTCAGGGGGTTATTACAAGGATGATCGAGGAAACTGAAATGCCCATAGAAAACCACCGACAAGCGACATGCAAACTAACAAAATTATTATTTTGAAACATTTTAAATGCCGTCATTATATAATCTTTGTGATATTTCATTTAGAAAATTCATTAATTTATAATATAACATCGACGTAATGGGATTTAAATCTTGTGCAGAGAGAGAAACCTTGGCGTAAAGAGAGAGAGAGAGAGAGATCGAGAGATCTGTATAATGGGGTACCAAAATATAAAAATATAAGGAAAAAGCAATAAGGAAAAGAAAATATTTACAAATAGCTAACAAGCTATAGTAGATTTTTGTGTAAAAAGTGTCCTTGATTTATATCAAATTTATATGTATAAGCGATTGTTAAATAATAACATTTACAAATCATGGGCCTGAATCTTTCAATGCACATTTCAAATAACAAATTCCAACCCGGTTTAATCATGATCCCTATTTTCATCCTACCCGCTTAAGGTTATCAATTTTTTCAATTTCAAGAAATTGAAATGGTAATAACGTAAGTTGAACATGTTAAAATGAAGGGTATAAATATAGCGTTCACAGTCCTGTCGTGCACTTTTACTCTTTTAATTCTTATGTGTTTTTTTTCATATTTATTTTGAATTTTTAATGTCTTAAATAAAGAAAATGTGTTATGTACACAATTGCTTAGACTGATTATCGAGAAAGAATTACCATTTCGGTGTTAAATATTATTCAAATTAAAAAAAAATAAAACCTTTTATGGCCATATTTAGGTCAAAAATAGCGGGCCATTCATGGTTAATTGATTGTATTAGGAATTTACTCGAAGTTTTATGATTCCGAGAGAAACTGCAGATTTATAAAAAGTTTGAGAATCAATCATCCATGAATAACAGTACACTTAAAGTTATCCCATCAAACAAATCACTTATTACCGACCTTTACCAGGTATTTTACACCTATCATCCTCAGTGTTATCTGTTAATTAATTAATGCTTTAGTACTTCTGGTACAGAATTAACAAATACTTCAGCTAGATAAATTACGTTTGATTATTCATTCATTCATCTGTGCATCCATTATTTTATTATTATTTTTTATTCATCCAACCATCCATTCATTTTATTTATTTATTTATTTATATATTTATTCATTCAACCATCCATCCATCCGTTAAGTATTTATTTAATCATGTATCCATCCTTTATTTAAATTTATTTACCAACCACCCATTCTTTTCTCTTTCCTTCTCTCCTTTTTTTCTTTTTTTTTTCTTTTTTTCCTTCCCTTTTTTATTAATTTATCCATCCATCCATCCTTTTTTTATTTATTTATTTTTAAATTGAATTAATTATTGAATTAGGTTTTTTAAATTTTAATTTATTTTTAATAATTTATTGACTTCAAATGTATGATCATTCCGACTAAAATTGTATTTTTCGAAGTCAATCAAACAAATCACTTGTAAACTATCTGCTTGTATATCAAACCAGATTCATTTTATTTTCCGTGATTTTTATAATCTGTTAATTAGTTTACACTTTTAACTGCATAAATACTACTTGCACATAACTAACTGATACCTTGGTTACCAAAACAAGTTACTTACCTGTATTGTGCCATGTTTAAAATATATGAAAGTGTTTGATTCTATTCCAAATCGATTTTTTAATTAATTATTTTATCTATTTATTTTCCTTTTATTCAACTTCATTTTTATCGTTTATTATTTATATTTTTCATTTTCCAAATGTAGACTGCAACTCTATTTTAAAAAGACTAGTAAATGATTCATAAATTATTTTTGAATATCTTTAATACCATCTTAAAGCCGGCTTTAAGCCAAATGTGTAAAGGAGCTTATAATTTTAGTTATAAAAATAAGCCAGGCTTAAAGATGGCAGTGCCTTAATGTACATTTAGCCATTTTTAAGCATCTTTACGCGCATCTTTAAGCATTTTTAAGCTCGGCTTAAAGGTGCTTAAAGTGCGATTTCGTTTAAAATACTAATAATAATAATGATAATAATAATAATAATAATAATTATTATTATTATTATTATTATTATTATTATTATTCCTTTTTTATAGAATATAAATACGTGTTGTGACTGTAAGATGATTGTAAGTTTAATAATAAAGAAAGCTAGTTTAGTGCTGAGACATATGCAGTTTATAAACAGGTTAACTGTGTATATAGGAAAAAAATTAGATTAAATATATAACACAAATACCAGTTAAATTTTGATGTGCCAGATGTGCACATTTAAAATATAATGCAAAGAGATTCTATTAATTTGTTTTAATAAAAGTAGTCCTATGTAAAGTTGGATGTTTTAGTTAAACGATTTTAGTTTAGTTAACTTGATAATAATTTTCACAAGAGACAGAAGTGTCTGAAATCTAATTAACCAGACTAATAATATCTCTTATAAGCCTCTTAGGCAGGTTGTTATAATCTACTCTACCTTTAAAGGGAAACAAAGCTTGTAGCTTTAGGGTTTATCATTGGCTGTTGGTTCCAATGTTATTTCCAATACTCATAACTTCAAAAAGAGTATCGAATTTTATATCGTGTGACTAATAAAATGATAATTTTATCCCATTATTTTAATATCAGCTTACGACCAAATGACGATCATTTATTTCCTTTTTTTCAAATACTAGCAATCAGAATCAGCTTATGAATATTTAGTAGCAAGTAACATCTATAAAAAGAAAAATCTGAACACGCATGTTATTTTCACAAAGTTTTGCTTGAGAAAATGGCGAAAGAACACTTAAACAAGAAGCTCTTTGCGATGATCATGATACCTTTTCTGCTTTATGATTGCATACTTGTGAATTTATTGCACAAAGGAAAAAATCAAGAGTTATATTCTGTATTTCATCATGGATTTTTCCAGAAGGTTTTATCTCAAATGGTTGTTAATGAACACAAATGCAACATTGTTGGAAGTTGCAACATTGAACAAGATACAATCTTACCAGTTTGTTATTGTGACTTGGCCTGTGCCGAATATGATGATTGTTGTTATGATGCTGCCATTACAGAAACCGTGACGTCACTGAGTAGATTGCAAGATAAAGTAGAATCTATGCTCTGCGAAACCAAAATATTTTTGAATAAAGTTTACGGAACATGGATGGTATCAAAATGTCCTCTTTGGTATAACATTTCGGACATTTCAGATAGATGCACCATGAAAGAAGGCATACATCCGGTAACAGCAGACATTGATGGCACAATATACAGAAACGTGTATTGTGCATTTTGTCACAATGTTAGTCAGGTCTCCATATGGCAGTTTGAATTTCTTTATAAAGGCAAATGTACCCCGGAAAAAATTAAAACATTGAACGCATTCCTGAAAAAATGAGATATGTAATTGATAACAATTGCAATATAGATTTATACCATCTTAAAATTCAAACTTTCGAAGTTGTTTCGACATTTACAAGAGCATAGATTTGAAGGAAGCATCATGTTTGAATTTTCAAAATCCTATAATGATTCATAAAGAGATATATAAAAACTACCTTTGTGTAAATACAACAGGAAGAAACGTTGATTGTATTTCTCCGATTTTTAAGGAATCCGATATTATCTTTAAAGAATATGGACAACTTCAATTGACCGGAATTTTCAATATTTATCTAGTATTGAATTGGTTTGGGTCGAAACGATGCCAAGATAGCAACAACTACTACGACAAAAATACGGTAATACTTTATATATATATATAAGGTTGGTTTTGATTCGTGTATCTATGGTACTTTGGGTTCATTAATTTTCAAATGTTTAGTTTATATTTTTTAACTATCAATTTTGACCCTAGTTACACTGGTGAGGAATAAATTTCCGAAATGTGCACATATGGCACGGCAAAAGTAAACAGGTATTTTTGTAAAATATTTATTACCCTCGAGCGGGTACCACTGCTGGTGGAGTTAAACTCTCCGAGCGTACACGTAACTCGGTAGGCAGCACTTTGTGATGTCAGAAAATGTACCTTATGGCCTTAAACAATTTAAATTTTTTTCAAAATTAATTTAAATCTTAGGTTTGTTCCCTTTTCTCAAATAAATTTTCTCTATAAATTTTATCAGTCCCTCGTGTCACTAATTAGGAATAAATTTCTGCAACTTTCCATAGTTTTTTGTTCCTTTCATTCTCAAAATTGACTTGCACGTGACAGGTGTAGTTAGCTGTAGAACTAAAACTTAATTTGTTGTGACCTCATTTATATAATGTTCTTATTTTAGGACACATGTTTACCAAAAAGTTGCATGACAACGCAAACGGAAGCTTGTGTCAGCGAGTTAATACGAAATTACCTTTGGAGTAAAGACTTTTTATTTCTCACTGACGATATCATCAACAGACATTTCATTTTGCGTTTTGTTACATTTTTCTACTTATCTTTGCCAGTAGATGCGTACGATATTATAATTCGTAATGTCCAAGCGAGTTTGATATGTGGATTAAATGTCACGGATGGAATGAAACCATGTTGTTCAACTTCAATTAAGATAGTGTTCATTACTCGTTTATTAATAACGGAAGAAAATCATTTGAGAATCCAAGCTCAAGTAATAGATATGACATGGCAATATCAAGAGATATACAACGAGACAACAATTATGGCAATTGATGCATTCGAAAATAGAAACGTCACTGAAGCATGTATTGTTTCAGGAAAAACACTGAACCTTAATTTTCATGAATCTGAAATAAAAACTTTAAAGTCTGAATTAGCTATTTTCAACACAGAAAAGCAGTCGAATTTAATACCATACAATATAAAAGGCAGCATATTCATGTTGGATGCAATTCCAAATTCGAAAAATGAAGAAATACCAAAAATAAAATTTGCACATTTCTTTTATCAGTACAAGGGAACCAACCAAACGATATTTAATAATGAAAATCTTGTAATAAGCAAGAACTGGTCTGTCAGAACAATAATGACATATGCTACGACAGGATGTTCATGTTTTTTTCTTATATTAACTTTATGTATCTATGGGTACTTTAAATTATTCAAATCAGCTGCAGGAATTATCTCAAAACATATGATGGGAAACATGTTGGCAGCTCAATTGTTGTTTATTGTAGGTGTAGGAGCTAGCTATGTAAGGTTTATATGTACCATTATAGGAATTGTTTCACATTATCTTTGGTTAAGTTCTTTCACTTGGGTTTCACTCTTTCTGTTTAGTATTTTGAAGATGATGAGACATTTGAGAAATTGTCCTGGGGCGCTTGTAGATGATCAGGAATTATCAAAGGCGTTTTACTGTTTTGGATACATAGTACCCTATCTAATTGTCTTACCCAGTGCTTTACTCGAATATTTGACACGGATCGAATTGGCTATGGCGGTGATCTGTGTTTTATCAACGGGTTTTTGGCTAATCTCTTTTCATTTACTCTCCCGGTAATCATATCTTTATGTTTCAATATAATTGCATTAATCGTTTCATCCATATCACTGGCTCACTATAACAGCACTGCCAAAAGTATTCATTCGGTACGACAAGCTCGTTCATTTATACCTATCTATATCAGACTTACCATACTCTGCGCATGTCCCTATTTGCTTGGAATCATTGCAGATATAGTACAAATCGAAGTTTTAAATTATATCTTTATTCTTTTGTCTGGATCTCATGGCACTTTTGTCAGCATTTCATTTCTTTGTGCCAAAAATGTAAGAAAGTTTGTTTGGCGACGTAAACACCAGGCTAGATCTAGAAACACACATGATATGGAGTTAAATGAAGAAAAGAACACACAAAAAGGATTGACAGGATAAAATATTGATTTCGCTAACAATTTCAAATTGATAACAAATAAAAACAAAAAATTACAAAAATTGCAATGATTGTGATTTTGATAAACGCGTTGGCTTTATTGATATAAATATATAAAGCTGGAATAAGTTTTTCAATTTTCTGATTTTTTTTTTTTTTTTCGATTTTCTAAAAACATATTTGTTCAAAATAGATAATCTCTAATCACGAGATTTCCATCAGATTTTTTTTTCTAAAATTTAAATTATATTAGCTGTAAATAAACGAAATTCTTTGAGCGTTGATCACTTGTTTAGCGATTATTATCAAAAACTTAGAGCATGCGCCCTAATGTACTCCACTGAATCATGGTGTAAACCTGACAAATCGCAATGGTGTTATTTATCCCTTTGAAAGTTACAAATGACAAATTTAATAAAATTTTGTGTTTAATTAATCGTATTTCGTCCTTTTATAAGTTTTGTTTAAATAATACGATTTTTTATGACGTAACCATGTTCTTAAGTTAGATCCCACAGGCTATGCGATTGTTTAAAATGAAAAAGTTGGTAAGATCTGGGTACTGCTTGTTTATATTCTATGTATGTAAGGGATAGTATTGAGAATTAACTTTTCTGATGTATAATCCAACACGTGTTGTATTGTGTTTTGTTACGTTTTATCATAAGACGTTGTGTTGTGTCATGTTGGTTTTTACTGGTTTGTGTTATATTGTATGTTTTATTCCACCTATGGTTTTTATTGATGTACATTGTTTGATAGAGGAGGTAATTACAACTATCACTCACGTATAACGCCTGTTAATTAGCCATTGTTTATCAGGTAATGTATATTTTGTCTCACTTTTTGTAAAGTTGTCTTAAAAAGGGTCTTACCTAGCTCAATTAGTGAAAATTTAGACCAATTTTGTCAACATGTCTTACTGCTGTTACCACTACGGTAGCTCACTTGGTATAGTTCTCTCTTCGTATGAGAATGTTGTGGGTTCGAATCCTGGTCGGGTCTAATCAAGACTTGAAAATTGGTAGTGACTTTTCTTTTGCCAAAGACTCGGCATTTAGAAATGAAAGTAATTCGGTCCTGCGGATGAGACCTTAAAATTAAGGTTTCTTCACACATGGAAAGCATTCCCTAACTGCATTTTCATTTATATAATTTTGAAACTTTTAATTCATAAATTTTCAAATTTTGGCTTATGTTTTAATGTATCAACTTTTTCACTTGACCAAAGTTTTATTAACAGCTTCTTCAAAAAAAAAAAAAACGAGATTTCAGCTTCAATATAATGTATGTAATTTTTTTTATAAAACAAACATGTAAGTAAATATATAAAACAAATACCAGTTAATTTTGATGTGCCAGATGTGCACATTTCGGAAGTTCATTATTATTAAATCTTTTTATATTTTGTATCAAATTATATAATTGCTGTTTTATATTTTCTGCTGTTTGTGAATTTTGTAACTGGTTGTTTATTAAAGTGTGAGAAAATTAAAATTGTGTTTTTTCTTACTTAGAGCGTAAAATGGAAGAAGATATATATGTTTGACTGTAAAACTATTTTTAGGTCCAAGGCTACACAAAGAAGAACACGTCAAATATATTAAACGGGTAAACAAAAGAGACCTAGTTATACACATATTTGGATTATAGAAGCATCTTTATTGTTTGTTGTTGTTCTTGTAATGATGTTTGACGTCGCATAAGCAATTGTTCAGCTATTCGTGACGATAGCAAAGTTACTATTTTTTATGAATTTTTCTAGGAAAAACTTCGTGTATTCGAAAGATGTGCAAATGTGTATTAGGGTCTGCCTTTTATTTGTTCGCGCTCGGGGCGACTTTTTGGCAAGGTGCTAGCTAACCAAGTCTGTATGCCGCAAACAAACATAATCCTGAGTGCATTGTCTTGACACCGGGTGAACCAGTCGATACTCTGTCCTTAATTAAAAGCTCCAGACGAAAATCCAATATCTCAAATTAAATTGTGAAGTATGACCAGCCGGGGTTTGAAACCATGACCTCCCGCTCTCGAATCGGACGTTTTACCAATGAGCCAATCAAAAAGTAGATAATATGATTATTTATATTATACATGTACGTAATTATTTTTAGATTCTACTTGAAGCATTGTATTTTTTCGCTCCATGTAATGCTGGCCGAACGCAATATAAATCCTCTTTTTTAATTAATTGTGAGTTGTTTCCCTTTAATCACTTTGGATTATTTTGCATAAGAACGACAATAAATTTGTCGTCTGAATGATTCTCCTTGTTTTAAAATTTATTTAAAGTTAAATTTGTACAAACAGACATCAGGGACCACGGTAAAATAAAACAGCTACTAAGATGAATACAAAACTTAGGTCATTTTATGATGAGATACTTTAAGGAATTAAAATTTATATGGTATATAATATCAAAAACATGTTTTTTGGCTTAAGGCTTAATCGCTGTATCTAGTGAAGATAAAACATGATAATTTATTGTTAAATGACGTTTAACATCAAATGACAAGATTATTATATTCCACTAAACAAAAATATCCTCATATAGTAAAACAAATTTAAAAAACTTATAAGAAGCATTTTTAGCCTTGAGTTAAAATGAAACTCGGGAAACAAAATGAGTTCTGGTGCTTGTGTTAGTATTATCGCTCGAGATTTGTAGATAAACATCACAGGCCACTGTAATGCCTATGTGCATTAGTTTGACCAAATAAAAGCCCAAATATTTGCTCAGCTTTATTAAATGTGGTAAATAACTGCAATGAAAGTAAAATTGTGTTACAATTACAACAAATTAACATCGCAATCAAAACAATATAAAACAGTTACATATGACAAAACAATAAATGGTCATCAAAGGCAAAACATTGGGTACCATGTGTACACAGAAAATGGTTACAGAAACCACGTTCACAGAAAATGTCATACGCTTATGTGCATATTAATGAAGTGGGCGGAGCTTAAACCTCATAGCAATCCGTAATGTAATTTTACTAAAAATTCTAAAAACAAAAAAAGCAATGTTTAAATCACTTCAAAATTTCCTAAGTTTATAAAACTCTGCAGTGATTCAACATCAAACAGAAATAATTGCTAATGCCATGGAAACAATGAAAAGCAAACTAAAATCAAAACCGTAATAAAAACGATCCGGACCGGAAAATGTCACAACATTACAGCCACTTAGTCCATTTTACTGATACCGAGGCAACAGTTATGGGCCTTCGATAAAAATTTTTTCCATAAATTACGATCGAAAGAGGTAAAACTCAGAGATGTGAAACGCCAAAAAACGCAAATTACTAAAAAATTGAAGTATATTCTCGTTTTACGTCTTATTAATGGTAAAGCTTAAAAAATTTAAAACTCTACATATTTTCAGTAATATCAAAAAATATAAATAAAATAAAATAATGGAAAAATAATATAAAATTTCCAAAAATCTTTCAAACATCCCCCAAGAATTCATTCGTTAACAAAAATATGAAAAAAAAAATCAAGAGTTTCCTCTTTAACATACAAAACATTTTGTTGTTACTATACTTGTCTCAAAAAATACAAAAATATCATTTTTGTGTAACATTATTATTACGCATTCGTAAAGATTAAAAGGATGTTCCTTCTGTAATTTTTTTGCATTTAATTTGTTTATTTTAATTGCAATTGTTATGCATAACATAGCAAAATGTGTGCATTTTGTAAAATCTTTTTTCAAAAAGTGCACATATTGCACATCAAAATACACAAGGTATTTGTGTTACATATTTACTACCTCTGACCGGGTACCGCTGTTGGTGGAGTAAACTTCCCGAGGGTATCCATAACTCATAATTTATATTTATAGTTTTGCTTATATTGACAAGAAGTGCTATAGATCGCATTTTTTACGATTGGTACTGCATCGACATATGATATGTTATGTATGGAGTGTAATAAAATTGCTAAATTGAACCGTTCGAGTTGCTCTGTAAATAACAATTATATCAACTGTGGATATGTTACACTGATGAAACAGAAACGTTCCCAAACAAGTACAGAGACATTCTGGCTACCAGCTGGAATCACTTTATTTTTTTATTTCTGTGTCTTGATTTATTGTCGATAGCGATGACAATGTGTTATTGATTGATATTTTTTGTATGGGTAAACAGACCCGCTTCAAACTAATACCTCATTTTGTCTAGACACACTTGCGTAGTAAAGTTCTGTATCTTCATTCATTGTAAAGTGCACCAAATAATTTTTCACATAGACAGAAACAAATTACAATTATCACTATTTCGATATTTCAGACTAATTTGGTACATTTAAACTTTAACGCTGGATAATTTAATATGTTAAATTATCCATTTGGCATTCACCAGTTTATTTTAAGAATGTTTTAAACATTTAACTTGAAAATCATTTATTGTAAAAAACTTTTACCAGAGTGAATCATAATTTATCTTAATTTCTAATGATGCCAATTACAGAAACAATGAGAGTCAATAAATGTCAATTATGATTTATATGTTTATTTAATAAATATTTCAGGAGGTTGCGGGCTATATCTCAGTATATGGAGCTGGACAGGCACCCCGCTTTGCTTCGGTGCATATCATATTTTCGGGGTGCTTGCCAGGAGATATAGCCCACAACCCCATGAAATATTTGTTATATTATACAAAATGGATACCATCTCAAAATAGATACCAGCATTTTTTGGAGTGAATAAATTGTTTTGAAACGGTGATTATTTATGTATTACAGTTGCCGTTCCTGACTGTAATTTTCGCTTCTGTCCATATCATATTTTCGGGGTGCTTGCCCGGAGATATTGCCCGCAACCCCATCAAATATTTGTTATATTATACTGAATGGATACCATCTCAAAATAGATACCAGCATTTTTCTAGAATTATTTAATTCTTTTAAAACGGTGATTGTTTATGTATGACAGTTGCCGTTCATAACTGTAATTTTATATTTGAGTTAATTCACTGATTAAACTATATAGCCCGCAACCCCACGAAATATTTGTTATATTTTACCGAATGGATGCCATCTTAAAATAGGCATCAGTATTTTTTTGGAATTAATTCCTTTAAGACGATGATGGTTTACGTATTACAGTTACCGTTCCTGACTAATTTTGTATTTGCGTTAATCCACTGATTAAACTATTCTGGTTAAGAATGTACTTTTTGTTAACGTAAGATTACGTCATCAAGGATAATCTTGTGACCTAAGCAATCATAATAACAACCAGAGCCTCTGGTCTGTATTGCAAAATATCGCCCGGAGTAAAATCAATGAATTTATAGAAAAACATATCTAGGAGTTATAATATTTTTGTTTTTTGTTTGCTCACTTTTTACCTTGTCATTACTTAAATTGATGGAGCACTTATCTCTTCATAAAAATTCCTAAAACCAACTAGAAGGAATTGTTTTATGATGTTGTGATCATCTACATTTAAAATTAAATCCGTCTTTGCAAACCAATAGAATTAAGTGTACTATAGAAATCAAATACAAGTATACCAATCCATGTGCCAAATCACAAAAAGAGTAAAAGCTTTGAAATCTGGCCAATTTAGTTATACATGTGATTTTCATCAAGGAATTGAGGCCGGGTGCTACGGAAAAAATAAGCACCTGTCTAGCTAGCTACACCCACCATGTGTAAAGTCAAATTTGAGAAGGATAGGAACATGAAAATATGGTAAAGTTAAATATATCCACCATAAGTATGGATACAGTGACATACTTATCAACAATATTGTGATGCAGTCAAAAAAGAGTTTGAATATTTTTTACAAGAGATATATTTAATGAATATTTTTTACAAGATATATATTTAAATTTAAATATGAAACTTTAATTAAAATTTACTTCTAGAATTAAAGATCAGCTGTTATTATCATTTCTTTACTTGGTTTTTGGTTTAAGGAATATTGAAACTGGATTATACTATTAATTCTGTAATTCTTTGTTACAAAAAAGTAAAATAAAATTTTTATTTACTTATCAATTTCAATGTACTTCGAAATACACTTTATTTTTGTAAACATATAACACAAATGCCTGAAATTTTGATGTGCCATAAGTCACATTTCGGAAAATCATTCCTCATCAGTGACACTAGGGGTCGAAAAGTTTGAAGAAAACAAAAGCCAAACATTTGAAAATTAAGGAATTTAAAGTTCTAAATAATATAAATACAAATACAACGAAGCAATGCTTTGCATGGGGAAACAAAACTCAGTTTTAAATAAATTTTAAAAAATTAAGCCGGTTGAAAATTTTGCTAAATGGTATATTTTTCTAAATAAATAATAAATTTATATTTGGGGATAAGCTAAATCAATATATAAAAACTGAAACCGCATCCGTTACAAAATCTTTCTGGTTCTACATACCTAGTGGTTAAAAGTTTATGTACTTCATTCACATTTTATAGAAACATCTGTACGTTTATTGTATTTTTTTTCTTAAAACTCATTTTTATAAATCATGTCAAAGATTCACGAAAGATAATTTTCGGTCTTAGTGTCACTGATGAAGAATAAATTTCCGAAATGTGCACATCTGGCACATCAAAATTTAACTGGTATTTATGTTATATATATACAACCCCTGAGCGGGTACCGCTGCTGGTGGAGTAAAACTCCCCGAGGGTATCCATAACTCAGTAGGCAGTACTTTGTGCTGTCAAAAAATGTACCATTTAACAAAATTTTCAGCCATCTAAAATTTGAAATTTATTTAAAACTAAGGTTTGTTCCCTCATGCAAAGCATCCTTAGCTGGATTTGGATTTAAACAACTTTCGGACCTTTTGATTCATTATTTTCAACTTGTTTGGCTTATGTTTTTATCTATCTTTCGGTCTTAGGGTCACTGATGAGGAATGAGTTTCCGAAATGTGCAAATCTGGCACGTCAAAATTTCACTGGTATTTATGTTACATATTTAATGTTCCTAAATCCAAATATTTTTTGGGTAAATGTAAACAATGATAACAGATTAATAAAATTTAAACTTTTCAAATTTAATACATATTTCTTGTAGAAATATTCAAACGGTCTATATTATAGTAAACTTGACTCTTGTATTCTGAAAGAAATCAATCGGAAAAAGGAACAATCTAGTAGTTTTTTTTTTAATTTAGAGTAGATGTATGAAAATGCAATTAATTTAAGGTAATGATACAAAATCGAAACTTACTTGCATACTTAATGTTAATGTTAACAGGATTAATCTTAAAATACCTTGCTGTGTCATACTTTTTAACCCCTTCCCCCCACTAAGTGAATCCGATAATTTCTGAAAACTGAACAAACTACTTGTCGATAATGTATTTTTCAATTATTCATTGATTGTTATTTTTATTTTTATTTATTGCTAATTTTTAATTGTTATTTTTCTTTTTTGGTTTTAATTTAAGTATTTTTTAAAAAAGAAAAAAAGCTATGAATTAGAAATATGGGTTGAAAAATAGTTGGTGTTTAGATAAGGAAAGTAGCAATTCTCTACACCATTTGTCTTGAAATTCATTTTCAGTTAAAAGTTAATTAAGTGCCTTTAATATAATTTATGTTTGTCCTTTCTTGATGTAATTTGGCTATTTTCTGTACGTTTTGTTGGTAACCGTAGTTGCATTTGCTGATGTCAAATAACGTTTTTTAGCGTTCTCAATTCTAGTGTTTCGTATTTTTAAAATTGGCTTTTAAAAATTTGGCGTCTATTGCTCCGGTAAATCCAGTGAAAAGAAAGTTGCTTTTAATGAAACCAAAACCAATCTCACACATTGCCTGAATTTAATTATAAAGATAAAGTAAAAAAAAATAAAATAGCAAGAGCTTAATATTTTTTGAATTATTATAATCTTATACACCTAAGACAATAAAAGAAACAAATGTTTTTTTATGATTTATGAGAATGATTTTCGGAAAAAAATGCAATAAACACAACAATGTTTTATAAAAAGTGAATGAAGTTCATAAACTTTTAACCCTTAGGTATCTAAAACAAGAAAGACTTTGTAACTGATACGGTTTACGTTTTTTATTTATTGTTCTAGCTAGCTTTTGTCTATGCAAACGTTTCTTTCATTATTATTTGTTCACATGTTATTTCATAGAAGACACGCACAGCGATATTATTTGTATTAGCAGATTGATATATAACTATATAAACTTTTAAACTTACTTATGAAACTTTTTTTCTGTACTTGTTTGAATATATATCTAAAATCTTATTTAAAATATTATACAGCATGTATTTAAACAACACAAAACTACCATGTACCATGTAAAATTCAAATAAACAATATTATTATCTGAGTATTACGTTCGAATACTCATTACTAATCACGCCACTACGGTAGTTCATTTGGTTGAGTGCTCGCGTTGTATGTAGGAAGTCTCAATTAGCCATGTATCATGAAAAAAGACCTATATGTATGTTTGATTTTTAATTGATTTTCATTAGGAATATTGAATTATACAATGATTAGTTGGTAGCTTGAATTCTAGTAACACAAATTTCTGTGTTAATGGTAAATTCTTGTTTTAATGTTCCTTAATCCAAATACTTTTTTGGGTAAATGTAAACAATGATAACAGATCTTTAAATTTAGAAGTAAAGATTAATAAAATTCCAACTTTTAAAATTTAATATATATTTCTTGAAGACAGTATATATATTATAGTAAACCTGACTCTTGTATTGTGAAAGAAATCAATCAGAAGAAGGATCAATCTAAAGATAATTTGAATTTAGAGTAGATGTATAAAAAAGAATACAACTAATATATAGAACTAACACAACAGTAAAATTTACATGAATACTTGATGTTAATGTTAATAGGATCTTTCTTAGAATACTTGCTATCTCATACTTTCTAAATACCCCCCACTTTGTGAATCCGACAAAATCAGAAAACTGAACCAACTACTTGTCGATAATGTATCTTTCAATTATTAAAGTATTTTTAAAAAAGAAATAAAAGTCATAAATTACAAATATGGGTTGAAAAAAGTTGGTGTTCAGATAAGGAAAGTAGCATTTCTCTACACCATTTGTCTTTAAATTCATTTTCAGTTATAAGTTAATTAAGTGCCTTTAATATAATTTATTGTTTGTTCTTTCTTGTTGTAATTTGGCTATTTTCTGTACGTTTTGTTGGTAACCGTAGTTGCATTTGCTGATGTCAAACAACGTTTAAGCGTTCTCAATTCTAGTGTTTTGTATTTTTTAAATTTGGCTTTTAAAAATTTGGCTTCTATTGCTCCGGTAAATCCAGTGAAACGGAGAGTTGTTTTTATGAAATCAAAACAAATCTCACACTGAATTTAATTATAAAGATAAAGTTAAAAAAAAATAAACTAGCAAGCGCTTAATATTTTTTGAATTATTATAATTTTATACATCTAAGACAGTGAAAGAAACAAATGTTTTTTATGATTTATAAAAATGATATTCAAATCAACACAATAAACACAACAATGTTTTATAAAATATAAATGAAGTTCATAAACTTTTAACCCTTAGGTTTCTACAACAAGAAAGACTTTGTAACCGATACGGTTTAAGTTTTTTATTTATTGTTCTTGCTAGCTTTTGTCCATGTAAACGTTTTCTTTTTCAATACTATTTGTTCACATGTTGCATAGAAGACACGCACAGCGATATATTATCTTTATTAGCAGATTGATATATAACTATATAAACTTTTAAACTTACTTATGAAACTTTTTTTTCTGTACTGGTTTGTATATATATCTAAAATCTAATTTAAAATATTATACAGCATGTATTTAAACGATACAAAACTATCATGTACCATGTAAAATTCAAACAGCAAATCTTTACGGAACAGAAAACAACTACCGTGTTAAAAAAAACAAACAGTAGCAAAGGTTACTATCTTAATGGCAAAATCATGATTAAATTTTCCTAAATCCAAATACTTTTTTCTTTTAAGTGATTGTAGAAAATGATATCAGATATTTAAATTTAGAAGGAAAATTTATTTAAATTCTATCTTTTAAACTTTTAGAATTTCTTTGTGATAAAAATATGAACAATTTGCCTGTGAGTAATGTATATATTTTTTTTTAATTTATTTATTTATTTGTGGTTAATGACAATTTACATTGCTTTTTTTTTCAAATAAGTATTTGAAAAAGAAATCATTGTAATATATTTAAAATATTGGTTGATATATAGTTGGAGTTTAGAAAATGATAGTAGGATTTCTCTATAATATTAATATATTAATTCGTTTTCAGCCAAAAGTATTAATTTAAGTGACTTTCGTATGACTTAAGTCTTTATTTAAATAAGCTCTTTTCAGCACGTTTCTTTTTTCTTTTTTTTATGGTTGCATTTGCTGATGTCAAATAATTAATACGTTTAATACCTTGGAAAACTGTGTGGAAACAAAACTAAACAAGAGATTTTTTAAAGATAGTAGCAAAATAAGTACAAAACTTTAAATATATATATAACATAAAGACAACGACGTTGTCGAAAAATAAAGATTTATTTAATCTTTGACTTTAACTTTATTATGATTTATAACAATAATATTCAAGAAAAAACAAAATAAAACTTCAGAAGACAACTTTTATGACGGTTAGACCAATGGAACGAAAGTTGTTTATATAAAATCAACATAAATCTCCCGCTTTGTCTGAACTAAAATAAAAAAAAAAGTCAAACAAATACAAGCGCAAATGCTTTATATCTATTGAATTAATATAATCTCATAAACTTCGAACACTAAAAGAAACTTCGATATACGTTTAATAATCAGTAATATTAGCAAAAACAATTTTAAACAGAACAATAAAAATGAAATGATTTTTTTTCTATTTTAATAATGTTATAAAGGAACCTTTTACTTTTGTGGAAACTTTAAAAGAAAATTGAAAATTATAAATAGTAAATCATCAATATAGCTCCTTTAATATCTTTCAATTTTGTGTGGAATTAAACTGGATACGAAATTTATTCTCTATATACAATAGCAAGGTGATACGAAATTTTAAAAGAAACATTTCATTCAAAATAAAAAACGGGCATAAAAAACTAAAGTAAGCTTTCGTGAATCTATGCTACAAACTGTTTTTCGTGATTTATAAGAATAATCATACAGTTGTTATTATGAAATGTGAAAGAAATACATAAACTTCAAACACCTAGATATCTCAAACAAGAACGCTATTGTAACGGATGCGGTTCATGCTTTTATTTATTGATCTAGCTTACATCCAAGTAAAAAGTCTATATTTATTTATTTATTTATTTATTTATTTATTTATTTATTATTTCAAAAAGAGGATATACACAACACATATATTATCTTGGTTTACAGATACAGTTTTAAAACTATAAACTTTTAACCTTACAATCAAACTTTGTTTTACTGTTTTCATTTAGCTAAAATTAAAATTATACAAAACAAATCAACTACCATGTAAAATAAAAAACAATGCTATTGTCTTATTATTACTTTCTAATAATTACTCATTCATTTATTAACACACGACCACGGTAGCTCAGTTGGTAGAAGGCTCGCTTTGCATGTTGGAAGCTAGCTTTGCCCTAGACTTGTAAATTAAAAGTGTCTGTTTTGCAACAAGCATTCGTCATTTAAAACTCAAAGCCATAATGTCCTTTGGAGAAGAACTTTAAAAACGAAGCTTTGTGTCACGTTGCATGCTAAAGAACCCTCCCTGCACATTGTCCTTATTGCATACACTGCCGCTTCACCTATAGCTTGTGACGATTCGATATAAACGAAATATTCTTTACTGACCAGCAAACACAAATAAATAAATCATTATCTAGTTCTAACAATATGACTTTTTCAAATGAAAAAAGCTTTATTTCAGTCGCAAAAATGCAAATCTATTACAAACTGATAACATTTTAAAATGTGAATTGTCTTATTTCAGAATGGAATATTGCAGCTCCTATATCTTAACGATAACATACATGTTCTTTTATAAATACTATAATGAAATAATTTAATTACAGAAAGAAATCATGGATTTGAAAAATAATTTTGGCATTTGAATTTCTGTCGAGTAGTGGGTTTTTTTTTTACTTCCATACCATTCCAGTTTTTTTATGAAAACAGACATAGATGTAAATTTCACTTTTATTTTATTTTCATCCCGAATATTTTAACTTACAATAATTGGTTTGTTGGTTTAATGTGTTTGAACGTCGCATTCAACTCAGTCAATGATAGTAGTACCGAACCAACCAGTAAAGGCCTAAGAAATATTTTTAAAAAAAAACTTGCATCTGCAATACGCCTTAAGTTTGAAGACCAACTTTAATAATCACACTTGGCCCTTTTCTTACAATGAACCGACAAGCGCTTCAAGATCTTCACAAGCCATCAAAGAAAAAAATCAAATTTGAGAATAAAAGGAACATGGAACAAGGGTTGTCAAATATCTTAAATAGTTTGAATACAGCGACATCGTACTTATCAACAATATTGCGAGGACGACCATTAACGTTTTGGGACCATGATAAACCCCTATCCAATGCATTATCAATTTATTTGTTAGCTGCTTGCACGTTGAAGAAATCACCGTAGATGGAACAAGCTCTATCTTACTGTATGAAAGGTAAAACAAATACAACATACGCAGCAGAAGCAGTTATATTTCTGAGTAGAAACCGGAAATTTGACAAAGAAAAACTAAGGTCATCAGATTTGTCATATAGCGTGATATGTAGCTACAAAACAGACTTTTTTTTCTAAATATTTTTTATTCTTACTGCTTATAGTTATAACATTGTGTTTTATTTCGGATGGGAACTTAAAATGAACGAGGTCCCGTGTCACGGAAGATGTGGCACAATAAAGAACCCTGCTGTATAATTCCATCAGCGCAACGCACGGGCAAAATTTCTGCACTTTCGCCGAAAGCTGGCAACGTCTCGATATAACTGAAATATTCTTGACTGGACGTTAAACACCATTACTCAACTCAACTCTACTACCATACAAATAAAATGAATTTAGATTTAAGACAGGTCGATGATTCTATTTACATTTCAATGTGATTAAATCTTCCATTTTTACATCCTCTAAGGTCATTAAATGCTTCCACTCACAAAATGCATATCCAGTCACTGGAACAACCTGACATATATTTCACGCGTTATTGCATAAACAAAACAACCCAGACCGGGTATGAACCAAAATTTGATAGTGGGTAGTGACTGTTCATTTACCAAGTACTCGATATTACGAATTAAAAGTCAGGTTCCTTCGGATGGGAACTTAAAATCAAACAAAAAACCGTATAAACAACCCTGCTGTATAATGCCATCAGTGCAAAGAACAGGAAAAATAGTCGGTGACGTATCGATATAAGTGAAATATTCTTGACTGGGACTTTGTACACCATTACTCATCTCGACCCATAGTACCGCAAATTAGAATAAGATAAAATGAACATAAAAGACCATTTAAATGGAATTCTTCAGCGTACCACGTGATACCTCATAGCGTTTGTGCGGGACAATTATTTCTATTGGCAATGAAATTGCATTAAGTGACGTTTTCTCGTGATAATGACGTTTTTCGCGAATATTTGACGTAATCGTTGTCCATTTCATTCCGCACAAACGTTAAGAGGTATTGACCACGTGGTACACTGGCGAGTTCCATTTTAAAATTTATTTTTTTTGTGATTTTGTTTTCATCTTTTTACAACATAAGCATTATTTAGTAACATTTTAAGCATTTTCTTCGATATTATATTCTTTTGTGTATCTATGTAATACATTTTTATACCTCAATACAAATAGAATATATCTGCTGGTCGAACTACGGGTATTTTAACCAGAAGTCTCAGTATTTATTGCCTAACATGTGATAAATTGCTTAACAATAAATCGCAAACATACAACTCCACGTCCAAATGACAATCCAAAAATCAAAGTAAAATATAAATTATGGATATTTACAAGAATGCTCTCCTTTTGTTTAGTGACGATTTATGACACTTGTGTGTTGTGTGTTTGAAAGACAAAAGAAAAACATATTACGGACAATGTAACAAAAACCCAAAACGAAAACATAAACAAAAAACAACAGATAAGCGTATGTATTAGAAAGTCAAATTATAAACATGTCATATTAGCTTTGAAGATTCCACTTTTTAAAGTTTTGTATACAATTGTATGTGACGATTTTGTTAAAAAATGTTTTCAGTTGTTAGTTAACAAGCATAATTTACTGAAAAAGGTAACTTTTAGAAATAGTAAGTGATATGTCAACAGACTATAATCAAAATTAAACAAACAGTAAAATTTTAAACGTTTGTCACCATACATTAATATTTTGACAAAGTATATTTTCTGCGCAAGAAGAAGTTGAAACCAAAGCAAAATATACCTGACAACATTGTCATTTTGAAAAAAAAGATTTGTCGAAATATATATATAACAAATAGTACTAATGGTATTTTTTTCTCATGTAATATATAACAAAAAACATACTAGTGTATGTTTGTCCAAATCACAATTTCAAAGCAAAACAATTAAAACATTTGAAAAGCTTTCAGTTATGCATATGAACTTCCAGGAGGCCGAGTAAGCACTTCCTGTCTAGAAGCCACATCTCACATGCAAAGTCAAATTTGAAAATGATAGGAACATGACACTATGGGAAGACAAATTAATCCAGTATAAGTTGAGACGCAGTGACTTCAGACTAATCAACAATTTTGTGATGACGACCATAAATTTTAGGGACCTAAACTAGCCCTATAAAAATATTATAAACATTATTGTTAAAAATAAGTTTGACAATGGATGCAGTTCTTGGGACTAGTAAACTGAATGATTGGATTTATCTAACTGTGTTTTAATATGTTCTTACGGATATTTTACTGTTTTTGAAATTTTTGTAAGGCAATGAAAGAAACATGTAGACCATCATTACAATTGGCACTGTTTGAATTAAAACAAATGTATATGTACAAGTCGTACACTTATATAATGATGTCAAACATGAAATTTACATGTTTCATTTTGATTGAGGAGTATAAGTCAACCTCAGGACTGTTTATTTGAAGTAAAATAAAAAAAACACATCTAGCATTTACAGTAAAGTATAATAATAAAAAGCCTTTCTTTAAAAATAATTTAGCTTTATAGACATTTACATGGTATTTAAATAAGTTAAGTAATTTCATTTGTGTCAAAAATTTATTAAAAGGTATTTTCTAAATAACATGAAAGCCCTGATTTTAAGATGAGCAATAACTCTTTTTTGGGGAGAATCTGGGTCCGGTTTTACAATCATTCCTTAACTAAGATTTTCCTTAACTTAAATCTGGCAAATTTTATATCTTGATAATTTGGTTAATTTGTTTAGTTATTTGGAAATTCAAGTCGTATTTATAAGGATCACTTCAATCTTGTTACATTTGTATTTAGTTTTATTTCAAATGTTCATTTGTTTTTCAAACAGAGATTATCAAAATTTCTAAAATTTAAGTTAGGAAAATTCTTAGCACCCAGCTTTACTTCCTTGATGGAAGTTAACATGTATAACTAATGTCGAAGTTTTTGCTTTATTTTTTATATAATCTATTTATTTTTCTTTCATTGTGGTTAGGACAAGGACTGATATGTTTGTTTTATTAATTAAGGATTGATTGTGAAACCGGAGTCTGTAAACTTAAGAAACTTCTACGTGTGATTTCTAAAAAGTGCAAATAACAAGTTAAATTTTGGCATATTTTATTGTGTAACCGTTATAAGACTCTTCCAGGGGTAATGTCACAAAAGGTTTTAAAGTGAGTATACATAAATTATTGTTCATTTAATAAAATCTTAAATAATATGGCATATTATAAGACAAACATTTGGAAATTTATATATAATCCTTAAAATGTTTCAATCATTTGAAAAATAACTCATAAATATCATTTTCGCAAACGTAATATTTCTATGAAAAACATGAGTATATACTGCATAAAAAGGACATTGGAATTCCCCACATCACCACATGATATCTCATAGCGCTTGTGTGGAACAATCAAATATATTGACAACGTAAACGCATAAAATGCCGTTTCTCTTCAAAAAAGACATTTTGTTCGGGAATATTTGACGTAAACTGTATCCATTTTATTCCGCACAAATGTTAAGAGGTACTAGGTTCAATTTTTAGGTTATAAAAATCTGTAGAATGCTATATGAGAATGATATATACTACTTATACATAACAATATTTGGAACTGTATCCGATTATATCTAGTATAAAAATATACATATCAAAAAAGTCTTGAGCCAATAAAAATTGTGTTGTAAAAATTAAAATTGAACACAAACACGCACACAGAGAGAGAGAGAGTTAAAAGAGATTATCAAGAACACTTGTATGAAAACACGAAATGTAAATGAAAACAATTAGTAAGCACATTAAATACTGGATTTAAACTTTGGTAAATATAATAAGTTAATAAGATATCATTATTAAAAATACGAAAGTTTGAGAAAGAAACTTTATCAAAAAGAAAACTTTTTTTCATCCAGCAAAATTAAACATTATTTTAAAAACTTATGATCTCATATAACAATGTCATTATCCATTTATCCATTGTCATACTTATAATATAAGCTTAGATTTTAATATATAACAAATACATGCCAAATTTTGATGTGCCAGATGTGAACATTTCAGAAAATCATTCCTTATCTGTGACACTAGGGGCCGAAAAATTTAATAGATTAAATATTAAACAGTTGAAAATTAATGAATCTAAGGAAATAACATTGAGGACATCAGTTGTTAGTATTATTTTCTGATGCTTTCATAATTATATGCAAATAATTCTTTTCCTCTTTGTCAGAATTATTTAATAAATTTTAGGAAATAGACAAATAATTAATGAAAAAGTAACAAAATGCTGAGTAAGTAAATCGTTTAGGTATCCTTTTAATTACAAACTTTAATTTTGTGTTTCTATTGCTATTTAAGCGATTTACATCTTAAGTATTAAGAATAGTGTCTTTATTATTATTATTATTATAATTATTATTATTACCCAATATCTTAGTGTCTTTCAGAATTATTATTATTATTTTATAATTATTATTATTATTATTATTATTATTATTATTATTATTATTATTTTATTATTATTATTACCCAATATCTTTATAGTGCCTTTTAGAATTATTATTATTTTTATTATTATTTAATATTTTTTGATATGTTTAAAATATTTATCTAAGAAAAGTATCGAAAATTAAATGTTTTCTATGGCCATATCAATTGCTAAAATCACCTTATTTTTTCGTCTTTGTGAGAGATAAAACCTCTGCTTATAGTGTATAGGCCGAAGGAGATACTTTTAATTTCCTTGTTACATAATCATTTAGCTATTGTATTAAATTACAGATATATTATCAATAAATTTACAGTACAATCTGAATGATTTTAATGCTCCAATCACATAATCACAGCATATGAGTAACTCTGTAATATTCTCCAGGTTTGTCAGAAGTGTCAATGTGCTGTATTGAATCTTGAGGTGGTTTAGCTATTTCAGTCATCTCTTTATCCACTTTCGTGTAGCCTTTATCCAGATCAGTGCTTAAATTCTGACTTATTGGCATAGGATTATCTTGCCCACATCTCTCATAAACAGGGAACCCATATGGTCCACCGGGGATGCCTACATTCCTATGATCATCAGAAACCGGAGTAATATAATCATCTTGTGGTTTATTAGCCCTGCGTCTGACAATAACAATCACTATTAGAATGATTAAAATCAATCCTACGCCACATCCAACAGCTATGCCGATAATAGAAGTCGTATTCAGGCCCTCCTGGTTTGAAGTTTGTTTAGAATTGGTATTGCAATTTGAATCTAAAATATAACGACATATTACTGGATTTAAAGAGTCAAGACGAGTGTCATTGTAATACTATCACGAATTAATTCATGTGAAAGTTAAACAAACATCTAAGTAATGGTTATGCTCTAGATATCAAATAAATTTCGAGTTTATAAAATTTTATGTATAAACCACGTTTTTAAAAGACTGTTAGTGTTTTGATTTAATATTCAAATTCTATGGGCAATAAAGTTGTAAAAGAAGTAAAAAAAATTATAAATTACAGAAATAGATACTTATCAGGAAATTAAACGTAAAACATCCTACTTATGTATGCATATCCATCCTTGTGTTTGTTAAAATACTAGGATCTATAGAATAGTAACTTCTGTAGTTCAGTGTCATAATTTTAATTTTATGTATTTTAAACAGACTTTGTAAGAATAGATTGTAAGAAACAAGCCTTTTTGATCAACATGATAAACTAAATAGTGACTTGGTTGAGGGGAATATGGAGAATTGTCTCCCCTTAGGAAGTTTATGTTCCAATGGGGAAACAATCTTCTATATTTCTCTCAAAAAGGGCCCTATTTCTAAAGAAATATTCTCCAGAAGCATATCAACCGAGAGTTTTCATATACAAATATATAGATATATAAAACGAACAGGTGATAACACTATTATTTAAACAGATGGTTTTCAAAATTTTTTTAGAAAACAAATGATTTTAATGTCAAATAAAACACAATTTTCGTTTCAGTTAAAACAAAAAAAAATTGAATATTCTTGAAAGTAAGGCAATATACATTTAATGTAAGATGTATAATCAAAAGTGGTTCTTAGCAGTGTCGCTATGTCTTTTTGAAAAAAAATGAAAAAATCTAGAAAAAAAAAATATGAAAAGTAAAAAATTTTGAATACATAACAAAAATATTACCCATAAAAATATATACTTTTATCTTGTCTGGTTTTATCCATGGTATGTATTCAATCAAATGAAGTTTTCAACATGAAACAAAGTGTCCTTTAAGAAAACAATGAGATGAATAATATTGTTTACGCAATTTTAGTTTGTATTAAGATAGAATATAATTTTTTTCTTATATAAATCACAAACATACAAAAGTCCATGTCCAAATCACAGTAACTCCCCCCCCCCCCAAAAAAAAAAAAAAAAAAAAAAAAAAAAAACTTTGAAAACTGGCAAATTTAATTATACACGTGAAATTCCAGCAAAGGGGTGAGGCATAAAATTATATATTTTTTATTTACCTTCTTCACATTTCCCAAATGGACAAATTTCTTTTAGAGCACAAAATGGTGGTTTCGTTTTGTACCCCGAGGCGCTCTCAACACACCAGCTACAACCAGCCACTTTGTAACAAAGTCTGAAATGAAATATATTTAAACATGGGGATGTTTTCGACATTTCATATGAGAAAACTGTATCTGTAGCAACAGTAATCACGTATGATTTTGTAACAATTATAAAAACAAGAAGAAGGTAATGTTTTAACACGCTAGTCTGTATGCATCAATTTTCTAAAAATAAGTAAATAATGTAAATTTAAATCGTCACAATTAAAAGAATTTCAAATATTCAAATATGATTCATAGAAGAAAGATGAGTTTTTTTTATTTAATATAATTTTTATTTTAAAATCAAGAAATTTGTTCCTCCTCGACACATGGGGTCTATTTTTGTTAGCCGAAAGAAAACCTTTATGATATATATTTCTTTGTTCGTTATGAAAAATAAAGCATATGTCGTTCATAAAACTAATCGCCTTGATTTGTTGTTTCGTTACAAAATCAGTATTTATTATATGAATTAAACTTACTCAACATTATCCCTTATATCGCATTTTGTTTCAAAACATGAATTGAGACTTTTTATTTTTTCCTCTTCTTTCTGAAACACGCTGTCATATTTTGGAGCTGGTGCACTACAAAGTGGACTGGCATCACTTAAACGTAAACATATAAAAGAAATAAATAATTAAACAAAATTAAAGGCATAGCTGTTATAGTTATCTAAAAACAATACCTGGTTATTTAGGCTATAAAAAACCAATATTATAAATAACTATACAAACAAGGTAAGAGCAAACTAGCGTAATGACGTTTTACGCCCACGTCAAGAATATTTTAATTATAAAAAGGCGATCAATTTTTGATGGTAGAGAAATCAGAATAATCCAAAAACTATAAAAATCCGACATAAGAATTGAAAAACTTTCTACGATTTTAATCCAAAACAAGACAGCTAGCAGCAGTGTTAATCGGCTGAATCTTATCTAAGGCGTAAAGCATTATTACTCCACTATCATACTATTGATTACATTTGTTTTAAATGTTTTAGATGCCAAAATATACAGTACACATTGCCAAACCAACCATTGATAAGAGCTGATCCATTTACAACATTAGCTACTTATTAGTTATCAAACATTTTAATATTAGTCTTTTTTACTTGCTTATTTTAAAAATAATGTTAATTAGTGGTTTTATTTTTGTTTTATTTTTCTGTCATTTCTTGGTTTGTAAGAAAATGACATATCTAGTTATTGATATTTCTTATCTTTTTCCATTTAACTTTTCTTAACATTTGATTGATTTGGCTAATGTAAAGAACAAGTGTTTAGCTCCAGATGTCCTTCATTAAATTCAAGTAAAGAAATTCTTTTGAGACTGCAAAAAGCTTACCTTGATGCATATTTATTTCTGCAATAGTCAAATGGAATTTTTCGGTAGCATAAACATTCACATACTGATGGTTCTGAAGTACATTGAAAAAGGGACGGACTTATTTGCCTCTGCAATTAAACAATGCATGTCATCTAATTGTCTTTTCAAAATAATAAAATAACACACAAAAAAGAACAAGTACAAAAAAATATATTCTGTTAAAATAAAAATTAAAGTGTTAAATCTTTGCAGTGTTGTTACAAAAAAGGCAGCAAAGTAATTATTACATATTTCCAATTATTACTATTTTAAACTAGTTATGTCAGAAAGATTGGATAATCTATATCCATCGGCAGTGGAGTAAAAATTAAAACTTTCGGGCGAAATCAATATTCCTCAGGTTATAGAAAAAAAGTTTACGAAAAAACTGAATACGGTTAACCGTCATTACCGAGATTAAAAGAATCTATCACTACTTGTGGTGCCAGATAGGGAAATCTCAAGCAGAGTTCTATTATATCTGGTCCAGAACGAGGTTTGCCGAGTTCTGGGCCAGATATATTAGATTAAGGGTTGAAATTTCCCTATCTGACACCATAAGTAGTGATTGATTCTATTTCTTGCACCACAAAATATACAAGTTCTATTAAAAATCAAAATTCAACATATGATTGAAGTGGCGTGTGAATACAAAAGACAGGAAAAAGCGTGACGTTATAATTCATATTAACATTACGTCATATTAACATTACGTCATATAAAATTACGTCATATAAAATTATTGTAATATGAAATAAACTTGTTACTGATTAAGAAAAAAAAGTTTTTAAAATTACATTTTAAATTAAAACTGTAGTATTACCTGTTCCATTTATTTTTTTATGCAAAGGTATGCCAGATTCTTGGGTTTAAAAAGGTTCTCAAAGTATCGATACAACTCCGATTTCATCGATAAATCTTCGCGGGAAAAGAGCGTGTAAGCTATCTTTTACAGGGGGGGTGCAAGATGGAAATATCTAGCACCGCTCTTTATATGGAAATTTCTATCTGGGGTGCAAGAAATTATAATATATAAAAACCTTAAGTTGATACACGTTTTTGACAATATCCCAGCAAAAAGCAGATAAAAATTGGCAATTTAATTTTGGGCCAAAAAGTTAAACATGAAAACAATTTAAATATTTTTCACTATCTCCTACTCAAATGATATAACCCTTCAAGAGGTATGGTTACACTAAAGATCCTACCCAGAAAATTCAGCCTTATTTTATGCAGTCCAGTATGCTATTTTACCTGACAACATGGTAATTTATCGCTTGATCTTTTCTTTATAATCAGAAATATATTGGTGTTTTTTATGGGCCTCAATTCGTATCCTGGATCCCCGGATGATAATGTGTCTACCCCATCTTTATAAAAACTAGTCGAGTAAACCTGAAAAAAAGATCAGTATTATTTTCAACAAAACGTTATAACCTTCAAGAGAAAAAACTATTCATACAGCTTTCCAATTTACTCTTATTCTAACAACAATAATATAAATTAAACATTATGTCTTACTATTAAGTCAAATAAAATCTTCGAAATCAATTGAAATGTGTCCATTTTTCAAAAAAAAATGAAAAATTATTTTCTTATAATTTTTTTTTTTAAAATCTTACAAAATGTTTGAACTAATTAAATGAAAAATTCTGTATGTATACTTAAAGACCAAAACTACTGCTTATATTGCTTACCAAAAGCGCAGTCGTTCTCGGTTTGGATAGACTGGTTATCTAGTGTTGAGAACAATTTAGCAATAACATCTTGCTAGCATTACAAGTTGCCTAATATTGTACAATAATCCATCTAATACTGAAGCCTTAATCATAACAAACAGTAACACTTGATTAAATTTACATTTTGGCGGTGAATAAGTTTAAATATGGGATTTATTTATCAGCTTCAAATAATCCATAATCTTGTATAAACATCCCTTGATGTATCTTACCTCATACATTGAAAACTGATATATATGTCTAATCGAATTCAAAACAAATCAATATAGTTGTCAATGAATCTTGAAGCAATGCTTATTTGAGAAGTATAGTAATAAAAATAAAAACACAATACCTGTTAAATTATGATGTGTTATATGTGCACATTTTGGAAAGCAGTTTCTAATCAATGACACGTAGGGTTCGAAAAAGTTGATAGAGAGAAAAATATAAGATAAGCATTTAAAATTAATGAATCCAAATTTTATAATCCGAATCCAGCAAAGAAATGTTGTGCATGAGGGAACAAACCTTAGTTTAGTTTTAAACATATTTAAAAACTTGAGACGGCTGGCATTTTGCTACATGTTACATTTTTTCAGCATAAAGTACTCACTACTGATATCTTTGGGGGAGTTTTACTCCACCAGCAACGGTACCGTTCAAGGAAAGTTACATCTAGCAAAAATATCTTTTTAATTTCGATGTGAAATATGTGCACATTTCTAAAAGCATTAAAGCATAAATTTGAAAGAGTAAATGAATACTTATACTGGAATAATTATATATCAGTACATACCCTGTATGTTACCTGATCTTGTACTGACTGGAAATCAGTACATGTTCTTTTTGTAAGTATACCTTTAGACATCAGATCCCTAGCTATTTTTCCTTCCTGTAATACACATTATTACTTCTTGAAATCATTTAGACAAACACTAATTTTTTGAAAAAAGTGTGATAAAAAACTTAATAATTGTTTCCATTATCTATCGATAAAACACAAACATAACCATGTCCAAATCACAATTAAAAAAAGAAGTTAAAACTTTAAAAACCGGTCATATATAGTTATATAGTTTAACTTCAATCAAGGAAGTGAGACCGGGTGCTCCTGAAGGGTAAGCACAACATACATTTTATAGAACATAATTGATAAGAAAACATTTTCCATTTGTTTTATATATATATTTCAGTCCTACAGATTTCTTAATAACGAAATATAAATAACAAATCTCGTCAGTAAATCAGTTTTAATAGAGACATACTAATCTATTTTTCTTTATTAATTTTCAAAGTAGCTTAATAAAAAGGGTTATAATGTAAATATTAAATATCGGTAATTTTTATATATTTATAAATCGGATACAAAAACATGAACGCATTAAATACATTTTGTTACACTCGTTAGACACATACATGTCCTAGAATGCCATTGTGAGGTTATTTGAATAAAGTCATGGAGAATGTTTGGTGTACCAGAACTACAAGATTGTTATCTATAAAATAAAACACAACAAACTGGTCAATGTTCAAATCATAATTTCAAACAATTTAAAAACTGACCTATTCAGATATTCACATGAACTTACATTAAGAAAGTGAGGCCGGGTGCTCCGGAATAGGTAAGTACCTCCTGTCTAGCTAGCTAGTCACGTACAAAATCAAAGGAAGATTGAACTATGTATGGGAAGTCAAATGTATATAGTATAGGTTTGGATACACCGGTTTTAAACTTATTAACAATATGGTGATGACGGCCATAAAACTTTTAGGGGCCTTGATTAGCTAGGCTTGAAAAAATTTAATTGTATCTTCCTCATACATATTCTCAAATACTTTAGTTAACAATCCAATTCTATTTACTACAGTTTATTGATTCGAAATAATATGCAATTTTACTACAGAAAATTCCTTCGCAGATAACGAGATATTTAGATTATGAATTAGTACTGAATTACATTATAACTTACCCTATTTGTGATATGGTATAAGTCATCGAGCTTTGGGTCAGTATAAACCATTGTAAAGTCTTCGTGTATAACAATGAAACCACTTGTATCGATCACAAAACAGCTGCAAAACGTTGTAAAAATACACTTAACATGCATTTGTATTGATAAAACATGAATTAATATTACTTTACCTATTTTGTTGCGTGACAAAGACTTTAAAACAAAACAAGTGATAAAACAAACCATTTTAGCTTTTAGTACTTAAAATTGAAGCTAACTAGAAACATGATCAAATTGATAAGATTACAGTTTCCTCAGGTTGATATCTAGAACAATAGATGATTTCAAATAGGAAAGAAACCTTTTTACTTGTATATATAAAAAGCCGACAGTTAGATTTGCATACATTACTCATTGGTATTGTGTGCGAATATATAACACAAACACCCGTTGATTATGTGCATATTTCGGAAAATCACATTTCTCATCAGTGACACTAGGGGTAGAAAATTTTGATAAATAAAAAACATAAGCCAAACAGTTGAATCTAAAGTTCTAAAATTATATTAATCCAAATCCAATACCCCGCTTAGGGGTAGTAAATATATAACACAAGTACCTGTTAAATTTTGATGTGCCAGATGTGATTATGGGAACTTAAAGATATAACAAAAATTGACCAAATAAACATTATCGGTTGAAATGTTGGATTGCATATGTATGCAAATTGATTTGAGCCGAAGTAGAGCTCATCCACAGAACTTGCCACTCAAAAGTTTGACACAGACCTAACGGATAAGTGCCAAACCTACCAATAATTTGGTAAAGAATTGGTTACTTTAATATGGGTACGAATTCAAAACGGTACGTTAAATTGTTTTTGGATGATAGCGCCGACTTTGAACAGTTATTGTGGATTTTATGTAAAAGATAGAAAAAATATAAAAATACCGTCTTTTCCGTCAGATCTTAAACATTTTTCGGCCAATGGACGACTTTTTCGTACAATGAACTGTTATTGAACAGGAGTGCGTTAAACGTAATTGTTTTTTGGAAAAATTCATTTTTTGCATGTTTGACCCCAAAATTAAGTATGATACCGATTTTTCCCAAAAATTTCACCAAGTTAGATAGCTAGATCGCATTAGACTCCATAACCTCAGAAATTTTTAGCAAAATCTATCGAGGAGTTTTCAAGGTCCCCAAGATGCAAATATATGCTGCTAAAAAGGAGAAAGTTGTCGCCTTTATCATTTCATATCCAGAGGATGTTCCGAATGAATTCGTCACTAATCCTCTAGATTGTTCCATTCTTTACTGAGAAGTATAAGTACAACTAGGATATATGTATGTAAAAATATATTGCTAAATGGATAGTGGTAGACTGCTATATAATTCATATTCATTTCCAGGAAGGAAGAAGTTTAAAATATATTGTTAGGTCATGGCAGTGTTTTCATGTGTTAAGCATTGCATGCAGGAAGATTTTAGGAAACAAATACATTTTTTGTCTGAAATGTTTTGAGAACCTTTTTTTTAACCAACCTGAAATAATTTATATCTATAAAGCTTAATTATAATTTGAACTGTTGTCGTGATCTGTGCAGTATGATAAAAAGGTGTTTTAAGTTAAAAAAAGGGGCATAACTCCTCCAAAAATAATCTGAAAAAGTTGTAATTCGAACTTGCACCAGATAATAACATCGTAAATGTGTATACCAAATTTCATTTGAATCCATAAATAGTTGTAGGCTCTGATGATCGGAAACCACATGGTCATACATACAAAAATTTCTAAGTTAAAAAAGGGGCATAACTCCTCCAAAAATAATCCGAAAAAGTTGTAATTCGAACTTGCACAAGGTATTACCATGGTAAAGCTGGATACCAAATTTCATTTGAATCCATAAATGTTTGTGGTCTCTATTTTATTGAATACAAATTGTTAACAGACGCCCGCCCGCCCGCCCGCCCGCCCGCCCGGACGGACAGCAACGTAACATAATACGTCCCGTCATATGACGGGCGTATAAAAATGAAAAGGCTGAATATTTTCCGACAGCACAAAGTACTGCTTATTGAGTTACGGATACTCTCAGAGAGTTTACTCAACCAGCAGCGGAACCCACCCAGAGGTAGTAAATAAATAACACAAATACCTGTCAAATTTTGATGTGCCATATGTGCACGTTTTGGAAAATCATTCCTCATATATGCAATTTATATCTATTTTCACCATGAAATAAGAATTTAATAATGAGAAATGTATGAAATACCAAATAAAAACCAATATATAAAAATTACATACGATAAAATCATAACACATTAAGTCTTTTTTACTAATTCCTTATTAACTTTCTTAAACACTATCTCTAAAATGTTTTCAATAAATTGAACTTACAGATTTAAAAAAATTGAATAAATGGTGATTTACACCCTAGTCTAGAAACGTTTAACCAGTATGGTCAATCAAAAAAAATTAGAAACTAGAGTTCTGTCGTAAAACCCCTAAACTTTGCTAAGAAAGCATGTTAACTTTCTCACATTTTGTTACACTGAGGTTCAAACTAGGTATAAAAAGGCACTGTGATTCATATGCGTGCGCTTTGTACAAGAGATAATTTTTTAAAATTCTATGATTTACAATAATGAGTTGAGTTGAGTAATGGTGTTTAACGTCCCAGTCAAGAATATTTCACTTATATCGAGACGTCGCAGCTATAGGCGAAAGTGAAGAAATTTTGCCTGTGTTGCACTGATGGCAATGTATAGCAATGTTCTTTATCGTGCCAGCCCTACCGTGACACTGGACCTCGTTTATTTTAAGTTCCCAACCGAAAGAACCGTGACTATCATTTCGTAATGCCAAGTGCTTGGCGAAAGGACAGTCACTACCCACTTTCAAGTTTTTGGTTGGGGTTCGCACCCACGACCTCTCACTTACAAAGCAAGGACTCTACCAACTATTTACAATAATGATTTTAAGTCCTAAAATATTTAATATACATTTAATACCTATATTCAGTATTGTTACATATCGGATACTGTTCCAAAAGTAAACGGTAGAAAAAATATATAGGAAAATCTGTACCCATTACAGCAGCTACCGTTTTTTCGCTTGGATTTGTAGGTAAATTGTCTGATCTGTAATAGAATGAATACCAATGAATACCAAACAAGATTGAAATATCATTTAAGCAATATTTAAAATTTGTTACAGACTATGTCAATCTACTAGCTTCTTTTCTGTAGTATATTATCTAACAATTTTTTTTCTAAAAAAAATGAAACAAAGCAAAAATAAATAAAAAATCATTTGTGCATGAAATTAATTTATATATATAACACAAATACCTGCTAAATTTTGATGTGCCATATGTGCACATTTCGGAAAATCATAACTCATCAGTGACACCAGGGGCAGAAAAGATAGATAAAAACATAAGCCAAACAGTTGAAAAATTGTGAATCTTAAGTTCCAAAATTATATTAATCAAAATCCAGCTAAGGAATGCTTTGCATGAGGGAACATACCTTAGTTTTAAATAAATTTCAAATATTAAGACGGCTGAAAATTTTGCTAAATGATATATATATATATATAACACTATTCAGGATAATATCTTCTGTTAAATGTCCGTCGAAATTTTAGAAAATAATTATGACAGTCGTGGTCAAAATATGTATACTTTATCATTTCTGTTGTACTCTCGTGTAAATAGGCTGTTGCTAGGTAACCTTTCATAGCTGTACATTTTTTTTATTAAAGTTAAGGATTTTTAGGACTGAATGAAAAGTTTGATAGATTAAAAAACATACGCCAAACAGTTGCAAATTAAGGAACACAAATACCAGTTGAATTTAGATGTGCCACATGTGCACATTTCGAAAATTCATTGCTCATCATTGACACTTAGACCGAAAAGTTTGATAATGAAAAACATGAGCCAAACAGTTGAATCTGAACTTCCAAAATTATACAAATCCAGCTAAGGAATGCTTTGCATGAGAGAACAACAGACCTTAGTTTTAAATAAATTTCAAAAATTTAGATGGCTGAAAATTTTGCTAAATGGTATATTTTCTGACAGCACAAAGTACTGCCTACTGAGTTATGGAAACCCTCGGGGAGTTTTACTCCACCAGCAGCTGTACCCGCTCAGGGTTAGTAAATATACAAAAAATGTGCTAAATTTTGATGTGCCAGAATGTTTTAAAATGCCCGATGATATAATACTATGATTCTTATTTTTTTATAAAGCTTAAAAAGCTTTGAATAAATAACAAAATAAAAACGCTTCTCATAGCGACTAGATGTGTAAACGTTACATGCTAAGTATGCATAAAATGAAGAAAAAAAATCTATGAATATTTAAACATGCCTATAAGTCACATACCTTCCTTCAAAAATTGTTTTTGAGAGGGTTATCAGGTAACCTGAACCCCAAGCATCCTTGTATGGAGCAGATAATACCATCTTTCCCTTCTCTGCGATTGTACGCCAGTACCTATAATTTATTAATAAATAATATGTACCTATATTGAATAATTCACAGAATGGAATGCGAATACCACTGTTACAACAAAACACAAACGCACCAGCTCACATCGAAATCACAATTCCAACCCCCCTCCCCCGGAAAACTGCCCAATTCAGTTAGTCACACAGAGAACTTACTTCGAGGAAGTGAAGCCGGGTGCACCGGAAAGGTAAGTACCTTCTTTCTAATCAAACACAAACATACAATTAATACAATTTCCCCTGATTATAAAGTTGATTACAGTCACAATCATAATGCAGTCGAACACAACAACAAATGAGTTATACATGAAAGACATAAAATTCCTGCACCCATCTCTTGCTAAATCATTAGCACTCAAATACCAAAAATAAGTTCTATTTTTAAAATTCAAACGTAATTTTATTAAAATCAATGAATGAAGCTAAATTTGAACTTGATCACATCGACAAAAAAACCTAAATATGGTATATAAAATGTGTCTGGTAAAAGCCTGTTCAAATCTGTGGTACTTTTTGTCGACAAAAGTAGAGAACTACTAAAACGACTCTTTTAGTGTCAAGTGCTCGAAAAGAGCTCGTACAAAGTCAGAATTAATATAATATGCGTTCGATCAGATCAATATTTTTTCTCGTGTTGGGTTTCTTTATATTTTAACAACCTATAATTTTTTTTTTTTAAAAAATCCATGGCATTTTAATTTACATGTATGTCAAATGCAAGGGCCTGTACCAAGGTTAATCTTTTAAAAATTTTTCAAAAGTACAGGAAAATCATTTTGTCAACCCCTATTTAAAGTAAATCCTAAATACGGAGTGGAACCAAATTAAAGTATTACCATGGTCTTAATTTTGGATCATAATCTTTTTTAATTTCAACACCTGGATACATCCGCACAATTCCGTCGACGGTAGCAATATAACGCCATATAACATAGCTTGCTTCCTCCTGACTGCTTTTCCACAAAGGTTCTGCATTGCTGGTGACTACCATGGATCTCAAAACACTGTCCTAAAAATCAGCATATACCAAATTTACAAATATTGTATGAAATTTGTGAAGGACCGGAACCCTATACATAATATATATCAAAAATACCTGTTAAATTTTGATGTGTCATATGTGCACATTTCGGAAATAAAGAGTTATTGAAAATACCAATCACTTCCGGATTTATTCGCTATGTACAAGATGTTACACACTATGACATAGTTATTATTATTTATTATCGGTTAATTAATCAGTAAATTGTTTGATTGTGCTATTTTGTTAAATGCCCCAGTAAGAATATTTCACTTACATCGCGATTTAAACAGCTATAGTTGAAGTCGATGAAAGTGATCTACAAACGCTCAGGGCAGTGTACAATACACATACTTTATCGTGTCACACCTATCGTGACTGGAGGCATCAGTACCAACCTACCATTCATACAACTTACGACTTTTACGTCTTAATACTAAATTCTCCAACCCCCAAAAGACAACACGAGAAATGTATCAACATTTTAATTGCATATAAACGCCTACCACAGTTAGTAACATATCGCATTTAGCCATAAGTTAAACAATCACATATGTATTTCCATATAATAATTGGTAAATAGGATAAACACGCCATGAAAAGTCAAATGTTTATATTTATATTTAGTTTTATAGCAACAAACAAATACAATTAAACTGAGTAAATGGAATGAAAACTTAACGTTGAAGTTTTGCCTCAACAGGTTTACTGAATTGTAATATTAAGCCAAATATAAAACTATGTCATCATTTTCTAACAATGAACATAAACTGCTCCATAACTCAATAATTAAGAATGGTAATAAAATAATGTTTAGAAGAATTCCCAACAAAACTGATTTATAGCCTACGGTAGAAAACCAACACTAAAAAATTATACTATCGTTCTTTTTTACTAAACAGTACACTCTATGGTATTATAACTGCAATTTTAAATCATATTATTGTCTAACCTTTACTAAACAGAGAAAGCTCAATTTTACAACAATGAATGTTGCATTCAACACAAACCAATCGGTCCATGTCAAATCACAACCCCAAAAGCAACGACAAAATGTAAGTCTCACCTTAAATGTATCATCAGTTGTTGTCTTTCCACTGAAGTAGTTTTCGTACTTTGTAACAGTGACTTCTGTCTCAGGACTATCTAGATATTTGTATGGTTCTTTAAATGCTGATGGTGTAAGCATAATAAGAGACTTATCTGAATTAAAAATAAAAAACATACTCTGATTGACATGTATTAAAATATAACAGAAAATAGAAATAACATTAAAATGAAAACATATAATGATACTTTGCAATAACAAACACAAAAACAAATACATCACGACTCAAGTAAATGCAAAAACAAAACAAAAAAAAAAAAAGAAATTAGGATCTTTGATTATAAAATTTTCCATAAATAACATACACTTTAGCTAATTTCGATGGTATGGTTAAAGTTATATTAAGTCGACCTTAAAAATTATTTTTGTCAGCAACTAGTGGTTAAAATAAAAAGAAAAAAGCGTTGTACATGTTCCTTTATCCATCGAGTTGAGTTAAGTAATGGTGTTTGACGCTCCAGACAAGATTTTTTGGAGACAGTTCTGTGATGGTGGAGGAAACCATAGTGCCCAAAGAAAACCACCGACCTTCGGTAAGGATCTTCCCAAGTTGATGTCGAACCTAGGCTTAGTCCAATTTTCCCCTGTGTCTAACACACTTTATGCCTCAGGCCTATGTGTAGGGTCAGTACAATTTCTACATCAAAACCCGGGATTTTCGGATACCAACTGGTGTCGGAAGGGACGCCGACTCATTTTGCTTCAGACTTAAAAAGTAGTGGAACTGTAGAAAGGTTACAAAGCTTAATAGATATGTCAATGATTTCAAAATATCAAAATATTTCAAGATATCATCGTCGGTTGTTTGAGATACAGATCAATGTTTTCGGCGTTACATCATCTTCATTTTCAAAACAAGGCTTCTTGGCCTCGTGAAACTCTCTCATTTAAATATTTTGGAAAATAAATCACACATCTGTCGATTGAGGTTCAGGGAAAATTCGGACTAACCTAGGCGGTGAGAGGCAGTGTAATCCGTAAAAACGCGTTTTATACTGTTTCGGCAACCGAGTCCCCTCCTTTAGCCATTGATGAGTTATGTCTTGTAACATTTCATATAAGATTTTACAGAAAATACATTTACTTATACCTTCTAAAAAATCGATATTTAAAGCAGTGCCTGAAAATAACTGGGTATTAAATAAACAGTTGCCAATAAATAAATGTCTTTTTGCTTTCAATTGTTTTTTATTTTATTAAAATTTACCCGGATGTCAAATTATTTTAGCTGTAGTTGTGGTCTGTTTTACATTTTTGGAATCATCTAAGTTTTTTATCAACTTTTTCGGCCCTAATGTAACTGACAACAAAGACAATTTTCAAAATATGCACATACGGTACATCAAAATTAAACAGGTATTTTATCTTAAATATTTAAATATTAGTTACTTGGAAATAGCAAGTCCATACAAGACAAAAACTAAAGACGAAAGAAGCAAGAAAGAAAAAAACAACATTAAAAATCTTTTTTTTATCAAACGTCAGACTTTGGTCTACCACTGGATGTAATAAAAAAATATATTTCTCACGAGTTTTTGATAAAAAATTTGTCGGATAAAATTATGTCATAGGGCTTAGAAATTAAATATACCTTTAGTCGCATATCTTGCAAAGTGTCTACATCTGTTCAATTTATCAGAACTTAAGCTTGTAACGTGATAAGAAAATATCCCATCTCTTCCACTTTGTTTCCCCAGCAAATGTTTAATTCCACTGCCTCCAATAACAACGCAAACTGTGTAATTCGTATTTTCGACCTAGTTAAAAAAGTTAAAACTGGCTTTAAACAGAAAAAAATTAATTCAAAATTGATCTGTAAAAAATATACTAATAAAAGCAAAATAGTAATACAAATTTTTAATCTTCTTATACCACCCTATTATTGATTTGGAAATATCAATGTATCCTTTTTTATCATACAATTGCTATTTATATAGAATAGAAATCATAATATCAAAGTTTATAGAACATATAAATACAAATTCACTGCAGGGAAAAACAAGAGACCTAAAAGGGTCTCTGCTGTATCGTTTGTTCAAGTCGTTTCAAGGAAGAAGACTGAACATTACGACGCACTCATTGACGTACGGATGCTGTAGCTAGTTGATCTAAATGTAAAGAATAAAGGCATTTCATATTCAAACCATTGGGATTTTACAAAGCAATGACAAATTAGCAAAATATTCCCAATTAAAACAATCGGAAATGCAACAAAGTTACTTATTTTTTTAACTTTGCAGTTAATGTTGAATAATGGCATAGTTACTTGAAAATATTTTAAATGTGTTTTCATTGATAAGACATTGATTTGTAATTTTGTATGGATGATATCGGAGAACATTTGACGGAACAAAGATATTATCACTCCCAAAAAAGTACCCTGAATAGCTTGTTAAAAACTTAACAATTACATGTACATCCATCATAAATTGTGTAAAGTTTGTACTAAAACTTCGGTACATTTGTTTCGAGTTCTGGAAGCAAAGGGAATCACCTATCTAAAAACAATTGTAGTTGTTGGTTTTTTTTTTTTTTTTTTTTTTTTTTTTTTTTTTTTTTTTTTTTGAATAAAAAAAAAGAAAACTCAAAGAATGCTATAAAACTTAAAACTAAAATTAATTGCCATCATATAATGTTAGATTCATTTCTGAATGATGGGATAATGAAAAGTAAAAGACAATAAAATACATACGAAAAGATTCTTTTCGTTAATATAAAGGTTCGTCGAACTGAATGAAAAACTTTTAAAGACCATTTGCTTAACTGTGAATTTGATAAATTTTTACCTTCTTCCAATAATAATGAGAGGATACTATGTTTGTTGTGATTCCCTCGTACAGGACCTTTCCACGTGGTAACGTTCTTGTGTTTTTAAGTGGCACTGTCCCATTTTGTCCTCTTTGAGTTTTAAGGCCAAACCATTTATGAGAAGGAATTGAAACGTAAAAAAACATATATTTTGTTGTAACTTTTTATTAGTTAGCAACAGATATTGTGTATGGATTTTTTCCGAGAACATTGAAAAATTCGATTTGTAAACTACATTCGGTAGTAAACATTCGTATTTAAACTTTACATCATGAAGAAATTAAAAGGAAACGAAAGAAAATGTTATTACGATGAAACGGTAAAACCCGTTTTGAAATATTAAAAAAAAAGTTACCAGAGTAATCTATCCTTTCGTAACTGTTAAACGTAAAAATGGTTCCAAAAACATAAAAAACTAAACACCAGTATAATTCGTAAAATGAATGCCAATACTGAGTACAAATTAGTAAAAGTGATGTAAACAACGAAAAATTGAGGAAAACATTTACACACCTTTTCATTTGATCAATGGCTGATGTATTCAGTGACGTCTCAAAGTGTGATATGTCTAGTAAAATGACGTCATCAGTCACACTCCACGGAAGCGGAAGTAAAGGATGAACCAATGTGTGCCCATATCCGTCTATCAAAAATGAATATGACTTTTCGTCGCTCTCTATCATTACACTCATTTCGTATCTCAAATCGCTGATCTTCATGTCAATACATACAACACCAATAAAGTTTGATCCGTCAAATGCAGGTAGACAGATAGACGTCAACAAACCTGGATTAAAGTCAATTTAATACCACATTTGTATAAGTAATTTTTATTTAGTATTAAATAAATCACGTTTAATTATAAACAAATTATATTTATACAAGTTTTTACAAGCACCTTAAACATGTAAGCACCTAAAACATGCGGAAATAACGTACCCAAAACTATAGAAGAGATAGTGAAAATGTCAAAAAAAAACTACCAATAACACGTCACAAATATTGCTAGGTAAATAAAAACACTTTAAAAACAATAGAAAAAATATAAAAATTCTGTGATAACACTTGAAAGTTAATAAAAATGTGCTTAGTTTCTATACGGTGCATATCAGGCGAAATTACTCGAGTTATTTTATGAACGCTTTTAAACAATGCACCTTTAGAGATGTGTAATTGTTATGAAGTATATAAATGTAGAAAAAGCTTTTTAACTTCTAATGGTTGACTATCTCAATATTTATACATTGTATAATCACACCAAGGTACATTCACTTTAAAAATCTATTCCTAAGTCGCAAATTTTATAATCAGCGATACCAATAATTTGTCTGGATATTTCTATCATCAATTTGGAAAATCATGTTTTTGGTAGCGTTTTTCTGTAGCTAAATAATGTTTTCAATATTAAATGACACTTTATCTTATCTATTTACAACATGGCTTATCAATCAGAAATAAATTACATTAAAGTACATATTTATTCCACCCTCACTTAACGTCACAAAAAGAGGTTCATATTGATGCATAGTGATAAAATAAATAAATATTTACATACCTATTTTTGAAAAAGCATCGTTGTATGGTACAGTAAAAGTTGCCTCAGATGTTCCGATGATCAGGGAATTATAATACGAACTCATCTTAGAAACCAAGGTAGAAGGATCTTTAATATGCTCAGATGGAACAGTCTTTTCAATTAAAAGAAAAAGTAAAAATCATTAAAAACAGACGGATCTAAAACTTTTAAAACAAGAATCATAGCTAATACTTGTTATCAAATAGCTAACTAACTATGATTTTATTTTAAACCATACATGACAAACATGAAGAAAGGTTTCGAAAAAACTGTTAAGTTAAACAAAATCGCAGTATCTCTTAATGAATGGAAAGTTTATTCTAGGCCATGAAGGTCTGTACAAATGATGTAGCGATCTTCTAGACAATTAAGAAAAAATAAGCTCGGTTTATCTTATAGCAAGATTAAAATGATTTTAAATTTTCAGAAAATTAAAAATTTGACTTTCATTTCTATATAAAACTATTCAAAACACTGCCATTATCTCAAGATTTGCTCATTTAGACAAATTAAAGAACTTTATTTCTGTCAAATGCAGAATTGTCCTCAATAAAAAAATAACACTTGGAAATGACCTATATTGTCATTTTTTAAATTTATCTGCGTCTTTCTAAAAACGCATTTGACCGAACTGTTTTATTGAAAAAAAATTATGTAGTATTTCAATAAAAGCTTAGGAACAAATCTAAAGAATCATAGTAATTTTCATTTTAAATTCAAGGTTAATAAAACAAAAGCCAATATACCTTTGTTGGGCCCTTGGTTGGATCATTTATTGTCTGTAAGGACATGTTTGTAAGAAGTTGCACTGCTGATTTAGATAGTTCTGTAATTATAATAACTATCATTTTTAACATCATCATTTATCATTTTTTGCCTAAAGAAGATTTTTTACCATTTTGTGGTTATATTTTTGCATTCTGATTGTCTTATTCTGTCATCCCTGAGTATGATAATTTGCATATTGGCAGTTCATAAACAAACTGATCTTTAATTATCTTTATATTAATGATAAAATTTAGGCTTTGTCTCCACCAACTAATGTTCGAAAAGGATAACAATCGAACACATCTTTTAAACTCTTTTGCTGGGCATATTCCATTTGTGACGTTAAAAAACAACTGTCTGGAAATTAAAACAACTTAAGCTGGAGACGTCTGTTGTTTTTATTTGGCTGGTTTTGTAAATTGTAAAAGTAATTTTTATTAAAATATTTCAATGCGGCTTTCACGCATGCACAATTTCAATTAGTGAAACTAAAGTTCCTATCCTGACAAAACAATTGTTGTTAGGAAAAACAAATTTCTGAATTATAACCATACCATATTACAGAATTTAAACGACTGAAAAGTTACTCACGTGATCCTAACCCATATGTAAAGATCACAACACTGTTGTTAAGGATACCATTTTCATCCCTTATCACCCCAAGTGGATTAGCTCCAACGGTTGGCTCCCCGTCAGTGAGAAACAGTATCACTCTATCTGAAAGTATACGTTACAAATTATTAAGAGCCAAAAATTTCATATCCGGTCATATCTACAAGTTTTGGAGATTTGTAGTGCCTATAGTAAGGACAATATAATAATAAATTTAACAACTTGATAGCGAAGTGACCTGGTGTGAACGTTATTTCTTAAACGTTTATCAAACTCTTCCAAAAATTTAGCATTTGTAGTTTATTAATTAACAATTCAGTTTGTTCTAAAGAAAAAAAATGGCATTCCAAATCATTAATATTTAGTCTTTTAGATAACAATTTAATCATCTAGATTGGGAATTCTTAAAATGAATCGGAATACGCGTTATCCTGTACAAAATAAATTAAATTGTTGACACAAGAATATTGCAAGCCTAGGCTAATCAAGGCCCTTAAAAAGTTTTATGGCTGTCATCACAATATTGTTCATAAGTATGTAGTCACTGTATACAAATATATATTTGATATATTTGGCTTACCATATTTCTTTGTTTCTTTCATTCTCAAAATTGACTTGCACCTGACGAGTGAAGCTAGCTAAACAGGAGCGACGTACCCTTCCGGAGCAACCGGTCTCACTTCCTTGATGGAAGTTAACGTGTATAACTAAATTTGCCAGCTTTCAAAGTTTTTACTTTGTTTTTGGGATTGTGATTTGGACAAGGACTGATATGTTTGTGTTTTATTATTACCTCTTTCTTCTCCTTGTAATGATGCATCTGAATTTTTGAAATAGTCAAAGGAAGCCTTTAATGCCTTTTCATAGTTAGTACCACCATTGAAGCTTAAGCTGTTGACGTAGGTGATTATTGATTTGGTGTTATCTGGGGTAGCCATGCTTAATTGGTCAGTAAAACACTGCGATTTTGTCACTTTAACTTTTGTTGCTTCGTCACTAAATGACACTACACCGACCTAAATATATATTTTCAGATTAAATATATATGACACAAATACTATATGGGCAAATTTCGGAAAATCATTCCTCATCAGTGATAATAGGGGCCAAAAAGTTTGATGGATAAAAAACAAAACCCAAACAGTTGAAAATTATTGAATCTAAATGTCCAAAATTATATAAATCCAAATCCAGCCAAGGAATGCTTTACGTGAGGAAACAAACCTTAGTTTTACATAAATTTAAAAAATTAAACTAAAAACATTTATTAAAATGCGAAGACGGTTATTTTATTTGTTTTCTTTAAAATCCATTTTAATAATTAAATAAGCCTGGGCAGCCGAAATATTAGCAAATACAAACCAGAATAAATAATGAAATATAAAAATGAGCCATGATAAAGGCGGATATTTAAAGGCCACTGACATTAATATCCCGGCTATAGAGGTGCATACGTTTTGTAGCTTAATCATTTAGGGATGTTGATATGGATAAGAATGAATATGACATTTCAAATAGGTCAAATTAAACAACAGGTAAGATATCTTCTTTTTAATTACGAAACCCTCTGAAATCATATGTTTTTCTCTCTGAAAATGCTATGTTAATAAAGTGACCAAGTTAAATTCATTGGTATAATTCCAAAAAAGTATTTATACAGTGGCTTATATATTACAAGCAGTGGTTCTGCAACAAACAAATTTTAAAAAACTTTTTTGAAAAATTACATTTTTACTAAACTAAACGATTAAAGCTGCATTAAGTTTTCCAAAGAAAAAATTAAAACGGTGCTAATCTATATAATGATGTTCCTAATGAACAATGTTACATTTGGTTCAACCATAAAAGCTCAAATAAATACAGAAATTATAGTATTTACCCAGCGAGATGCAGCATTTGGAATCTAATATTAGAACATGGTTACGTCATCAAAACCCGGGTCATTTAAACACAACTTTCAAAATGTTGAAATACGATAAATTAAACACTGAACTTCGTTGAATTTGTCATTTGTGCCTTAGTAAGGGAAAAATAACACTTTCAAATACATCTGGATATTAATGAAGGACAATTGATGCAATCTGTCATGTTTCGCTTTCGATTCTAGGCTTTTCCGTACATCCGTGCGCATGCTCCAAGCTCATAATTACCATCGTAGAACACTGACCAACTGGTCAGAGGATTCCATTTATTTACAGCTAAAAGAAATGAAATTTTAGAAAATGAATGTCACGGATCGTGGTTAGAAGATATCTACTTTTAAAAAAATATATTTTAGAAAATCAAAAAAAATTCAGAAATTTGGTAAACTAAATGCAGCTTTAAATTACACAATAGAATACATGAATATTTGAAAATGCAAATATTGTTTAAAATATTAAATAATTGAAGGCCAAATACTAGTAGATCATAAACGGAGACAATTTTAGAACATAATGAAACAGCTTGTTACAAACTATGTGCAGTGTACAGGCCATTAATTTCTAAACACCCTACTTATTTTCATGTGAAATGCGCATATACATACGCATATTAATTGCGAAAACCGAGTAATATTATAATTTTTAGATTAACTGTGTGTCTTTCCATTACCTGTACTAACACAATATCGTATTTACAGACTGCCGTTGCAATACAGCGCGAAACCGGCAGGTATATGAAGTAAACAAAAAATCGTTACGCCATGCAAAATCATAGCAACGGTTTTCACGTAATATTGTAGTTCAGCAATATGGCTGATCAATGTTATTTAGTAACAAAGTTTGTTATGTTGCAGAAGACGGGAATTCAAAATTTAAGATTAGCGAAATCTAGATCAAGATCAATGTAGGTGTAAAATATGAATATATGCATTGAGCTGAAATGGAAATTATGATGTTAAATTACCGTAGCTATTCCAAAAAAAAAACCATAACGCTGTTACGTTAAAGTCAAATAAATAAAAGACGTCATAACACTGAACAGTATATTGAGGTGGAAACAAAAATGCAGAAATATGGTGAGTTCAAAACAAAATTAAAATTTTAAAACAGAAGCAACATATTTGAAACTAAAACATGTACTATGCAAAAACCAAGAATAAAACAAAATACAAGTCAGCGATAAAACAGCCAATACAGGACAAGCCAACAAAAGACACAAATACATTCTTGGACAATTGTTTATAAAATTCCCGACTTTGGGCGGGCACAAGATTAACTTTCTAAAGGTGTTGTCACTTATCCCGGATATATTTGACCTCACATGATTTTTATTCTAAAATTTGTTTTCGAACGTGGCACGTGTAGCTAGCTAGAATGAAGGTGTTTACCCTTTCGAAGCACCCGGTCTTACTTCCCTAGTAGAAGCCCACTTGTTTAACTGAGTTAGCCAGTTCTTTTATTGATTTTCCTTTGCATTTGGAACAATGGTTTATAAATGTATTCGTATGTGTGTGTGTTAGTTGCGTTACTATTGAAAGGATTAGTCATTCACTTATTTGATCAGGTGTCAAAAAATACACATCATCATCATACAGACATTAAAAATATTAATTCTTCAATACTTACTCGATCGTTTGGATTTAATGTCTTTATAACTGTAATTGCTGCTTCCTTAGCTATTTGCATAAGAGTTTTAGATAAAACTGCTGGTTGACTCATAGAAGTAGATGTATCTATAGTTATGACCAAGTCCTTGGGTTTTGGACTAGCAGCTGTTGCATAATAAGGTCTGTAAATATATATACCTTCATTAAATAGAATTGAAAAAAATGACTGAAAGTTTGGGTTTTTTTTTGAAAGAAAACTTAAAAAATGGTACTAAAGCAAATTTTCTTGAGTAAACTAAAAGTCAAGTGCCGTTTTGTTTTTAAATATCTTAAAAATAGGTTTCTTTCAGAATAATTTTTATAACCCAGTTCGACTTTGTATTTAATTTTTTTTAAAATTTAAAGAATTTTCTAAAACGCAAAAGGCAACATTTTCACATTATGATTCACTTTTCACACTTTAACATCATATTTATAATAGTATCAATAACACTACATTACAATATTACTGTTAAAAAAGGTAATAATTAGTTCCTTAGAATTATTTATTTATTTATTTTTAGTACATGTATTAATATTTTCATAAAAATTTAATTTATTTACTTGTTTTGTTTTTATAAACATTCATGACAAAGTATTGCTAACGGACAGTTGAATACTTACCTGAACCTGGGATTATAGTCACAGTTAGTCGGTTTTACTGCTAGATAAATAATGTATTCGATTTTTTTCTTTTATAAAAACATTAATTCATATTGATAAAGACTTTTTATTTCAACAAAGTAATGAAGTATTGCTTACGGACAGTTGAATACTTACCTGAACCTGGTATTATAGTCACAGTTAGTCCGTTTTACTGCTAGATAAATGATGTTTTCGCATTTTTTTCTTTTATAAAAACATTAATTCATTTTGATAAAGACTCTTTTTATTTCAACAAAGTAATGAAGTATTGCTTACGGGCAGTTGAATATTTACCTGAACCTGGGATTATAGTCACAGTTAGTCCGTTTAACTGCTAGATAAATGATGTTTTCGAATTTTTTTATTTTATAAAAACATTAATTCATATTGATAAAGACTCTTTTTATTTCAACAAAGTAATGAAGTATTGCTAACGGACAGTTGAATACTTACCTGAACCTGGGATCATAGTCACAATTAGTGAGTTTTACAGCTGGATAATTGATGTATGTACCCGTTTCACTACCAAAATATTGCCACAATAGGTCATTGTTGTTCTCGTAATTATCCTTCATGACATCCTCCAAAGCAGATGTAGGGTACTTGGCAGATGATAGATCGGCATTCGAAGACTTGGTATAGCAGGCACGAGAGTAATCTATCTATGTTTATCCACAAACAATAAAAATTATTAATAAAAGCAAAATTAAATAGAAAGCATTCTGAAAAATGAACATGTCACAAAATACGTATTTTTAAACCTGTAACATTTCTGGTTTGATTATAGAATTTTGACAGTCATGATGAAGTGTCAGTATGGCACAAAGTGCTCTTCACAACAAGTGGCTAAACTCCTTGTAGCACTGAAGTTAAAACGGTTTTACAAAAATAAAGAAAAGTTTAAAACAAATGTATAGAGTTGAGTCATATATGTCAATAAGAAAATGTCAAAATAAATTCAGCTTTTGAACTCTTTTTATCAGGACATACTAAAAAGTAAGATATAGCTGTAAATCATATAAAAATAGAAATCAGCACAACCAGGAACATGGCAAAACAAACCAAAGAAACAGCAAAACAAGAAACAAAAAATAATAATACATTTTTGTTTAACGGCTTATAAAAATCACAACTTTTGATGATAAGCCCTGTGACTAATAATATAATGATTTTTGAAATTTATTTAAAACTAAGGTCTGTTTCCTCATGCAAAAGCATTCCTTAGCTGGATTTAAATTCATATAATTTTGGAACTTTAGATTAATTATTTTTCAACTGTTTGGCTTATGTTTTTCATCTATCAAACTTTTCAGCCCCAAGTGTCACTAATTAGAAATGATTTTCCGAAATGTGCAAATATGAAAAAAACAAAATTTGGGAGGTATTTGTTATATATTTTCAGTCTTAATCTTTATTTACTAATTGTATTTGAATTGCCTTAAGCCCACCTTATTCTTCGAATGTGTGTGTGTGTGTGTGTGTGTGTGTGTGTGTGTGTGTTGATATTATCAAAATGGGAGGTTAGAACAAAAATTGAAGCAAATTTTTCAGACTTAATTGATAAAAGTATGATACGTTCTTCAGAAGTCCTTAAGTTCTAATTGTGAAATTATAGTTTTATATGTGTGTGGGGGTTGGGGATTTTTTAATAGTAACAAAAATGAAAGGTTAAAATATAACATAAGGCAAACTTTATTTTTTCCAGATAACCCATGTTTTTTAGATTTAATTTGATACATGTATGACATGTTCTTCAGAAGTACATTTAATTAGAATTTTTTTATTTCTTTTTAAAACATGTGAATTTTTTAAGTTAAACTGAAAATGAATTATAAATAAAATAAAAATAGAAATAGGAAGTTTAAAAACTGATAAAAAAGATAAAATAGCTAAAGACAGACAAATAGGCAAACATATAATATCATTGGTTTTAAAAATCTCAAATTTCAACGTAATTGAGGAAAGTTTAGGTATCCAAACTTATAATGGGTGTATTTGACTTCCCATAATTTCATGTTCCTTTCATTCTCAAATCTGACTTTGCACGTAACAGATGTAGCTAATTAGACAATTGGTGCTAACCCTTCTGAAGCAACCGACTTCACTTCCTTGATTGAAGTTCACGGGTTTAACCGTTTGTAAAGTTTTTACTTTAAAGTAATGTTAATTAATTAATTAATTATTTTTATTTTCTGTTTGTTATTTTAGTAATATATTTTAATTTTAGATTTTGTTTTTATTAAAATTTTAAATTTTAAATTTTCATTTATTTATTATTATTATTTATTTATTTATTTATTTATCTATTTATTTATTTATTATTTTAACTTTGTATCAATTTAATTAAGCATGAATTTAATTAATTAAAAAGTTTGATTGATTGATTGATTAATCTATTTATTTATTTATTTATTTATTTATTTATTTATTTATTTATTTATTTATTTATTTATTTATTTATACCTCTGAGCGGAATCTTGTATCATAACTAGTACCAGTAAGTCGACAACACTCTCCAAGTTTAGTTGACGTTGTTGAGCTGGCGTAACTTTTTTCAACTGCATCTTTTAACTTCCGCAATGCACTAAGTAATATACTAAATCGACTTGACATGGATGAGGAAATCTGTAAGTAAAAAAAAAAAATGAGCCCCACGTTCTTTCTATATTTGGACATTTCAACTCCATGTCCCAGCCTCCGTTGGTTGGCTTAATTCTAGTACTGAAGGCCTGCGTCAATATTGCGGGCAAGTTTATTTTTAAGGTAGCTTTAAGTGTACATTCCTTCAAAGCAGATCAGTAAAACTTGTATAAACTGTAAAGCTGTAAAGATATTGCGATGTAAAACAACAGTCGACCAAATTATGTACATCTTTTGATTTTGTGTGAAAAGATCCTTTAAATATATAGAAATAAGACATTTCTCAAAGATATTGGCAAGAGTTGTCTGTCGCTATAGCGATAAAGATATTGGCAAGAATATTCTGTCGCTATAAAGACAAGGATATTAGCAAGAGTTGTCTGTCGCTATAAAGACAAGGATATTGGCAAGAATTGTCTGTCGCTATATAGATAAGGATATTTGCAAGAGTTGTCTGTCGCTATAAAGACAAGGATATTGGCAAGAGTTGTCTGTCGCTATAAAGATAAGGATATTGGCAAGAATTGTCTGTCGCTATAAAGACAAAGATATTGGCAAGAATTGTCTGTCGCTATAAAGACAAGGATATTGGCAAGAATTGTCTGTCGCTATAAAGATAAGGATATTGGCACGAGTTGTCTGTCGCTATAAAGACAAGGATATTGGCACGAGTTGTCTGTCGCTATAAAGACAAGGATATTGGCAAGAGTTGTCTGTCGCTATAAAGACAAGGATATTGGCAAGAGTTGTCTGTCGCTATAAAGACAAGGATATTGGCAAGAGTCGTCTGTCGCTATAAAGACAAGGATATTGGCAAGAGTGTCTGTCGCTATACGCGTAACGTGTGTGGTAAAACTCAATTTAACCAAGGAAGTTTTATTTATACGGGTTATTTTTTCAACTTTTAAAGGATATTTATAAAGATCGTCCTTGAGATTTTTTTAGAAAGTTTGAACTTATGACTTGCTATTGAAAGCAATCGGTACGACACTAAATTAATGAACCATATACAGTAATCCCTGTAAATAGGAACCAAATTCGGTAGTATTAGATATGAAATTTGTAAACAGCTGTCCTTATGTAGCTTTTTTTTTCAAAAACTGGTCTAAGGAACATGTAGTCTTCACAAAGAGGTGCTATTGCTGTATTTATTGAGCTGGCCCCAGTTTCACAATCGTTCACTCAGCTGAGTGTACACTCAACTCAAATATTCCCATTTTTCTCTCATCAATATTGTTAAAATTTTAAGTTTTATGAGACTGTGTTCTGTTTTGTTCAACAATTCCACACTAAACAATTTAAATATTACATTAGATATTCAATTTTAACTTTGTGATGTCATAGAAATTGGCATTGAAATATTCCCGAATTTGAGTTGAGTGTACACTCAGCTGAGTGAATGATTGTGAAACTGGGGCCTGATCCTCAGAATTATTATGGGTTTTTCACATTGATACAAGATAAAACAGTAGGGTTCGCCTGTAATGAATAACGAATTAAGGGCTATAACAAACTAAACTAAATTCCCCGACAATTTTACTATATAATCAATAAATTACGAAATTGGCATGTTTTGTAGAAATATACAATAGCCTCCTGTATAGTAAAAATGTACAATAGCCTCCAGTATAGTAGAAATATACAATGGCCTCCTTTATCGTGAAATATACAATAGCCTCCAGTATAGTAGAAATATACAATGGCCTCCTTTATCGTGAAATATACAATAGCCTTCGGTATAGTAGAAATATACAAAAGCCTCCTGTATACAAGGAATATATAATAGCCATCTGTACAGTAGAAATATACAATAGACTCCAGTATAGTAGAAATATACAATAGCCTCCTGTATCGTAAAATATACAATTGCCTCCAGTATAGCAGAAATATACAATAGCCTCCTGTATAGAAGAAATATATAATAGCCATCTGTATAGTAGAAATATACAATAGCCTCTTGTATCGTAAAATATACAATAGCCTCCGGTATAGTAGAAATATACAAAAGCCTCCTGTATAGAAGACAAATACAATAGCCATCTGTATAGAAGAAATATACAATAGCCTCCAGTATGGTAGAAATATACAATAACCTCCTATCTCGTAAAAATACAATAGCCTATGGTATAGTAGAAATATACAATAGCATTCTGTATTGTAAAAATATGCAATAGCCTCTGGTATAGTAGAAATATACAGTAGCCTCCAGTTTAGTAGAAATATACAATAGCACCCAGTATAGTAGAAATGTACAATAGCCTTCTGCATTGTAAAAATATACAATAGCCTCCGGTATAGTAGAAATATACAATAGCCTCCAGTAAAGAAGAAATGTACAGTAGCCTCCTTTATCGTAAAAATATACAATAGCCTCCTGTATAGTAGAAAATACACAATAGCCTTCTGTAAAGTAAAAATAATCAATAGTTTCCTGTAAAGAAGAAATATACAATAGCCCTCTGTATAGTAGAAATATACATTGGCCTCTTGTATAGTAGACACATACATTAGCCTCCTGTAAAGTACAAATATACAATAGCCTCCATTATAGTAGACGCATACAATAGCCTTCTGTACAGTATAAATATACATTGGCCTCCTGTATGGTAGACACATATAATAGCCTCTTGTAAAGTAGAAATATACAATAGCCTCCTGTATAGTAGAAATATACAATAGCCTCCTGTATGGTAGACACATACAATAGCCTCTTGTAAAGTAGAAATGTACAATAGCCTCCTGTATAAAAGAAATATACAATAGCTTCCTGTATAGTAGAAATAAACAATAGCCTCTTTTATAGTAGACAAATACAATAGCCTCTTGTAAAGTAGAATTATACAATAGCCTCCTGTATAGTAGAAATATACAATAGCTTCCTGTATAGCAGATATATACAATAGCCTTCTATATAGTAGACACATACAATAGCCTCTTGTAAAGTAAAAATATGCAATAGCCTCCTGTATAGTAGACACATACAATAGCCTTCTGTATAAAAGAAATAAACAAACGCCTCCTGTATAGTAGACATATACAATAGCCTTCTGTAAAATAGAAATATACAATAGCCTCCAATATAGTAGAAATATACAATAGCTTCCTGTATAGTAGAAATATACAATAGCCTCCTGCACAGTAGAAATATACAATAGCCTCCTATATAAAAGAAATATACAATAGCCTCCTATATAAAAGAAATATACAATAGCCTCCTGTATAGTAGACACATACAATAGCCTCCTGTATAGTAGATATATACAATAGCCTCCTGTATAGTAGACACATACAATAGCCTCCTGTAAAGTAGAAATATACAATAGCCTCCTCTATAGTAGAATTATACAATAGCCTCCTGTACAGTAGAAATATACAACAGCCTTGTGTATAGTAGAAATATACAAAAGCCTTCTGTGTAGTAGAAATATACAATTATCTTACCTTATTCACAATTTCTTTCCCGTCCAGTGTCACTGAGGTGTCAGTCAGTCTATCATAGGACTCCTATTTGTAAAAAAGTAAAAAAAAATATTATGTTCAAATAACAAGCTATAATTAATTCAATTGTAGCATTGTTTATGTATGCTGTATAACATCATTAATTTCTTGGCTACAATTTTTTATTTATAATTTTTACATAAAAATCTAAATAACGACTTGGACACCTTTTACACACATACAGAGAGAGAGAGAGAGAGAGAGAGAGAGAGAGAGAGAGAGAGAGAGAGAGAGAGAGTATTTGTAGCATTTGAGATGTCCTATATTACAATATATATAGTACAGTGCACAAAAATTTGAGTTTTGCATTCATTAAAACTTAACGGTTGTTCATAATATTTCGTTAAAGTTATATTCTGCATAACTAATGTTGCAATTAAATTTAGGATAAAAATATTTTTTTGAAAAATCTTTCTTTGCTGTCGTTTAATAAGTTAAGAAAGAACCAAATTCCCTCTCCACCCCACCCCGACCCCATTGAATGTTCAACAAATACTGATTAAAAACTTTATGCGAGGCTTGTTGCAACTTAAAAAAGTTTAAAAAAATTATACAAAAAAATTAATAAATTAAAATAATAAATAAATAAATAAAATAATATAAATGAATAAAAACATAGACATATTTTCTGTTTATAAACTAAGACTCCTGTTTATAACGGCTGTTCTGTACACTTTATATTGCAGAGGTACTGTCAACCATGACCAAAAAAGTTAGGATTCTGAAACTGTTAAAATCGTAAAGTTGGCATGACATCTGAAAATACTTACTTGCATTTTAGAGGCGCCCAATGCTTCTTCCATAACTTTTTTTAACTCCTGTTCAAATGGTTCCCCGGTTATAATCGCAGAATCCGTTATGCATAGTAACATTTGAAGGCTCAGTAAGAAAAGATGCGACCGATGCATTGTTAAAATTCAATATATCAACATATCCAAGCTAAAATATAGAAATAAATTGAAAGAAAAGCTATGAATTCTTTAACACAAGCTGAAAATGATGGTAAGTCGCAAATGGTTTTAATTATGAAGTCACTGTTTACGAGTAAGGGTACTGCAACGACGACTCACAATTTTGTAGATTTTTCTTGAATCTTGGTAAAACACCGGCTCAATAATCCGCATATTTTGACTTTGAAAAAGCCACAAAACCGGACTATAGAGTAACAGATTTTCAAATTTAAGAGTGCTAGAAAAACCGATCCAGAATGTGACTTTAAAAGAACAATTTAACCAACAATATCGCAGATTTTGACTTTAAAAGTACAATTTAACCAACAATATCGCAGATTTTGACTTTAAAAGTACAATTTAACCAACAATATCGCAGATTTGGCTATAAGGGTCATGTATTACTGATCCAAATGTTGCAAATATTGACTTTAGTACAAAGTACTTGAAAACCAATCCATTAGATCTTCTAATCTATTTTTCACCATTTTTTTTCTCTCAAACACAATGGTGGTCATATAATTAATAAACAAATCAAGATTTTTAAAAAAGAAGGAGCATTGGATACTTTCCACTTTAAGGTCATGTCAAATTAATTTGTAGTTCGTCGGACCCACACGCCTCTAAAATTTAGAATTAAAAATAAAATTAATTTCATTTTCAAATTGTTTTCCGCCTGACTAAAATTTCCGGTAAAACCCTGCATCCACTTTTTGTTACCGTGATATAGAATTTCTTAAAATCGGGGCAATTTTACTATTAAAGAGCTCTTAGTTGATTTATTATTGGCTATATTGAACGGGAGTTTGCCAGAACAGCATATTTTTTGCTTTTATCAGTTACATTTAATCTTTGCTTTTATCAGTTATATTTAACTTTTTTTTTTTTTTTTTTTTTTTTTTTTTTTTTTTTTTTTTGCCTTTTTGCTGCAATGATTATTTTTTTATTTTTTTGGGGGCATTTTTAACTTTTTCGCCTGGTACAAATTTTGTTTCGCTTTTAATTTTAATCGCTCGCTCTTTTTTTTCCAAAGAAATTCGTAGAACTAAGAGTGCTTATTGTTCATGTTAATTAATTCATGACACTGAGCTAAAATTAAGAAAGGAGAAGAGTAGAGTAATGCTGTTTTACGCCCCATTCAAGATTTTTTCACTTATTTCGAGGCGGACAGTTCTGGGATGGTGGAGGAAACCAGAGTGTCCGGAGAAAACCACCGACCTTTGACAAGCAAACCGACAAACTTTCTAACACTAGGATCTGTCCCGAGTGGGATTGAACCCAGCTGGTGAGAGGCGCTGTGATCCCTAAGCGCCGCTTTAGACCACTCGGCCACCGAGGCCCCTGAGCTAAAATAGAGAGCACGATTAAACGAATTAAGTCACACATTCTCTTCTAAGCTACGATAAGTTAACTATCGTGGCTAAAAAGAGAAGAAATCTTAAATGTGGCATTTCTCCATTCCGTTAACATGAAAAATTACCTTTGAACTCTTTGTCTTTGTGACAGAGAATTATGCAAAACTTTCATAAAAAATACAATTTACAAATTCACTATTTTTTCATTTACATGAGTGTAGTTGTAACTGAAAATCGCTATACGTATCTGTGATTACCAAATGAATTCTTTGGCTCATTTGAGGTAATGCGTCACCAAAAACATCACATCCGGTGTAAACTTCACCGTTTTCGACAAGTAAAATTCCCATAGCAGCAAAAAATCTTTCTACAGTAATCAATTATGGTAATCGCGAATGCGCATAGCTATTTTCAGTTACGACTAGACTCAAGTTAGTGAAAAAGTTAACTGTATTCACTCTGAAAGTTTCGCAAAATTCAATGTCACATTGACCCGAACAGGCCCCAGTTTCACAATCATTCCTTAACTAAGATTTTCATTAACTTAAAATTAGCAGTTTTTACCATCTCTTACTTAATTACAAAAAAATATTTTTGATAAATCTAAATATGGATGTTACAAGCTTGAAGTATACTTTAAAATGATACCTTAAGTTACTGAATATCTCAACAATTAACAAAATTATAAGGATTTCAAATTTAGTTAAGAAATGATTGTGAAACTGGGGCCTGTTGGATTAATTTTTAAATCTTAAATCAGATATATCCTCTGTGTTTTTTTTAAAGCTAGGAAGTTGCTTGTTGTAATATGACAGGTTTTTTTTTTTTTTTTTTTTTTTTTTTTTTTTTTATTTAACAGTTTAGTGAATTCAATCTTCTTATTCTCGTGTGACACCAGCAAAATAACAACATTATGTTTCTCGTGTCAAGAACATGGTTCTAGTTGTTTGAGAGAAAGGCATTAAAAAATTTGACTGTCCAATGCGAGAATCGCGATTTGGTATCAAAACTGATCTCTTCAATATGCTAACAATTTTTACAGGGTTTAAGTGTGAAGGATATTGATGAATAATTCAATATGAGGAGCGTTAGATCTTTGCATTGCTATGCAAATTAGAGATATTTTAGTTATTAAAAATTGTTTTTACAATATGTGTGTCTGTGTGTGTGTGTGTGTGTAGTAGTAGTAATTTTTTAACGTCGCTTTAGTATTTTTTTTGGGGGGGGGGGGGCGAGAGCAAGTTTTTTTTATCTCTGCAAATTTTCCTAAAAACAAGTTCGTGTACGCATGATGTGCGTATGTTAAATGGAGGGCGCACTCGGGGTAACCTTATAGGTGCTAGGTTACCGAGTCTGTATGCCGCAAACAAGCATAATACTCCCCCAGTTACATCATGACAAGTCGATACACAGTCTTCCCGGACTAGTGATGCCGAACGTCAAGCGAGGAAATAGTATATCAAATTTTAAGTCTTCGAAATAACTTTCGGGTTTGAACTAATGACCCTCCACTCTCGAGGAGGACCTTCTACCACTTAGCCACGATATCTTTTGAATACTGTGTTATATATTATATTAAACCCACGTTTACGCCCGTAAAATTACCCTTAATTTTCCAAAAAAAAAAAAAAAAAAAAAAAATTACAACAAAAACATTTAAAATAAAATTCCCCTTTTTATCCAGCTGTTTTACACATATGTATGTATTACATACAAAATTCCTATAGAATGAGAAAAGTTTTTTTTTTATTTTTTGTTATTTTGGCATGCTACATAACACAAGTATATATATATATATATATATATATATATATATATATATATATATATATATATATATATATATATATATATATATATGAATGACATAAAAAAGCTTCTATAAAAATCTTTAAAAAGTAAATGGTATATATCATATTTCCATACAGGAAGTTTTTAACAGAATAATGAAGACAGTTTTAAAATTGAAAATCGATGTAAATTACCAGTGAAGTATAATTATAAGATTTCAGTGTCAAGTTTGACTTAATGCGCAATTTTATGAAGATTTAAAAATTTCCACAAAGACAACACGCTTACTACAATATTTGGCTGGTTTCTTTTTTAATGGAAATCACAACAATTGTTTCCCAGTTTTCACTCCAGTGAATTAAACGCAAACTTGTAATGAACACGTATTCAATGTTAACACAGAAAGGCGTCTGCTGTGAAAAAGAGCGAACTAATCTATTTCATGCTGAACCATCACATTTGTTCAACTTATAGGGGAGGATCCAGAATTTTATAAAAGACGCGATGTTCAGAATCTTATCATGAGATATTGCAAGCGTCGAAGGCTCAATCCCCCTTCCTTCCCTAGCGGTGAGGGGTCTCGAGGTCGCTGAAAGTCTTAGCAGGTCTACCGTTAGCCCTGTTGGGGGTCCAGTACCTTTTATTCAATCGTCTATTGAATTCTTAAAAGGGAGGGGTTGCAGCGCCCGCAATTCCCATAAAATCCGCCAATGACATATATAGTTTCATAATTAAATTTAACTTTAAATGTTTTAAAATAAAATGATACACATTATTGGCATAGACATGAATGTACCCATACTTTAATCTTATTATAAAAAGTCATTTAGTTCTTACCTGTGTTTCAAGGTGTAATTTTTTTCCGATTTTTTTTTTATCTTTTTGATAAATGATGCCAAAATTTTACTTTCATCATTTTTTGCTAAGCCGTTTGATATGTTGTCGATGTAACGTCTTTTTGTAATGTTATTTAATACGGACCCTGTGTATTTATATATATAAATAGACAAGCAGTGAACTGTGAATGAATGAATGAATGAATGATTAAAGGGAAATTACTCTTGCTAAAACATAATTGTTTAAAATTTTAATTCTATAATCCCAGTAAATGATTTAATACCTATACTCCATATGTGCTACGTTGTTGTTGTTGTTGTTGTTGTAATGTTGTTTAACATCATATCAGCATTTTTCAGCTATTGGCAACAAAGGCAAGTTGATTCATCTCTGCTGTTTAATCAAAGAACAGTTCTGTATGTGTGAGATTTGCAGAGTGTATTATGATTTATTGTGTACTAGCGTGCTTTTTGATAAGGTGCTAACCCATCGAGTCAGTATGCCATAGACAGGCATAACACCACCAAGCTACAAATCTATTATCCTAGCAAGCATCGGGTGAAACCAGTCGATAATCTGTTCCTCCTAAACCCCTGACGAATAAGCAATATTTTAAATTTGGTCTTGTGTATAACCCGACCAGGCTTCGAAAACAAGCCTCGCGCTCTTGAGACGAAGGCTTTAACGTCTATGCTGAAGAGAAAATTCATAAGAGTGATATGGAATCTCTGTTTTTAAGTATTTCAATTTTCAGCCATCTTAATTTTTGAAATTTATTTCAATCTAAAGTTTGTTCCCTCATGTAAAGCATTTCTTAGCTGAATGTGAATTCATATAATTGTGTTAACTTTAGATTCATTGATTTTGCAACTGTTTGGCTTATGTTTTTTATCTATAAAACTTTTCGGCCTCTAGTGTCACTGACTCACTGATGACGATCGAATGAATTTCCGAAATGTGCACATCTGGCACATCAAAATTTAACAGGTATTTGTGTTATAAATTACGATGAATAAACTACAACGGGTGAAATCAATAATTACGCCAAAAACTTGTCTAAATCTTGCAAAGTCTCCCATTTATTTCATCTTCGATTTTAGATGATCACAGATTACGATTCAAATTTATTTCTAATGTTTAATGTTTCTAATTTTGCTTTGTTTGAGCAGGTTGTAAATTTCACTTGGTCCTGTTTTCAGGAAGTATTACAACATAAACGCACAAATATATATATATCAATATTCGGGATTGTTCGGAATGGCTTAGTATAAAGGAGTGGAAGAGTGGAGTGGAGTAATGGTGTTTAACGCCCCAGTCAAGATTCTTTCATTTATTTACGCAGTCAGTTCTGGGATGGTGGATAAAACCGGAGTGTCCTGAGAATATCACCGACCTCCGGCAAGCGAACTGACACACTAGGACCTGTCCCGAGTTGTATTAGGGGTGAGAGGCGATGTGATTCGTATGCGCGCGCTTTAGTCCACTCAGCCACCGAGGCCCCTCAGAACAATGGAGTTTCAAGCCTTAGTTAAGAGTTTGTCCTTTCACAAATAATTGAGGAAACGTTGACTTAAAAAAACCAACGACAGGTTCGGCAAGGGAACCGACCAACTTTCTTACCCCAAGATTTACATAAATGATTGTTACCTAGGGTTTGAGAATAACTATGGTCTGTAAACCGTCAAAATTAGACAACGCTTTTATGGCTTTGGGCGTCTAGCTACTGACGTGAAAACGGGCGTATTGAATATTTTTCAAGGAACTGACGAGATAATCATACCGGAAATGTTAGGCTCTTACCTGAAATCAATTTCATTTGACATTTCGACTGAGTTTTGATACAAGTTTTAAGCCAAGATACAGTGTTAAATCACATACTCAATTTTACATAAGACTATATGTAGGTAACACTGAGGACTAATTGTCAATTACACTGAGGACTAGACAGAGCAACGGGGACTAGTTGTCAATATCATTGAGGACTATTTGTAAGTAACACTGGGGACTAGTTGTCAATGTCATTGAGGACTATATGTAGGTAAAACTGGTGACTAGTTGTCAATGTCATTGAGGACTATTTGTAAGTAACACTGGGGACTAGTTGTCAATGTCATTGAGGACTAGACGTAGGTAACACTGGGGGCTAGTTGTCAATTACACTGAGGACTAGACAGAGCAACGGGGACTAGTTGTCAATATCATTGAGGACTATTTGTAAGTAACTCTGGGGACTAGTTGTCAATGTCATTGAGGACTATTTGTAAGTAACACTGGGGACTAGTTGTCAATGTCACTGAGGACTAGACGTAGGTAACACTGGGGGCTAGTTGTCACTATTATTGAGGACTATTTGTAGGTAACACTGGGAGCTAGTTGTCAATATCATTGAGGACTATTTGTAAGTAGCGCTGCGGGCTTTTGTCAATTTCAATGAAGACTATATGTAGGTTACACCGAGGACTAATTGTCAATTGCACTGAGGACTTTATGTAGGCAACACTGAGGACTAATTGTAAATTTCACTGAGGACTATAGGTTGGTAACACTGAGGACTAAATGCCAATATCATTGAGGACTATAAGTAGGTTACACTGAGGACTTATTGTCAGTATCACTTCCTTGGAGCTGTATCTATTTTCTACGTTTTGACCCATTTTTCTATTTATTTAGGATCTTTTAAAGCTACTGTTACATTTTCAGAGCTTTTTTTCTTTGACTACGATATTTTTGTAATTTGCCTGTCAAAAGAACCCTACTCAAATCGTGTGTTCATTATATTGACATTTAGGGACCGTCAGCCCGAAAGCATGTTGTGCTATGTGTTTGTAAAACAATCGACAACAGTTGATAAAAGTCAACATAGAATGGGGTACTTATATATGATCACTACAATTACAGTGTGAACATACCTACTCTGAAATGATCGCATCATAGGTATTTAACGCCTCATTCAAGATTCTTTCACTTAAATCCATCCGATCAACTATGGGCTTTTCGAGGAATCGGAATGCCCGGAGAAAACCAACGACCTTCGGCAGGCGAACTGACCAACTTTTTCATAATACATGTATAATAAGCTTCATAAAGATTCGGATGGAACGTAGGCAGAGAGAGGCACGGCTATCTGTCATTGTGTTTTTTTTAATAGATCACTCGGTTTCCGAGGCCCTTATCCTCAAACGAGTAGTTTCACATTGTAGTCGTAGTTAACTAAGGATGAGGAATGCCTTGCAACACAATCTAACCGTATACACATATTTAATTTGGAAAAACCAAATTTCATTTTAGCCTCTAAAGTAAAAATGTATGCATTTCCTTTAATGATAATCAAACATTTTTAAATGAACATTGTCGACTTGTGTGAGCATACCATGTACTTTTGTTCTTTAAACGCCTTCGTAAATTTTTATAATCAATAAAGTGGAGTAATGAGAGACTGCAAATTTTGAATTCAGGCAAGGGGGGAGATCAGGCGAGCGAGAGAGAGAGAGAGAGAGAGAGAGAGAGAGAGAGAGAGAGAGAGAGAGAGAGATATATCAGCACTATTGCAGCTATTCACGAGTAGAAAATGTAAAAGAAAGTATCACTAAATTTATGAAAACATAAGTATAACTGTTCCAGTTATACAAATGACAAAGGGCCCAAATATCCAAATATGCTCCTCACCAAGTATCATTGAAATCTGTCCAAAACTTTAAGAGGAGATGTTCGTTCGTTTTATGAGTTGTTGGACTAACGCACATACCCACACACATATGCACAGATGGACACAAGCCGCACCATGCCGTAAGCTCACATGGCTTTTGTCCAGCTGAAGTAAAATGAGAGAGAGAGAGAGAGAGAGAGAGAGAGAGAGAGAGAGAGATCTATAAGACGAATAAACATATATAAACATTTATTGTCAGCTGCAAAATGTTATATAAATAAGTTATCATTGAGAAACAGATTAATACATTACTAAATGACTAAATGTGAACAAAATTATTGTTTGCCTCACTCAAATTATATTAACAATATAATCTCCAATACAAACACTGGTTTTGGCACTGGAGAAAAAACTGACCTCAAAACATACAATGTCAAATGTATTTTAAGCGTTTTTTCTTTAAACTACTTGTGCCTATGAATTCTTCTTTTAAGTCTAGCATAACTTAGCAGAAGTAATAATTTTCTAATTAAAATTTTGTACTGAAATATAGATTCATCATTTATGTCAAAGTCTAGTACATGTAGTTCATATCAAATTCAGGATTATGAATGAAAAACTTTTAAAGGCAACCACATCATAACGTGATTGAAACAAATACTAAAATAGCAGTACAAAATTTGTGGTTACGAGGATCATTAAAATTCTGAAGAATAATTTAAATCAGTTTTTTAAATTCAGTGATTTAAATTCCCTTTTCTTTTAATTTCAATCAAATATACACTCTTTTAAAGACCACCTGTCCATTCAAACCAGTACTTACAGTTTAAGGTTCTTTTCATTTATATTTCTACCAAAACAAACCTCTTTATAAAGACCACCTGTTTATAAAGTTCATAAAACAAACCTCTTTATAAAGACCACCTGTTTATAAAGTTCATATATCTAAGGACTCTTAGATGGTTTTTCTATACATGTTGTTATGTACTGTAAAATTACAAATATTTGTGGAGGGTTAAATTTCGTTATTTTCGTGGGTTACTGAAAACCACAAAAATAAATTTCATTCCAAATTTTTAATTACCATTGCCCTCAATGGGATTTATTTTCACAAAACTCAATTCCATGAAAATTTCTACCAACAGAATTTTTTAAAAAGGCAAAACCAGAAAAATTTCAACCCAACGAATATTAATAATTCTACAGTACTTTAAATATGCAGATTTATATAAAAAAGATACATTGTATATTTCATGATAAATATAAATGTCTTATATATAAACAGATGACTTCTGTAGTAAAAAACAAATGTAAGGAGATTATATATATATATATATATATATATATATATATATATATATATATATTGTATAAGTATTTATTTTGGCTGTGTATTAATATTGGCGTTTTTGGTGTTAAATTAATTTCCGCCATAATTAATACACTTCAACAATTATTTTAGCTCACCTGACTAAGAGGAATCCATGACAACGCCAATATCAATACATGCTAAATGTTTGAGACCCCCTGGGAGCGCCAAATATAATACACACTAATATAAATATTTATACAGTATATATATAATCTATTGCTTGTAATAGTATATATAAAACTAAATAGAAAATACTATTTATTAATACTGAAAATCAACAGTAAAAAATTATATGTTTACAAACATAAAATAAGTACTGTAATTGAACTTATAAAATACATGTTGACTTCAAAAAGTCCAAAACCCATCACTGTTTGAACCAATGATGAAATATTAAAGAAGTTGTACATGTCTAAACTTATACACTGTCATTCATAAACTTTATACAGTCTAAAACCAATCACTTCGTGAACCAAAGATGAAATATTAGAGGGTCCAATCTTATACACACCCATCCATAAATAACTACACATATTTTATATTTGCCATCGGTTTATATTAATTTTATCATTTTAATGACTAAACTGTAACTTTCCCTTGTCCCTAATCACCACTATGGTAGCTCAGTTGGTACATGTTCGCTTCACTGCGGGATGTGAGGGTTCGAACCCTGGCTGGGTCTGACCAAGATTTGAAAATTGGTAGGTTTATATTAAAATAATCATGTCAAATTTGATTCATAGAATAGAAATAATGAAAATTTTGCAGTATTTTGCAGAATGGGGGGCAAACTTCAAAGATATATTGTGAAATTATAAAAAACTAGCTGAAAAACACCCAGCTTTAGCAGAATGATATTTATTTAGTTTACTTTCATTTGTGAAGATATTTAGTTTGTAATGATATGACCAGGCCCCAGTAGATATACGTTTGTATTTTGAATTACATATACAATGATTACCTTTCAACAACGTGAAAACAGAAGTGCTCAAAAAATCTTGAAATAACAATTTTCGAGAAAAAAAAATTACCCGAAGTCAATTTTCCCCATTTAGGGGTACATTAGATGGTGAGTGACATTTATTCTAGGGATATGGAGTATACAGATGCAATTTTTTCTGTATATACAGTTATTTGATTGGTGAAGAAAAGTTATTGATCTTAATGACTGACAATTTTTTTTTCATCTATGCATAAAAGTTTATTTCACTGATAGACTACACAAAAACGGTATAAAACTACAAAGTTATAGTGACAATTTACAAAGTTTAAAAAAGACTACATCATTACTTAGTAATTACATCTAACTATACATGTATCTACAACTACACAGTACAAGTCAATACATCTCTCTCTCTCTCTCCCCCCCCCCCCCCCTTATATATATATATATATATATATATATATATATATATATATATATATATATATATATATATATTTATATATATATTTTTTTTGAAGAATGCTCTCTCTCTCTATATACCGGTATATATCTTTGAAGAATAATGGTAATGTCTTTGCAAAGAAAATACACTAAACAAAAAGTTCAAACAGCAAATTTTAAATAAAATGTTACGTATTCATTAGCGCTTTCATGCTTTTACAATCTTCAGGTGAATAATGATCAATATCATGTCGAAACTTTTTGTTAAGTATAACACACACACACACACACACACACACACACACACACACTGAACTAGATAATTATATATTAAAGTCAATATTTTAGTCAGTATAATATCATATAATCAGAAACTCATTGTCCCAAGGTTCAAAATCTAGAAGTATGTAAGAAAGAAGTCTGAAATTTCCAAATAATTTTTGTTTTGATTTATTACAACATATAAATTCACATGAATATTCTTTCATAAGTGGATATTATCTTAATCAAATTGGGCCTGCCATATTGAAAATAAAAACAAGAAACACCTTTAAGTTGTTTTTGTTTTTTTTTTTTACCTTGCCTGAAAACATAAATGTATTTTACATAGAACGGGGAGAAAAAAAACAAAAACAAAAACAAAAAAACTACACTTTTGTAGAGATAATGAATGTAAAAGAAAGGATTGGGGGATAACTGTGTCAAAAGTGCTTGTTCGTACCCAAAACAGAACTTGTCCTAGATATTTTTTATGATAAATCTGTATACCGAAATTTCACTTCAGTATGTGCAACCTCTGCAAATAAAATGAACAGAAACTGCAACTTGGAATTTTTCTAAGTCCAAGGGGGATAACTGTGTCAAAAATTGCTCGATTGTACCCAACACAGAACTTGACCTAGATATTCTTATGATCAATCTATATACCAAATTTCATTTTAGTATGTGCAACCTCTGCGAAGAAAATGAACGGAAACTGTTGGTGGACCGACAGACAGCAACAAAGCAATATGTCCTCTCTTCTTTGAAGGGGGACATAAAAATAAACATGATAAAAATATATTATTTTTCACATCATTCAATTAATATATATGATACCAGCATATGTTATAAAGATCATCCTCTTATCACATGCATAAAACAACCCCTGACCAAAACATATCCTGAACATGAAAGTTTAAACATGGCAAAAAAAGGTAAAATAATGCTAAATGAAAACTCTTCTTCTCGCACAAGAGAGAAAAAAAATCCTTATGCCAACAGTGAAAACAACACAATAATAACAATTAAAGGCCCTTTTTCATCATAACAAGGAAAAAAAAAAAAAGTTATTGGAATAAATTACAAATACTTTCTCCGAGATATGGACCTACACCATATGAAACTTTAAATCCTAGAATGCCACAACCTATAACTGATTGTGCTATCTGGCAAGTCTGGAATAACATGCTCAGATAAAGCACAAAAAGTAATTCATATCCCGACACCACACAGAAATAAAAATTAAAATCTCAAAAAGGCAGTCAATATAAATTTCTTCCCCATCCCCACACAAGGGACAGGCCCTGGTTTCACAATCAGTCCACTTATAGAGCAAGCAGTCTACCAACTTAGGAAGTCTACCAAGAAAAATCTTAGCTAAGGAATGATTGTAAGCTTGGGCCAGTTATTCTGCAAAAACAGTGAAACTACACATACTATACTAACAAACCAAAGTCTACCTAAAAAGGTTTTTACTACATTTATCTAAAAATCTTGCATCTACTACATAGACTAAATAGTTATACTTTGTAACTGATGATAGGCTTTTTAAGGAACTCTAAAGTACATATCCTACAAAAAACATAATCTTGAAAGAAAATAATATCCTGTAAATCACATGTGAATCACATGACTGGTTATAAATACATCAAATAAACAAGGCCATTTTGTTCTCATGTTTTTTATATTGCACAAAATAAACACATTTACAAATTTAAAAACTACAAATATTTTACAATCAGATTAAATTTTCACTGTTAAAAAAAATGACTATAAATGTCAAATTTAAAAAAAATGGTTGTTTTTTCTGATCTCGTAAATAACGGGTCAAAACCAACATCATGACTTTGTACCAACAATGTAACCATGGAGGATAAGACTGTTTAATTATTAATCAAATCTCTAAAGGCAAAAATTGCTTTTAAACATGTATAAGCATGATTATGCCTGAACTCTTTATCTCATCACATTATTATCAGTTCGACAGACATGCCAAATAACAAACAGTATATCAATGATGAGATGAGACACAGCAGGGCAGCAGACACAGCAGGGGCAGCAGACACAGCAGGGGCAGCAGACATAGCAGGGGCAGCAGACACAGCAGGGCAGCAGACACACCAGGGTCTGGTTGATCAGAGCTCAATTAGATAAACAAACTTGTTGGTGAATTTAGAAAATGTTATCAAAATTTAAAAAATAAGTTTTAAATATAAAGTTATGACTTCTCTTCTTCTGATATTATCTGAATTGAATGCATTTTTCTTTCTTTAAAAAAAAAAAATAAAAAAAAAAAAATCAACAAATATTTGCCCAAAATACAACATAAAAATTTTCACTGAGCAACTGGTAAAGCTACAGAGCTTTTAACTAAGTCCAGATGGTCAGGTTATGAGCTGCAGTTAAAAATATAAAAGGTATACAAACTATGGCCTCTGTACAATGCAGACAAACTGTGGCCCCTTCTACAGTGCAGACAAACTGTGGCCCCTGTACAATACAGACAAACTGTGGCCCTGTACAGTACAGACAAACTGTGGCCACTGCACAGTACAGACAAACTGTGGCCCCTGTACAATGCAGACAAACTGTGGCCCCTGTACAGTACAGACGAACTGTGGCCGCTGTACAATGCAGACAAACTGTGGCCCCTGTACAGTACAGACAAACTGTTGCGTCTGTACAATACAGACAAAAAGTGGCCCCTGTTCAATACAAACTGTGGTCCCTGTACAATACAGACAAACAGTGGCCTCTGTACAATACAAATTGTGGCCCCTATACAAAGGAAAACAGAAGTTTGTGAATAAATCACACACAGATGGACAGACATGGGGCGCAGTAGATTTAGTCGATTCTTACATTATCTTAATTATACCCTAGACTAAATAATGAGACCTACATGTATGTTCTGAATATAGAAAATATTTTACAAATCCTCCCATCTTTATAAATAGAGTGTGTGTGTGTGTGTGTGTGTGTGTGTGTGTGTGTGTGTGTGTCCTTGGTATGCTATTGTGATCACAGAACTTTTTTTTAAGATGCTCTCTTCTGTCATAGATATGGAATACATCCAGCGTCCCGCTCCATAAACAAGTTGTCATCATTTTGAGATGTAATGTATAGACTGCTTTGTTTGGTGTTGAATGATAGTCTGGTTGTGCAAAACCATTTTGTTTTAATTTTGATTGCTGCTGGCTGACTTTTTGTTCTGGTGAATCAATCCTGTTGTCTGATGCTGTATTTCCATGAAACTCTAAAATTAAGCAAAAAAAAAGAGGTCATCTGAAAGACATTGTCGATATTTCTGAGCATTATATGCTTAACAAAGACGGTTGTCTATATTTGGAACTCAAGAAGTTTAATATAGACAATTTTGATCATCACAATTTTAATGGAAGTTACATGATATTATACTTTTCTTCACAGTTAAAAACCACTGTGAAAGCCCAGTTGAAAGATTGATCTTTATGTAAACAATAGGTCAAAGTTCAATTTCTAGCTGGGTCAGATCAAGACTTTTAAAACAGGTAGTGACTTTTCTTTCATTAAATATTTAGTTAAACTTCATTGCAAGAAGGTAGTGACTTTCTTTCATCAAGTATTTAGTTAAACTTCATTGTTGGAAGGTAGTGACTTTTTGTTCATCAAATATTTAGTCAAACTTCATTGCAAGAAGGTAGTGACTTTTCTTTCATTAAATATTTAGTCAAAACTTCATTGTTGGAAGGTAGTGATGATTCTTTCATCAAATATATAGTAAAAAGTTTATTATCTGATGTTGTGACTTTCCTTTCGTTAAAGACCTACATGTAGTTTACATTTTATAACCTGAGGGTAGCGACTTTTCTTTCAACATATACATGTATTTATTTAAACTTCATTGTCGCAAGGTAGTGACTTTCTTTTTATCAAATATTTAGTAAAAAGCTTATTATCTGAAGTTGTGACTATTCTTTCATTAAGTACTTACATATCGTTTAAATTTTATAACCCAAAAGTAGTGACTTTTCTTTAATCAAACAGTAGGTAAAAATTTTATTACCTGAATTAGGTAGCACTTCTGACCATTGATATTCCTGAATGTCTATTGGCTGGTTGACCCAGGGATCTATCTCACACTCTGCGATTGAAATGCGTCTGTCTGGGTTAGGATGAAGTAATGACATCAACAAGAACATCAATGCTATACACGAGAAACAAAACACAAAATTAGCTTGTAAATGCCTGATAACACTCTTTAGCAAATTAACAAATACAGTTAAATCATAACTGTGTAAGGTTATCAAAATTCAAAATCACTGCAATGGACTTTACAAGCACACCTGAGATACCTCATAGCTTTTTTGCAGAACAATAATTTCTATTACAAGCACACCTGAGATACCTCATAGCTTTTTTGCAGAACAATAATTTCTATTGGCAACACATCACACATAAGGTGATGTTTTCCCATAAAACAATGTATTTTTCAGTATTTTTTATATAAGCATTTTTGGATTTTTTCCAAAAAAAAAAAAAAATAAATAAAAATACCGGTAAATAAAATAAAAAATTATAAAAATAATAAAATAAATAAATAAATAAATAATAATAATAATAATTTATATTTCTAATTATTTAGCAATCTGTTATCAAACACCTTTATTGTCAAATTTTGTCTAGATAGATTGAGGTAGTACATCATGTTTTTACTGTTATTAGTCCTTCGAACTTTACTAACAGTTGTTATTTTTTTTAAATCTCTCGATTATACTATTTGAACTGAATTTAGCAGTGACAAGACATATAACTAGGATAAAATATGGCAGTGACAAGGATTAAACAGGGCAGTGACAAGGATTAAACATGGTAGTGACAAGGATTAAACATGGTCGTGACAAGGATAAAATATGGCAGTGACAAGGATTAAACAGGGCAGTGACAAGGATTAAACATGGTAGTGACAAGGATTAAATATGGCAGTGACAAGGATTAACAGGGCAGTGACAAGGATTAAACATGGTAGTGACAAGGATTAAATATGGTAGTGACAAGAATTAAACATGGTAGTGACAAAGATTAAACAGGGCAGTGACAAGGATTAAACATGGTAGTGACAAGGATTAACTATGGCAGTGACAAGGATTAACAGGGCAGTGACAAGGATTAAACATGGTAGTGACAAGGATTAAATATGGTAGTGACAAGAATTAAACAGGGCAGTGACAAGGATTAAACATGGTAGTGACAAGAATTAAACAGGGCAGTGATAAGGATTAAACAGGGTAGTGACAAGGATTAAATATGGTAGTAACAAGGATTAAACAAGGAAGCAACAAGGATTAAACTGGCAGTGACAAGGATTAAACAGGGTAGTGACAAGGATTAAATATGGTAGTAACAAGAATTAAACAGGGCAATGACAAGGATTAAACATGGTAGTGACAAGGATTAAACATGGTAGTGACAAGGATTAAATATGGCAGTGACAAGGATTAAACAGGGCAGTGACAAGGATTAAACATGGTAGTGACAAAAGTTAAATATGGTAGTGACAAAGATTAAACAGGGCAGTGACAAGGATTAAACATGGTAGTGACAAGGATTAAATATGGTAGTGACAAGAATTAAACAGGGCAGTGATAAGGATTAAACATGGTAGTGACAAGGATTAAATATGGTAGTGACAAAAGTTAAATATGGTAGTGACAAAGATTAAACAGGGCAGTGACAAGGATTAAACATGGTAGTGACAAGGATTAAATATGGCAGTGACAAGGATTAACAGGGCAGTGACAAGGATTAAACATGGTAGTGACAAGGATTAAATATGGTAGTGACAAGAATTAAACAGGGCAGTGATAAGGATTAAACAGGGTAGTGACAAGGATTAAATATGGTAGTAACAAGGATTAAACAAGGAAGCAACAAGGATTAAACTGGCAGTGACAAGGATTAAACATGGTAGTGACAAAAGTTAAATATGGTAGTAACAAGGATTAAACAGGGCAGTGACAAGGATTAAACATCGTAGTGACAAGGATTAAATATGGCAGTGACAAGGATTAACAGGGCAGTGACAAGGATTAAACATGGTAGTGACAAGGATTAAATATGGTAGTGACAAGAATTAAACAGGGCAGTGATAAGGATTAAACATGGTAGTGACAAGGATTAAATATGGTAGTAACAAGGATTAAACAAGGAAGCAACAAGGATTAAACTGGCAGTGACAAGGATTAAATACGGCAGTGAAAAGATTGGATTTGGTAGTAAAGACAGTTTAATTTGGTTGGACATGTCTTAAAACTGCAGTAACATGTTCAAAGTTGGCAGTGAAATGGATTATTGGTAATGTGATATAAAATAAAACTGGCAGTGACAAAAATCAAATGTGGCAGTGACAAAGAAAAATAAATTTGGCATGGACTAGATTTGTTTAATTTTTAAAACAAGGTAACTAAATTTTGGGTACAAATACTTACATCTTGAAACATTAAATGGTGGTTTTAAAACACATTGTATGATTTCATCCACATCAAAAAATGGGTTCTCTCCAAAGATAAGTGTATACAGAGTCACTCCCATTGACCACATTTCTAATTCTGGTCCTTTGTATCTAATAAAAATAATAAAATAAAAAAATAAGAATAAAAGTAAAATAAATTAAATAAAAATAAATAAATAAATAAAATAAAACAAGAATTCCAAGGTTTTAGATGTTATGCCTGGTTAGTTTTTGATCGAGTAGAAAATAAATTACTTTAACATAAACTTTCACATTTTGACACAACACTGCCGCCAACGACAACCTAAAAGTAACACCTAAGTCTCGCCTTATGGCAATGCCAGGCTCAACAAAAACAAAATAAATAAATAAACATGCAGTAACAAGGACTAAGTTTTGCTATGGCATTAACATAGTCAATTGAAAACAAAGAAAAATTCAAATTACTTTTAGATGTACATATAAAAACAAAAGTTTCTCGTAATTATTCATGCATGTCATATTCCAATTAACAACATTAAGATACAATACAACTAAAGATGATTATTATGACGATTATTACAACAATCATAAAACAGTTCAGTTATACAATTTATAACTCACTTATTTCCTTGTAAAACTTCTGGACTGCAGTACTCCAAGGTGCCGCAAAATGTTCCGAATAATTTACCGGGAAGTAGATAGGCAGCAGCACCAAAGTCTATCAACTTGATGTGAAACTGTTCATTTATTATCACATTTTCATCTTTAATATCTCTGTGTAGTATATTTTTACTGTGTAGGTACGACACAGCAGCAGTGATCTGTAAGAGAATATAGTACATGCACACAGATGTAGTCAGATCATTATACGTAATGGAACTCCCCCCGAGCTCCACATGATACCACATAGCGTGTGTAGCAGGACAATAATTTCTATTGGCAATGGAATCGCATAAAGTGATGTCTTTCGGTAATAACAGGGTTTTTTCGGGGAATATTTGATGTAAACATTATCCATTTCATTCTGCACAAAGATTGTATTGATCATGTGGTACGCTGGCGAGTTCCATTACGTCCTGTTAAGTAATGGGCTTATAACACCTGTAGCAGAAGATCACTGCACAAGGAATGTGTAGTGTAAAAATCCAAGATGGCCAACAATGACCATTTTGTTTTTTCAATCTAGAAAAAAAAATCTTCCACAGCATTCCTCAAGGCATAAGTAACACACCTGTAAAGTTTCCAAACATTTGCTCAAAATCTGTATAAGGAATTCAATGCACAAACAAAAAGCTAATAGGCAGACAGACAGAAAGGTATAACATAATATGCCCTGTCAAGTGACCCAGTGTAAAATAAAAAAGAAGAGGGGAGGATAATTACGGGCAAGAACTGACAACAAGCCTGCAAACTACCAGTCTATAAACTAGAGGCCAAATTCGTCTGAAATGCTCACTTGCTAAATAAAACCTGTAGCAAAATACTAAAAGTTGGCACTGATCTGGCACTATGAAGTACCAAAAGTGTAAGAAAAAATATGGTCCCAATTTCTCAAAGCCTAGGTAACAGATTTAAACACTGCTAGAATTAAGTCTGATGTTGTACCTGTCTGAATATGTAACTGGAGAGAGCTTCGTCCAGTAAAGGTCCTCGATCTATAAACTCAAATAAATCCATTCCACTTCCATGTTTCTCCATCACCATCTGGATATAGATGTCATTCTCAAACACATCCAAGACCTAAAATTAAATTGATATCTCGTCACAGTTTCAGAAGTTTAAATTTCGAAAAAAAAAAAAAAGTGTTGAGAATCTAATTTCAGCTAAAGAAAAGAAAGTGTCGAAATTTAATTAACTTTATATTTAAATTAATTAAAATAAATTTCAATAAATAAAAAGAAAACAATGATTAGATATCTAAAATCTCATCGTTTGTTGAAGATAAGAATACTTCTCACTTAGATAAATTTATTATGTAAATTAATTAAAATTAATTTCTATTAATTTAAAAAAAAAAAAAAAAAGCAAAGTAATTTACAGTAAAAAGTTATAATTTTTTTCAACTATTTCAAAATCTGTATTTTTCATGACATTCAACTAAAGACTTAAAATTTCAGTTTAAACACAAGTCATTTTTTATTTATTTATTAATTATTTATTTATTTTTTGGGGGGGGGGGTAGGGGGGGTGGGGGGGTGGGGGTCTGTTATAATTGCAAGTTTTCAAATTCTAATTACAGATATACTTGGTTAAAATATTCTCCTTAGTCCTATGGTATGACATGGTCTAAAGATTGTTGCTTACAGATAGATCTCAGTGTCTCTCACTGGCTAGGTTCAAACCTAACTTGGGCAGATCCTAGAGCGAGAAAGTTTGTTGCTTGCTGAAGGTCAGTGGTTTTCTCTAGGCACACCAGTTTCCTCCTCCATCCCAGAACTGACTAACTTGATATAAGTGGAGGAAAAAGAAAAAAAAAATAATGTGAAATTCGAATTTGCCAAAAAAAATCTGGTGCATAAAACACCATTACTCTAGTCCACTTTACTATTGTACAACAGTCCTAAGCCAGTAAGTTTATTTATGTTTTTTTGGAGCTACATGTATATCATACCTTGACTATATTTGGATGTCTTATTTTGGTCAATAAGCTGACCTCTAGTGGTACTCTTCCGTAGGTTTCATCCGTTACCCAGCAATCCGACAACACCTTTACTCTTTTGATAAATTTAACAACTACCTGAAATAAATAAATAAAATTTTAAAAATAAAATAAAAATCTCAACAGCTTATGTAGCTTATATATACATGTATATGCAATGTCTTTTCTAGGATGCAAGAGATTGCGAGATTCTATCTCATTCAGGTCAATATATCAAAAAGTTTACTGTTGTTACTTTCAGTAAAAAAGTAGAGCCACTTAGCATTCTAATGTAGTTTCTGGGATCATATGCTAATTTATTTGAGTCATGTGACTTTCATCACTGACAAACTTAAATCTTATGTCAGATTTATTTTCAACATACATTGTACATGTTTATGAATATGTTGCGACTAAAACTTTCATGCATCATTTAAACTTTTCAACAACAGCACTTTTGCTTTCAAAATTATATCTAAATGGATCATGATTTTCAAGATGTTATATATTGTAAGAATAAGCAGTATATGGATATTTTGTGATTAAAACTTTCGTGCAATTTTCAAACTTTTCACCAACAGCGCTTATGCTTTTAAAGTCTTATCTACATGAATCACGATTTTCAAGATGATACATATTTTAAAGATAAGTAGCAGTTATAGAAATTCCCAATATATACCATAATACATTTCAAATGTTGAAATCAATAAATCCAAAAACTAAAAGTCTTCTCAATGCAAGCCCATTAAAAGGCAATGACAACATTTTAAATGTATTCTTACCTCAACTGCATCACATTTTCGTTTTCCCAACTTGACAAATCCAAATGCCCCTTTACCAATAGAACTAAGAGTTTCATAATGTAGATCATACAGGCCATTTCCTGGAGAGCACATGTCTAACTGAGCATTTTCAACTTTATTTGTTCCTACTGCAATCTCTCTATCATCTATTGGAAGACAGTCCATCACTTTTGAATCTGACGTTGCTCTGTCAATCAATGCCTATAAAGTTGAAAGGTTTAACGTTAAAAATCTTTAGATCTGACCAGGGTCATTAAAAAGTTGAAATAGTTCAGTTATAGGTGTTCAGATTTAACCAGAGTCATGATTATGATTTGGATCTTTCTATCGTTACATTTCAGAATTTTTATTTCAAGATGATTCTTTCACCTGGTGTGGTATATTTCTTTATTAATATGAAAGAAAGAAAAAAAAAAAAAAAAAAAAAAAAAAAAAAAAAAAAAAATATAATATATATATATATATATATATATATATATATAGAGAGATAGAGAGGATCTTGCATGAGTGTTTATGTAATATTGAATTTATTAAACGAGGTTGAATAATTTTTTATGCAACGAGCCTTGGCGAGTTGCATAAAATATTATTCAACGAGTTTAATAAATTCAATATTCCATAAACACGAATGTAAGATTCTATTTATTATATAATCCCATACAAACGGCTTTTTCACAGATTTAAAACTTGTCTTCTCTTTATAAGAAAACAGCTGATTGACTGAAACACAACAAGTTCACGTAACCGCGTACATGCGCCAACAGTAAATCTGCCGAAATGTTAAAAGTAAACAATAGTCTGTCCGCAGGATACAAAAACAAAACAAACATTTTCAATTTAAATACAATATATCTCCTTTTTAGAAAAAAAGTACAAAAGTATCAGCTTAAATTATGAATCAACAAACAGTGTGTCACTGTGAACCAGGTGAATTATGTGACGTCATAGCGCGCGCACTCTGGAATGTCAACAACGTGGACAAGAATTTACAGACACGTGTTACTCGGAATCGCTGTCAATGATTATTCTGGCCCGTTTATTTTTAGGAATGGTGATTTGTTTTGATAAATATGGATTTGAATGTTTCTTCCGGTGACTGTTCCTACAAAAATGCTTTGGAATCCGCCGTGTAAATACTTCTGCGTAGTGCGTAAGGATATAACCTAATTCACACGCTTCTATGACATCACTCTTATTCAATACGATTTTTATTGTATGACCGTATTACATGGATTATTGAGTAGATTATATAATAATATATTATATATATATATATATATATATATATATATATATATATATATATTATTATTTATTTAGAAACACCTCTCAATTCCCAAATAACGAAAAATTTAACTATAATAAATCATTCCATTAACCTGTGTAATCTGAACATCCTGTCCTATATGAGCACAGTATTTTCACAGAAAGTTACATTGTTTTTAATGCCCTTGTGAAGACTCACTTATATAAAAAAAGTCAGCTTTGGGATGCTGGAGGAAATCAGAGTGCCTAGAGATAACAAAACTGAATTTTTTGTTACACAACATGCCTCTGCCTGAGGTCCATTTAAACCTCGGCAGCAAGAAGTGCTCTGATGTTTTATTGTGCACTTTAGACCACTCGTTTGTCGAGGCCAATCAGACTGAAGGGATTTGATATTTAGGGTTTCTGCTGTGTAGAATACAGCAAGTAATTTTTCACGCGGTACAAATTTGGGAATATTTTGGCAGACATACTAAAATCACCCGAATAAAATTTGTGAAAATATTTGCGTAACAGCTAACTATAAGTGCATTGTTTTAGATCGCTAAAATAAATACGCTAAAATTTTCAACTGACCTTTTCTTGTCAAAATTGCCAAAATTTAAAACTGCTAAATGGTATTTACTTTAAAAAGTGTGTACACAAGTGACTTTAGTATGTTTCTGAAATGCCAAATGATCTTGGATTTCTGGACAAATAACTCCTTACCGGTTTTTCACTTACCTCTCCTAGACTCTGGTTAATACAAGATCTGTCCATTGTACTGTTAAAACTAGAAGCTAATGTGAGATTTCCAAACGAGCGTCCTTCTTCTGCTACCTCCTCTGGATCTCTGGACACCCACATACTATACATGTAACTTCCATTATCCATCTCTATTCTCTTGATTTGAAAAACAATTCCTGAAATTAAAAACAGACAAAAAACAAGTCAAATCAAGGAATAATAATTTTTTTCCTGAAACAAATGGAGTGGAGTAACAGTGCCCCCCTCCCCCCATCAAGGTTCTTGTATAAAGGTCGTAAGTTCTAAGTTGTTAGAAGAAATAAAAGTTTACTGCCCCTTAAGGTAGCTAACAAAACCTTAAAAAAGGCAAAAAATTCAGATCAGAGTAAAATTGAAACAAAAAATAATCAGAAAATCCTGAAAATTAACATATCTTTGCCGTATGTACAAAAGTCGATAAAGTTAAAGGCTTAGAGAAAATAAACTATGAGAAAGTATGCTGAATGCATTGCATTATTTCCTGTTACAAGGCTAAGAAAGAAAGTTTAGAACAGGGTAACTTTTCTAGAAATTTATCAGGTAGCTTAATCCTGTCAATATGAACATGTCTGACAGATTCTGATATCCCCCCCAAAAAATGTGAAATTAAAAGGACAAATCGTTACTTCTATAAGCAGCTTCAGTATACATATTTAGAAAGACCATGTATTACACTTTAGCAGGACATTTATGTATGACAAAAAATGTCCCACAGTAATGCAACATCTTATCAAAATAACTAAATACCATTTAGTGAAAATAAGAATACTAAGGAAAACTACCCATCTTTGTCAAGTGAAGGGACAAATTAAACTTTCAAACACCAGGATCAGCCTTTCTGTGATTAGAACCTAGGCGTGCGAAGCTTGTTCTGGTAAATGAGAGCTGATTATTCATGATTTTAATGGTTCCAGGGCTAAAAATGCAGAACCATTTTGTACTTTTTTTTATTTGTCCTAAAATATATCAACAAAACTTTTTAGCTTTTTAGTTTCTGTTACAAACCAGTAGCAGGGAAAAATGGTGGCTTTAGAATAGTCTGACTAAACTTACCTAGTCTTGAGCCATCTCTATGCTGACAATCTCCAGTAAACGAACCTTCGGGAAACAGAGTCTCACTTTTTGAACTTTGCAATGATGACCCTTGTGAGTTAATTTCTTTACGACTGGAGTTCTTTGTCCTCTCTATATCATTTTCCCCACTTTTATTGACCTGACTGGTGTTTCTACTTGAAAAAACTTCTGATGTGCATCCATCAGAAGAGAAAGACTCTGGGTTAGTGAAAGAAGTGGACTCGTTAGGTAAAATGCCAGAAGTGTTACTTGTATCTTTCTTCTGCTGGCAAGAACTGGCAATTGCTGGAGAATCTTTTAACGGTGAAATTAAGTCATGTAACAGTCTGTGTTCCATATCTACAGAACAGTCATCTGAACTAGAACTATCACTGTGTCCCATAGGGCTACACTTGGGGATATAATCTTTACTAGGGGCAGGTAACTCTTTGTCACTTTTATAGCCTACAATGGAGGTTTCTTTAACAATAGCACTACTAGACTGGGCTCCATTACTTATATCTGCCACTCCCCCTAGACTGGATTCAGTCATTTGATCTGTCATAACACTTGAATCCTCCTCTGAACTTCCTGATGAATTAAGATCAATGACACCAATCCTAGCAGCTAGAAGTTCCTGTGTGCTGCTAAGGTCAAGGTTATCTAAAACAGAGTCCTCACCAACAAGTTCATCTTGCTTCTTGCATTGCACATTTTCAGTCTCACAATCACACTTATTTCCTGAGCTGCTGACTACTTTGTTACACATTTTACATGTGTCTTCTTTGATATCACACATTTTGGTGCTGATTACCTCCCTTGCAGTAGGTATTGTGTCTGTACTAGATACGGACACATTACCACAGTCATCACTAACAGGAGGTGGGGGAGACCTAGCATCTGTGTGTATCATAGGATGTAAGATGTCATTATCTTCTTCGTCACTTGCTGAACACAAATCAAGTTTTGTAACTATTGGATCACTAACGCCATGATCTGGTGAATTGTCTTCTAATACATGATTAGCCATAGATTTCCTGAAAATTATAGAGAGTAGTAAGTTAATGTAGTTATATATGGTTTAACTTTACATCATCTCTGCCATTAATCAAGACATGGCCCTGGAACATATACATGTACCTAATTCAGCAATTGAATATTCGCAGGCTGAATTCTATCTGAAATATTCAGTACCACAGGGAAACAAGAATTCCACGGAATTAAATGTCTTGTCTGGTTAAGTTTTGATTGAGCAGAAAATACACTACTTTTAATAAACTTTCACATTTTGACACGCTGCTGGCACCGCCTACAAGGACACCGGAAAAGGAACACTAAGTCTCGCTTTATGGCAATGCCAGGCTCGACAAAAACTGCATCTTTTCAAGAACATTATTCAGAACAAAACAAGATGCAAAATCCTCTATGCATTCCTTATTCAAACTAAAGCCTATTTAAAAATTCATGGTCTCTTTAAGGGGAGATAATGTTATAATAAAGAAAATATTCTGTCGACAGGAAATAAATGCTTGTTTTAAAGAAAGATCTGAGAGGCATTAATGTTTTTCCATTTCCACACTTTTTTAAAATTAGTTAGAATAAAATTTTACCCAAATGCAATGAAGAAATATACGTAAGACCATAACAAGAATTCCAAAGATTTTAATGTCTCGCCTAGTTAGTTTTTGTTTGAGTAGAAAATACAATACTTTAACATAAACTTACACATTTTGACACTTGCCTCTGCTGCCGACACCGGAAAAGTAACACCAAAGTGTCGCCTTATGGTGATGCCAGGCTCGACAAAAACTGTATGTAGACCTTTTTTTTTGTGGCTCCTGGACAAGTACAGAAAGGTCCATCAATACTTAGGTCATGACCTTTAGTACTGCTACAGAAAAGTCACCACGCTGTAGATTGATCCCTTTCACTGGTATAGAAAAGTCAATTTGATGTAGAGTGGAGTGGAGAAATGATGCTTAATGCTAACCCAGGATTCTTTCACCTATATCAAGGTCTTCAGTTCTTCAATGGTGGAGGAAGTGTCAAGAAAACCACCAATCTTTTGTTACCAAACTCACAAACTTCCTGGAATTAGGATCTGTCCAAGCAGGCTTCAACCTAGGTGGATTAGAAGCACTTCGATCTGTAAGTGCAAGCTTTACACCACTCAACCACTGAGGCTCTTTTCATGATGTAGAACAAAACGCTTATATATAAACTTTACCTATAGATGGAATCTGTATGAAGAGGTTTATTTGGAGTTGATGTGACCCCTGGTACTAGTACAGAGAGTCCATCATGATGAAGGTCAATCTTAGGTCCCTGGTACTGACTCGATGTAATACTGCTGCCGATACCCTGATCATCGCTACTGTCTGTATCTCCATATACTGCATCACAAAATAAAAAAGACTTTAAACTACAACCATTAAACAAACTATCTGGTATTTGGCAGCTGTACTTAAAATTTCAAATTGAAATAGTTAAATATTTGTAGATTTTACATGTACATGTATAAATGCAGAAATGATTGTCCAAGTCTACATATATACAAGTTAAATTTATAATATGCATAATGTACAATGGACATGTTGGTAACAGTTACTACACATTTTCTAGGATACTTTGATATAAGAACCTGGGGGGATGATTGGTCTAAAACACATGCTTACAGATCACCGTGCCTCTTGCTGCATAGGTTTGAATCCCAATCAGAGCAGATCCTAGAGTGAGAAAATCTGTCTCTTTTTTCTCCTGATTGTGAGTGGGGCCTCAGTGGCCGAGTGGACTAAAGTGCATGCTTACAGATCACAGTGCCTCTCATCGCCTGGGTTCGAATCCCACTCGGACATGATCCTAGTGTGAGAAAGTTTGTCAGTTTGCTTACCGAAGGTCAGTGGTTTTCTCAGGGCACTCCGGTTTCCTCCACCATTCCAGAACTGACTGCCTCCAAATAAGTGAAAGATTCTTGACTGGGGTGTAAAACACCATTACTCCACTCCACTCCCGATTGTTAGTGGTTTTCTCCAGTTACTCCAACCAACCCTATAACTGACCATCTCAATATAAGTGAAAGAATCTTAACCTGGGATGTAAAACACTGTTACTCCATATACTATACTCTGTATTTTGTCATTTTTACCAAAAAATTAAAAAATTTTTAAAAAAGAAATCTTTATTTGGGATCCATTTCTGACAACAGGTAACTGAAGGTCATCAGAAGTGTTCACTTACACAAGTGCAGATAAGAAACACATTCAAGCACCACATGAACCTATGTTAAGATTAATTCTCATGTTTGATAAAAATAATTTTGTCAGAAAAGGCTGAAAAACTACTGATGTGAGGTAAAACAACATTTAACAAACCAAATTTGTTCCTGTGTAAAAACCTGTATAAATCAATATCACATTTCTGTTAGGCCTAACTTAAAAAATTCTTTGTTTGCTGTTTTCTGACCCATGCTATCCACATCTGAGTAGGTAGGTAGGAAAAAAATTTTATTTTAATTTTTGAAAACTTAATCTAATACACTTCTGAAAAAGTTTTAATTGGTTTCATATGCCTCTTTTCAAACACATTTTACAATTTATTTTTGCTAACTAAAGTCTTCTTTGTTCCTCCTTGTGTTTTCTCCCATGGAGAAACAAAGCGGAATTTCCTTACTACTGTTTAAACCTGCTGACAGGTCGTCTTGCTTGTCAGGGTTATTGTCCTTTAATACTGTTTCTTCTGTTGTATGAAAAATTGGAATTGATGGCAATAAAATTTTTTGGGTAGGGGCATTTCAAGTGGCTTAGGCGATCAACCGCAAACATGTTAATTTTATTTTAGGCCTTTTAAAAGCATTTATTTTTAAAACACAGAGCTCAGTGCACAGTACATCAAAGTTTGACCTTATACTGACCTTTATTCTGAGAGTTTGGCAGATCAACTACATATATATCTTCATTTTCTTGTTGTCTGTTATTCACATCTGATAAAGATACGCTCTCCTCTAACTTCAGTATATCATAAAATTCGGGAATGATCTTGGATATATCCTGCAATGTAAAACAGTATTTCAGAAAACTTGTCTTTTAACTGAATCACTGAAGTTTTTCACATATATAAATTGGATTTTCTTACCAAATGCATTGATATTACTGTAAATCTGATGATCGAAGAACAAATACCAAGATTACTGTTTAATGATGATTGACAAAAACACAATTTCCTAGATCATCCCAGTTGCAACAGGAAAATGAAATGTTAACACCAATCTTTTCTGTTAGAAAAAGAAAATATTATCTAAGTGTTTTATATGGTTATTTATCTTAGTTATAAGGGGTCCTCTGTGGCTAACTGGTCTGAAACACAGCCACGGATCACAGGCTCAGCTTAGGATTTAATCTTGCTGGAACAGATCCTATTGAAAGAAAGTTGTCAGTTGGTTTACTCAAGGTTGTCTTTGGTCACTCAGATTTCCTCCACTATCTCAAAACTGACATCTCATTGTCTAGGGTGCAAAAAGCTATTGCTACTTGCTGCTATTACTACTACTACCTCAGTATATATATATATAAACTCACCTTTCCAACAAGGTCAACACTGGAGTATCCAAACAACATCAAAGCAAAATTCTCATTAATGCTGTGAATAGTTCCATTAGGTAAAAATGTGATCAAACCACTGATGCTGGAAAAAACCCAGATAATTCCCAGAAATATGTCCTCATACTCCTCACCTAATAACAGAAAAAATTTCATAAATATTTTATTACAGCAGAGATTTTTATTTATCATCAACATAAGATAAAAAAAGCTGGCCTGAAAAACTTTATCCACCAAAATTGTAAACACTAGATGTATATAAATACTTACAAATGCTTTTCACAGAAGAAAATGATATAAGTACTTGGTAATTTTTTTCTCAAGTTCTCCTCCCCACTTTAAGTGTGGGCTTAGGAGTCAGAGCTTAATTGGCAGGTGGTCTTTATAAAGAGTGTTTTTTAGTTAAAATATCAAGCAACGGGACATTAAAAAAAACGGCATAAATGGACAGGTCTTCTTTATATACAGGACAGGTGGTTGCTATAGCAATTTCTACAGTACAAATAATAACTAACAAATAACAATAACAGGCGATAATCACATCTATCAGTGGTTTTGTTTGTCTAAAATTATTACCGAATAAAAATAAGTTTCCCCTGGAGAATTATGACTAAAATATCCCAATTTGACAACAAAAATTCCCCAAAAGACAACAGTGACACAGAATCAAATAATTTGCATTAAATCAAGTTGTCCAAAACTGATGTGGCAAAAAAAAAAAAATAAAATAAAAAAAAAAAAAAAAAAAAAAAAAAAAAAAGAAGAAGAAGCAGATATTGTCACAATAAAAAATCTTTATAATGAACTTCAAAATTCTGAACATATAAAAATGACCAGAATTTCCCCATTCTGAAGGTAGAAGTTAGTTTTTAACAACAATGGCAAAAATCACTGTCTATATAAGTATACATGTATGTATGTATATATATGTTACAAATACCAGTTAAATTTTGATGTGCCAGATGTGCACATTTCGGAAATTCATTCCTCATATATGTACCTTTGAAATTAGAACCTGGCGGTATGTTTCTAGGATCATCTTCTACCTCACTGGCCAGCTTCACAAAAATGCTCAGTGGGAATGATGCACCATCTTTAGTTCTTCCAGTGGCCCTCTGTTTTCTCACATCCTAAGGACAAAGTATAAAGTGTTAAAAATAGAAAATAAGGAACAGCCTGTGACAGAGAAATCAAAACAAGACTCTAAATCCAAAATCTAAAAATATCCAAGACATAATAGTCAAGCATGTAAGTCCTTTATATATTTATTTAAATTTACTTTTAAGATATATTTTGCTTTTCAGATGGCTCAGAGGCCAGATAGCTTTGTTTTTATCACTAACCATAGCACAATGATCTTGGAATTTATATTCAAATATTGGTCGAACCACTAAAATCTATTAATGGCTATTAGCTTAATGGTTTCAATGGAAAAGAAGTATGAAGTTTGGACAGATCAGTGACAATACGTCAGATTACTTATTATCGCTTTATTTCTCAGGTACTTCAGCTTCCTTCACCTTGTCAAAACCAATAGCCTAAATATATGTAACAGAATCTTACCTTGGGCTCAAAGCACTATAATCTCACTGAATTCTTTATTCTGAATGGGTTGGAACCCTGACCCGGTCTGGCCCAAGACTTGAAAGTGGGTAGTGACTGTTCTTTCGCCAAGCACTAGGCATTACAAAATGAAAGTCAGAGTTCTATCAACTGGGAACTTAAAAAAACGAGGTACTGTGTCACGATAGGTGTGGCACAATAAAGAACCCTGCTGTATAATGCCATCAGCGCAATGCACAGGCAAAATTTCAGCACTTTCACCTATAGCTGGTGACATCTAAATAAAAGTAAAATATTCTTGACTGGGACATTAAACACCATTATTCAACTCAACTCTTTATTTTTTATATATATGACAGAAAAATATCAAAGATGAAAGTACTAACTTTTGTTAAACTTTCTTCTGGTAGTTTAAATGATGGGATGAGATGCTTCATTTCTAATCCCTCAACATCGTCTGGACCAATGTAACCATAGAGATATGCCAACTGATGATCACATGACAAAATGGTGCCCTGTAAATAAAACAATTTTGAATAGTGTTATTATGCAATGCATAAACTAAAATATTAGTAATAGCAAAGACATTAGTTGCTAAAATTAAAAATCTTCCATTGCAGAAAAGTTTACACATCTATAATTCTCTAGGACATAGACTGATTGTTTGTAATGTTTAACAGCACATCAGCAACATTTCAACTTTTTGCAACTACGAGCATACTGCAGAATCATTAATATTCATTGGGTTGAAATTTTTGCCTTTTAAAAAAATTCTGTTGGTAGAAATTTTTCATGGAATTGAGTTTTGTGAAAATAAATCCCATTGAGGGTAATGGTAATTAAAAATTTTTAATGAGATTTAATTTCATAGTTTTCAGTAACCCAGGAAAATAACGAAATATAATACCCCACAAATATTTGTGATTTTACAGTATATATTAATACCTAAGAATTATCTCAGAACAAGTTCCTGTCATAGGAGATGTGCAATTGTAGTTTGTGGTCTGCCCTGTACTTACACGCTTTGTGGTCCGCCCTGTACTTACACGCATTGTGGTCTGTCCTGTACTTACAGGCTTTGTGGTCTGCCCTGTACTTACACGCTTTGTGGTCTGCCCTGTTCTTACACGCTTTGCGGTCTGCCCTGTACTTACACACTTTGTGGTCTGCCCTGTACTTACACGCTTTGTGGTCTGCCCTGTACTTACACGCTTTGTGGTCCGCCCTGTACTTCCACGCTTTGTGGTCCGCCCTGTACTTACACGCTTTGTGGTCTGCCCTGTACTTACACGCTTTGTGGTCTGCCCTGTGTGGTCTGCTTTGTGGTCCACCCTGTACTTACACGCTTTGTGGTCTGCCCTGTACTTACACGCTTTGTGGTCTGCCCTGTACTTACTGCCCTGTACTTACACGCTTTGTGGTCTGCCCTGGCTGTACTTACACACACTCAGGACTAGCTCTCACAATCTGTATGCCACAGACAAGCATAAAACCCCTGTCACATTATTCTGGCACTTGATAAAGCAGTTAGTACTCTGCTCTCTAAATGCCAAGCTTCAATGAGGAAGGCTGTAATCTCAATTTTTTAGGTTTTATGTGTTTATCAGTCTACTCTGCTCTCTTAATGCCGAACTCCAATGAGAAAGCTTGCATCTCAAATGTTTAGGTTTTATGTGTGAACCAGTCAATACTCTTTTCTCTTAATGCCAAGCTCCAATGAAGAAGCTGTACCTCAATTTTTTAGGTTTTATGTGCTTGGCTTGGGTTTGAACCAAAGGCCTCCCACTTCTGCAGATGCTCTATGTCTGAGCCAACAAGGCTGTATCAAGATTACTCTTTTTTTATTGTAAAACAGAAACGCTACAGAAATGTCTATTTTTGGACAGTGTTTATGATAGTATTAAAATTATAACAAACCTTTGAATTAAAAGTAACCAAGGCAACTCTTCTTTCAACTGGTTCCATGACAACAAGACACCGGTGTTCTTTTAAATGTTCAAGTTTTCTGACCCATAAAGATATAGGCAATATTAATCCATTACTGTCAACAGCATCAACCTACAAAAAGTAGTTCATATTATTAGGGGCAAACCTCTCACAAAATAACATGTAAATCAGTGAATTACAAATGCATTGAGTCATGTTCAACATGTGTACTTTCCAATGTGCTCACATAAACAATTTGTGTGTCTATTGGACGAAAGCAAGCAACAACATTGCATCCAGGTCAAATACCAAAATTTAAATTAAATCAGGCATCTGTACAAAACTTTGAATAATTTTGTCATTCAAACCTCTTAGAAAGATACTAAACTCTTGTGCTAAAATTTAATTAGAAGAAAGGATGCTGGTTTCAGAATTTAAGAATTCAAACCTTGTGTAATGGATGCCATCTTAAATCTTAAGTGAACAATCTTATGATAGTAACAGCAGACTCGTGTATGGGCTTGTGCAGTCAATATTAAAAGGTATGTTTACCAAAGTGAAAGCACACATACACACTTTTGAACAAGCCACAGATACATGTTCTATCAAACTTGTTTTCCAAATACCATCATCTTGGAGCCATCTTGATTCTGGTCTCATTCCATTCTCACCCCTGCAAACTTGTTTACATCATCACTTATTTAGTGTTTGTATCAGCATTGTTTTTGTTTTGGTTTAAAAACTTCAACTACATGTTCATAATCTTTTATATGCACACTTACCACTTTTCCTGAAATGCTGACCACTTCGCCCGTTGTCTCTTCTAAGTGTGATTCCATTATTGTGGCTTGATCTTTGGGTTTTAACTTGATCAAATCTTTCAACTTCATTCCAATTAAAGTGTTTGTTTCATACCCAAATAACTCACAAGCCATGTCATTGGCTATTAAAATCTTCAAGTCATAAAAAAAAAGATTGAAGCATTAGAACAAAACCAGTGTATATTTATCTATGACAGAAACAAAATACTGTAAATTTGTATTAAAAATGCTTAGAATTTTTAATCCACTATAGCTATGCTGTTTTTTTGGAATTTATCTCTTTAGATGTATTTTCAGAATTATACTAATTAATAAAACATCTATAGTGATTAAACAGTCTACAAATGTAACATGAAAGCAAAAACCATACCTCATTTTTTTCATCTTTATGTAACGTCGCCCACAAATATTAAATATCTTAGATCTAGCACAAGAACATTTGTTTTATCAAGATGATTTCCACCAAATTCTCAACTTAATGAGGCACAAAGGGACATAACTCTCCATAATTGGAAACATAAAACAACTTCCCTTAAAACATAATTACTTCTAAATATCCAATTTGGCCCAGGAAGTTTTGGATAAAAGATTACATAACCTATGGCAGACAGTAAACTACCAGTCTGAGAAAGACTCACTTAAGCCTTTGGCTAAGGTGGCTAAGGTGGGCTAAAATTGAACTTTTGATGTAAACTTTGATCCTAGAAGCTTCAGACGAGATTTCAACAAAAAAAGTTTACATCATGCATGACATACAGTTAACCACCCAAAATAGCTATTCTAAGCATTTGGCTCAAGTGAGATAAAAGTTGAAGCTATGATGCAAAAACTTTGGTCATCAAAGCTTTAAAGAAGATGGAAACATTATATATATATATAAAGTATACACCACCTACTGCAGACCACCACAAAAGTGCATCACTTTTGGCTCAGGTGAGCTAAAATGAAGTTAAGACATAAACTGGTTTTTCTTTCTGAAAAAAAATTCTTTGGTTAGTCTGTAAAACAAAATTATAAAAAATTTAAGATTTATAGAAATAATACCTCTGAAGTCTTGGCATTAATTGTACAAATAGCCTTATTTGGATTTCTTATAGTTGATGGGAACGTCGTACCAGGCTGCCCGCCACCTATGTAGTTATAGAATGACCAATTTTCACCGAGGGACTGATTGAGATGTTCCGAAGATGAGGCTGTAAAAGATCCTCTACTGTGTCCAGACACGAAACTTACATCATTAAGACCATTTGCTAAAGGCAAGTAAAGAATACAATATTTATTAAAACAATATATATATATATATATATATATATATATATATATATATATATATATATATTCACAATCATTTTTTTATACTGATTTTAATTTGATTAGAAAAACTGATATCTGACTGAAAAACAAAACTGCTAAAAGTAAATAAAAACATTGTTTGTGTAAACATCATTTGTTAACATTTTACTACTATAGTAAACACTGGTTAAAACTTAAAACAGACATTGATTTATCAAAATTTGTTAACATTGTTCAGAATTCTCCCAACTTGAAAATATTCTCCCAAATGAATAATGAAGTCACACAGGAAAGGTTCTATTCATGATGTAATGTTATTGTTGTTGGAAAAGGAAATTCCCCTAAAAGTAGTTCCCAGCTACTGTGGTGATATGGACCACTGTATCACATAGCCAGAAAACGTAATGTATCCCTATAGTAGGATTCAATGGGTATGTGATAAACAGTGGTTACTTACAATTCTGATCCAAATGGACCAGAAAACAATCGAAACATATTGCTAATTGATCTACCCGGTACTATAAAGAAGAAATGTATTCACTAGGAATTAACCAGTGAATTGTTGTAACAAACCAGTATACAGATAAAAATAATTACTGTGTAATTGAAGAGGCCCAAAAATGTGCGAAACAATCAATTTACAAACAAATACAATGTATGGTATATCATTAATGGGACATGTACGTATGGCCACAGAGAACTCAAAACAATAAATATCAAATTTCTTGGGTTTGTGATACAATAAATATACCAGGCTCCAGTTTTACTATCATTCACTCACTTGAGTGTACACTCAACACAAATTAGAGAATATTTCAATGTCAGTTTTTAAGACATTGCACAGTTAAAATCGGATTTCTAATGTTATATTTAAATTGTTTAGTGAAGGTTTGTTTCAAACAAAACAAAACATTGTCTCATAAAACTTAAAATTTTTGAAATATTGATGAGAGAAAAATTGGAATATTTGAATTGAATGTATACACTCAGCTGAGTAAATGATTGTGAAACTGGGGCCCAGTGATACCGTAAATTTCCCAATACATAGAGCCAATTTTAGTTAATGTTAATTGTTTCTATATATTTTATCTTACCTATGCCACCGTACTTTTTACTATTCCTATCTTGGGCTTTTGGTTTTGTCATGGTATCTTCCAGACAAAGTTTGGACTTTCTGACCTTTGGAAATGACTGATTAATCTCAAACGATGCTTCTATTCCATTTGTTAAACCAAACTGTCCCGCATGATCCCATCTTCCTGTGCGGATTCTGTCCAGTGGTGATGGATATGACGGCGTTCCAAAAGAAAGTTTCTTACTTAGAAGACCAAAGTTATTATTGGTATTGCTGCCCAAATTAAATTTCTTCTAAAAAAATCAAGGAAAGTGAAAAATAAAGCTTTATTTATTCTGATAAGGAGAAATACTCACCTTGGAAAACTTTTACAATTTAGTCCCAAAGAACCATTTTTTGTGAAGAAACTTTTTGTTGTTGTTGTTGTGATGTTGTTCAACATCAAGTTTTCAGCTATTTGTAGTGACAGCAAGGCTATTGATCTCTACTGATTAATCTAAGAATAAGTTCATGTAATATACCTGTGTGAATAAGGGCTTGTTGTGTACTAGCGCACACTCAGGGCAACTTTTTGGTAAGGTGCTAGCTCACTGACAAAGTGTGCCACAGACAAGCATACCACTCACCTAGTCCATTGTCCAGACACTAGGGGAACCAGTTGATACTGTATCCTTCTCATGCTGAACACCAGATCAGAGAGCAATATTGCAAATTTTAAAGTCTTATGAGAGACCCAGCAGAGGTTCGAACCCACAATTTCCCACTCTCAACGCTGATGCTCTACCACTGAGCCACTGAGATACAGAGTCCAGGGCCCATAAAAATTAGGCAACTTGCCATTATCAAGAAAGATTTTAATTGAAAATTAGAGCATAGTTCTGTGGTAAAAATGTTAGGCTTCAGGCCTAAAATAAAATTAACTTTGTTTGCCGTTGACCGCCCGACCCACTTGAAATGCTCCTTACCCAAAAAATTTTATTGCCATCAATTCCAATTTTTTTTTTTTTTACTTCTCATACAACATTAGAAACAGTATTAAAGGAAAGTAATCCTAGAAAGCAAGATGACCTGTGATCAGGTTTATACAGCAGTAAGGAAATTTCACTGTGTTTCTTCATGGGAGAAAACACAAGGAGGAACAAAGACTTTAGATAGCAAAAAAATTTAAAAATGCGTTTTAAAAGAGACCAATTTAACCTTTTTAAAAAGTGTAATAGATTCCATTTTTTAAGCAATAAAATAAAAAAATTTTCCTACCTACCTACCCACATGTGGATAGCATGGGTCGGAAAACAGCAAACAAAGAATTTTTTAAGTTAGGCCTCAGAAATATTTTTAGAGTTATTACATATAGAGTTATATATGAAAAATTTAACAACATACATCTATTTGGGAAAAATATAAGATTTAGAATATATGCCCTACTTCATAAATATTTATTTTGGCTGTGTATAAATATTGCACTTTTGGCATCAAAAAAATTTCCGCCAACATTAATACACTTCAAAATTAACTTTAACTCCCTGTCTAAGGGGAAACAATGACAGTGCCAATATTAATATACGCCAAATGTTTGAGATCCTCAGAAGCACCAAATATAATATATGGGAATATAAATATTTATACAGTATTTTAGTCTAAAATTTTGCAGACTGACAGCTCCTGGACTATCAGAAATTGTGAAGTAATTTATGACATTGATAATTACTTACTGATAAAATATTTGGTGTTGAATTCTGTAAATGTTGATACGAGTCATAGTTCCTATCAATATTTGTGTAATCAGACGGAAGACTTCTACGTCCCAACTTAGCTGAAGATAATATTGGAGAAAACTCCAAACCATTCATCCTAAAGTAAAATGTTATAATAAAGAACATGTTTTAACAAATCCAAAGCTTCCATTTGATTCTTGACTTTCAAGAGTCAATGCAACTGGTGTCATATGAATATGTTTAAATATAATAAAAAAAATATTACAGATGCATTAATTTCATGATTTCTCTTGGTGAAGCCTAAAATAAAATTAACCTTGTTTGCCGTTGACTGTTCGACTGACTTGAAATGCCCCTACCCGAAAAATTTTATTGACAAGAATTCCATTTTTTTTAAAAATTATTTACTTCTCATACAACATAAGAAACAGTATCAAAGGGCAATAACCCTGGCAAGTGAGACGACCTGTGAGCAGGTTTAATTTATACAGTACTAGTAAGGAAATTCAGCTGTCTTTCTTCATGGGAGAAAACACAAGGAGGAACAAAGAAGACTTTAGTTAACAGAAAATTTGTAAAATATGTTTTAAGAGACATGTGAAACCAATTTAAACTTTTTCAAAAGTGTAATAGATAATGTTTTCAAAAAATAAAATTAAAATTTTTTCCTACCTACATATGATAAACATGGGTCTGAAATTTTTTAAATATAATGTTATTTAAGCTGTCTGCTAAAAATTTTGGGTTGTGAAAAAAAAAATGAATACTGTGGGCTGGATTCATCGAGTCATTTCAAGGCCAAAGGCAAAAATGCAGACCCTTTTACAATCCTACAGCCCTCAAAGTGGGTTTCAAAACTGGCCAGCTGGCCTACCAATTTAAATTTTCTGGTGGCCAGTGGAAATTCCATGTGGGCAGGCAATCTTTTCTTCCAAATGATGAAAAATTAAGGCAACTTTTAGTTATGGAAAACAAAAATGCACATTTTTAAAATTGATTTACAATCACTTACATTAGTGTTATTAATAACAATAATGATGTAAAGTGTCCATTATATTGCCTGAACAGTATCATTATATTGCAACAGTACCATGAAAATTTTGTAACACAGAAATAATATCTGTTTTCTAGTCACAAAAGTTCAAATTTAAAGTGGACAAGCTGGCCACCATTTACAAAATTTAGGTCGCCAGACACAATTCCAGGTCGATTTGGCCACCATTTTAGTAGACAAAATTGAGGGCTGTCCTAAATTAAGGTGATATGCTCAAATATTAAGATTACTGTCCTTTACTTAATGCACTTAAAGTGATAAACCATGCAAGTTAATGGACACTTTGCAGCTCAAGTTTGTAAGAAATTAAAGCACTTTATATGTTGAAACAGATGGACAAATGTAGATGGCACACAAGACAAACTTTTGAAATATCTTATTCTTAAAATATCCAACAAAAACTCAACCATATGTGCACATTCCAGATCCACCCGCTCACACCAACAACAGCAGGGACAGCAAAATCAATAAATAACAAGGTTTCTTTGAGATTAAAAATGGATATTTATATGGTCAAGGAAAATTTAGTATTAATATTGAGGGAAAAAACATAAGATTTTCTTAGGGTTAAAAAAAACACAGACATTCGGTAATTAAAAAGGGCTAGATTAATCGCTGTGCATTAATGTACTTGAAATTCTTGAAAAATATGTTAACAGAAATTCCATTAAATATCATAACTGCATTATCAAACTTTGATCATTTTGTACACAGTTAGGGGGAAAAAGGGGGGGGGGGGAGGGGGGTAAACAAAATTGTTGAATATGAATTGGAAGACGCGAAGACGGGTTTCGGGTTTTTCCACCTCTAAGAAATATTAGATCTGAAATATAACAATATGCTAAATTTGTTTGACCTATATCATTGAACGACTATTGACATTTCTAATGGATGACTTTACTTGTCAAACTTGTTCTGACAAACGTCGCGCCGGTATTGACCTTTCATTTTCAAAAATTAAAATTGATGTTGACGTTTATTAAAAGAGCAAAATATGACAATTTTATATTTATGCATTTGAAAAAAACTCAAATGATATGACCGATGTGTAGTTCATTAAAAATAAAAAGCATTTTAAATACGAACTCTAAATAATTTTCAAATTCTAGTTGCTGAATACCTTTTCAATTCATCCGCCATTCTTCGTGGTCAACTGCGCATGCTTCACTAATCCAAATTGGGAGTATTCGACAATGACACTCGTGACTCAACAACGACACTCGTGCACCTGTTCCATACATACGATTACCTGTCCCGCGTGTTTATTTCACACGCGCACGATTGATTAAACACGTAAAACATGTACATTATTTCTATTACACAAACTCATAATAAAACAAGGGGTCCAATAACTCATTTACATATTTTTCAACTGGGGCCTACTTCTATTTGCATTTAAATTAGGACAAACATATATGTCGGATACAGTTGAATATTTAAGGTTTTTATAAATTTGATTCAATTTAAAATAACTGGCTAAAATAACATCTTACAACTATCATAGTCTGTGAATACGAGCAAAACAATATTTCGCATGTTGACTGTTTTTTAATCGATAAAAAGCTCAATAGAACTGATGTTTATTTTTGTGATTATTTTCGACTAGAAAATGCTGCAAGGTGATTATTATTATTATTATTATTATTATTATTATTATTATTATTATTATTATTATTATTATGAAGTCTCCCACCACTTGAAAAGCGGGGGAGACTTTTGTTTTTGTATTGTTTCTTCTTATTATTTTTCTTCCGCGTTTTTAAGCCCAATTTTTTTCCGACACTTTTCTCAGGAATGGAAAGTAATATTAACTTCAAATTTTCTGCAGATAACTAAAATTATCTTAAGGTGTGTTAATTAACAGTACTTTTTTTTCGCAATTCGCAAACAAGAGCTATATTTATCAGAGTTTATCGCCCTCTCCAACAACACATGTTTTTCATTTAACAATTTATTATTATTATTATTATTATTATTATTATTATTATTAATTATTATTATTATAGCGAAATTCAAACCCGTTTTACCGTGTCTTTGGATTATAAATCTACATTTTATTTTTAATTTAAAAATGAAATTATCATGAAGCAATTAAAGCTGCATTAAGTTTACCAAATTTCTGATTTTTTTTTTGATTTTCTAAAAATATATTTTTTTAAAAGTAGATATCTTCTAACCACGATCCGTGACATTCATTTTCTAGAATTTCATTTCTTTTAGCTGCAAATAAACGGGATCCTCTGACCGGTTGGTCAGTGTTCTACGATGGTAATTATGAGCTTGGAGCACGCGCACGGATGTACGGAAAAGCCTAGAATCGAAAGTGAAACATGACAGATTGCATTAATTGTCCTTCATTAATATCCAGATGTATTTAAAATGGTGTTATTTTTCCCTTACTAAGTCACAAATGACAAATTCAACGAAGTTTTGTGTTTAATTTATCGTATTTCAACATTTTGAAAGTTGTGTTTAAATGACCCGGGTTTTGATGACGTAACCATGTTCTAATATTAGATCCCAAATGCTGCATCTCGCTGGGTAAACACTGTAATTTCTGTATTTATTCGGGAGCGTCTTTTTACTCAAATACACTCAAATATACTCAAATACACTCAAATACGCATAGATATCGACTAATATGTAGACATACGGCTTGAAACTATTAAAATATAGCGTAATTATTTATTCAAGTGTTGATTAATTTGTGGAAGAATTGTTTAAAACGAAATATGCCAATAACGAAGTCCATTAAGCCGTCCCCTGGATTTCATTATAGCCGAAATCTACTGTATTATTTTTCATTCCCCAAATTATCTTCCCTTTTTAAATTTTATTATCTTTTTAATAAATCTGTGGAAACTCTGTTTAATCGGGTTTATGAGATTTAGGAGACGAAAAAACTATAAACAAAAACTTTTTGAAAACCAAGGGCAAAAGATAATATATTTAGTAAGTAAATCTTTTCAGACCAAAGAATATCTCTTAATATATAAATATAACTGTTTAAAGAAGAAATATGTTAATTTTGAGTAAGGAAGTTTTACCAAATTTTTTTTTAAAAATTTGAAACTGGTGATTTTTGTCACAGAAAAATACCTCCATTTACCTCTAATATACAATTTCTTTTCCAACTGCCTTAAAATATGGCAGACAATTTTGCAATTTTTCTCTGTACTGGTATTTGTGAAATTGAGGATATATTTGTGTAAACTAAACCATACAAAAGTTATAAATCACAGAATCCTACATAAAGCTTGTGGTAAAGCTTACCAAATAGCACAAAAACAAATTTTTCAATTCATTTTTCAAAAACATAATGTCAAGGGACTGTTGTAAAATATGCATTGCAGATAAAACACATTATTCTGCAATATTATTCAAATACACCAAAAGGTGCTTATGGCCTCAAATTTTAATAAACTTTAACGCCTTGGTTCAATAGACATAAAAATTGTATTCGCGAGCGCAGTGGAAAGCAACCATTGTAACTTGAACACGCCTAAGATGTCGGTCATTCTACGGTTGTCTGAATGCTTGGTAAAGGCTGTATGTCCAATTCGGAGTGGAAACGGGAAAATTCAAGATATTACATCAACGATACGTTTTTGAAGAGTTTTTCTAACATAAATCACTCATTCTTGACTGTACATTTGAATGTATTTGAGTTTATTTGAATATATTTGAGTGTATTTGAGTATATTTGAGTGTATTTGAGTAAAAAGACGATTCGAGCTTTTATCGTTGAACCAAATGTAACATTGCTCATTAGGAACATCATTTATTAGATTAGCACCGTTTTATTTTTTTTCTTTGGAAAACTTAATGCAGTTTTAAATTATTGAAATTTCAAAATAGTAACAGAAATGTAAATCAGAAATTGTATCAGATGAGACTTGTTTAAAAAGTGAGATCCTGAAAGAATCTATATGCAACAACTGGTCAAAAAATTCTTTTATTTTTCACGAGAAATTTATATATATTTAAATATCCTGTTCATCTGTAAACAACAATACAAATGTACAGAATAGAATAGAATAGAATAGAATAGAATAGAATAGAATAGAATAGAATAGAATACTCTTGTATTAACTGGCTATACTTCTTCCATCTACTTTTCAAATTTTGACTTTATCATCCATAATCATATTTATTTATTTATCTATTTATTTATTTATTTATTTATTTATTTATTTATTTATTTATTTATCTATTTACTTATTTATTTTTGTTTTGTTTTTTAAAGATAAAAGATTTACGGGTTTTTTTTTAAAGAACAAATAACGTCCTTTTTCTTTTTAAAAAAATTCTTTCACCACTGATTCAATTTTATTTAGTGTTTTAGTAAATAGAATTAGTGATATAAAAATCGAATTATTTGATATCACTAATTCGATTTTTCTTATTTTCTTTATCTTATTAATTTAGCAGGGACTTCCTTGCTTGTGCTCTATCATCGACAGAGCTACCAACGAACACAACCGCACTTAAAAAAAATTTCGTAACGAATGTAAACAAAACAATAACAGCTCCCTTAAATGGATCACGGTCATAGTTCAGCACACATGCTTGGTGAAGAGATTGGCGCGAACCTGTGATAATATGGACAGTATAGAGGACTGATATTTTTATGTAGAATGGTATATCTATATATCACATAACATAATTATTCTTTTAATTGTGATGTTTTAATACAAATCGCATTGCTTTCGTTCTATAAAATTATGCAGTGTAAATTTATGAAACTTGCATGAGGAAAGGATGGTTGACACTTACAAAAAAAGGGGGGGGGGGTTAAATTTGCATTCAATGGAATATTGTGAAGAATGAAGAACTTAAATTCACCATGTTGGTATTCCATGAATTGATGTAGATTTATACCAGTTTCTCTCTCTCTCTTTCTCTCTCTCTCTCTGTCTCTCTCTCTCTCTATTTAAATTGATTATATATTCTCAAAAGTTTATTATTATTATTATTATTATTAATAGTAGTTTAACATTAATCCAGGCTACCTGGTTAAGTAATTATCCTGCTTGATCAATGGAGTTAAGATTTATGTTAAGTTTTCAAGCATATTTTTTTGTTACTTCACATTTAAATTTTTTGAGTACAAAACTTCATTTGAACATACAGTAGTAAATGTTCCTTGCAGTTGAATCGATTAAAGGTCACTTTAACCCAGATTTCATGCTTTATTTGATAAGGTTAAGATTTCAATTAAGACTTCAAATGAAAGTCACAGGGTCCTTTGTCACTGCAGACATGACACTTTAGAAAAGCCTTCCTGCAATATTGCCCTAAGCACACTACAAAGGTAAAAATTTCTGTTACTTCACCTATAGCTGGTGACGTCTTAATATAAGTGAAATATTATTGACAGGGACGTAAACCCCCATTAAATCAATCAATCAGAATAAGATTTTTTTTGGGTGACCTATATTTGGATCTTCATTGGACTTGATTAAGTTTAATGTTAAAATTTTGAATATGTTGTTTTTGTTTTGGTACAACACATTGTGAAGTATTCAAACTTTGTGTGTACATATGCCTATGTGCAGTTAAAATATGTAGGTCACAGTAACCTGTTTTTTGTTTCTTAATTGATTTAAATTTAAAATGAAGTTTTCTTCAAATGACATTTAACGTTGTGTCAGGAAACTGTACATACTTTAAGTGTAGTTTTTTGCAAATAAAAAGTTACTTCTACAAGAGCTCTATAGAATTAAAATGGTAGCTATAGTCAAGTTTCATTTTGCGAGTAGGTCAAAAGTTTTCTTTGAAAATTTGACCATGTGAAATAAAATACATTTCCAATGCGTTCATGAATATTCTGGGATATCGGATCAAAGTACTAGGTCACATGCTTCATTGACTTAGGTGTGTGTTTATATAACTCCCTGAATGATTTGTGCAGTTGGATTTAAATACTGTAAACATACTAATTTTAGTGTGTACATATTTTAGCACATTTTACATTCTGGACTAATTCACATAGATTCAAATTAGAGAAAAACAACTTTTGAGAACCAGACTGTAAGTCACACATGTATTTTAGTGGTGTATTTAAATTTGAGCTACTGTCCTAGCTTGAAAATCACTTTAATACACTGCTAAAATTAGAATGTTTACAGTAGGTTATAAATTTTAATTATTAATTAGTAATAAAGCAGGACTGGCTAAGATACAGTACTTGTGACAAAAATAAAAAGCCAAGGTATTAATGTTTTTTTCAAAATGCAAGAATGTTTATTTGATTTTTTTAATTTTAAATTTTGTTTCATTTCAGGATATAAGGAATTTTTTTGGTCCAACTGCAAGTTCTAAAAAAACTGAAAAAACAAAATTAGAAAATGGTAGTAAAGTGAAAACAGAAGAAAAGAAAAAGGAAGACAAGAAAAAACATAAAAATGAACAGAAAGAAACAAAGAAAGGAAAAAAGATAAAGGAAAAAGAAATTGATAGTTCAGAAGTGATTAGCATTGATGATGACTCGGACACTGACTTAAATAGCAATAAAAGAAATGTGAAAACTAAAGAATCAAAGTTAAAAAAAAGTCCAGCTGTCAATGGGAAGGATAAATCGCCCTCATCTACAAAGAAGAAGAAAAAGCATGTGTGTAATATAACAACAAATTAATTTTATTTAGATCACGTGTATTTGTAACAACGATTTTCCCTCAGTTTTTGAAACTTTGGGACAAAAGTCTTCTTACCATAAAATTTTAAGGGATAGATAAATTTTTTCGTGACATAACCACGAAAGTTAATCAATGTGTAATTTTAATAGCAGTTGTTAAAAGCAAAAGGGTGTGGCACTGGCCAGAAAAGTTTGGGTCGGATGGATGGGTTGAACATTCCTTTCCTCATTTTTTTTTAACCTTTGCATCTTTTTTTTGTTTAATGTTCTGGAATAAAATGTTTTTAGTATTTGATGGAGTAAGCTGTGCTTGAGTGAGCTGTACTGTAGTAAGCTATACTGGAGTAAGTTGTACTATAGTGAGTTGTACTGTAATAAGCTATACTGTAGCAAGTTATACTGCAGTGAGTTGTACTGTAGTAAGCTATACTGAAGTTACTTATACTGCAGTGAGCTGTACTGGATTGACTTGTACTGTAGTAAGCTATACTGAAGTTACTTATACTGCAGTGAGCTGTACTGGATTGACTTGTACTGTAGTGAGCTATACTGGAGTGACTTGTACTGTAGTGAGCTTTACTCAAGTGACTTGTATTGTAGTGAGCTATACTGGATTGACTTGTTCTGTAGTGAGCTTTACTTGAGTGACTTGTACTGTAGTGAGCTGTACTGGATTGACTTGTACTGTAGTGAGCTGTACTGGAGTGACTTGTACTGTAGTGAGCTGTACTGGATTGACTTGTTCTGTAGTGAGCTGTACTGGAGTGATTTGTACTGTAGTGAGCTGTACTGGATTGACTTGTTCTGTAGTGAGCTTTACTTGAGTGACTTGTACTGTAGTGAGCTTTACTGGAGTGACTTGTACAGTAGTGAGCTGTACTGGATTGACTTGTACTGTAGTGAGCTGTACTGGAGTGACCAGTGATTTTGCTATGGTTTTTAAAAACTACCTTCTACCTTTCTGATTGGGAAAATTTGAATCCTTTATATGTCACATATTACACTCAGAATTTTGAAATTCATTGCAAAGATTTTATATTGTGACAATATCTTACATTTTTGGTCTGTCAGAACAGTTTTGGACAACTGGATATAACTTTGAATGTGTGTCACTATTGCCTTTTGGGGAATTTTAGTTGTCAAATTGGGAAATTTTAGTCTTATTTCTCAAGGGGAAACTACCTTTATTTGGTAGTAATTTTAGGCAAACAAAACCACTGGTGACTTGTACTGGAGTGGGTTGTACTGTACTACCTGTATTCCAAAACCTTTTGACATGTTTATTTTTGTATCATTTTGTTTCAGAGTGTGAGTGATGATGACATGGAAGATGAAGAAGTGGTTAGCACAAAGAAAAAGACGAAGGGCAAAAAAACTCAAAGAATAGTTGATTCTGGTAAATTATTAATAGAAATTTAAATAATCAGTAACTGATTTGTGTACTATATAATATGTACATTTCATGCTACATAAAGTTAAAATTTTGTTCCAAAACAATTTTTGTCGAGCCTGGCATTGCCATAAGGCGAGACTTAAGTGTAACTTTTCCAGTGTCATTGTAGGTGGCGATGACGTCGTGTCAAAATGTAAAAGTTTATGTAAAAGTAATTTTTTTTTACTGGATCAAAAACTAACCAGGTGAGACATTTAAATCCGTGGAATTCTTGTTTTATCATGTTCCTGCATATATACATGTATCCTTGTTTAGTGGCATGAAGTTTTTGATGATAGATCTTTAAAAAAGGGGATCTTACTGGCATAGTGGCCTCTTAACTAGTGAGGACCCTCTAGGTTCAAATCCTACTTTAACACATCATGGTATGTACATGTACATGTTGTCACTTAACTTGCTAAGGCCTAAAATAAAATTAACTTTGTTTGCCATTGATCACCCGACCCACTTGAAATGCCCCTACCAAAAAAATTTTATTGCCATCATTATTTTATTTATTTATTAATTTTATTTATTTATTTTTAATTTTTTTAAATACAGTACAGTAGATTCCACTTAATTTCATACCGGTTAATTGCATATTCCGGTTAATTGCATAATTTTTCTCTGCACCAAACCATTTCCTATTTAAACAATGTAAAAAATTCCGTTTATTTGCATAAACAAAAGTCTAAATTCTGCTTAATTGCATAAAAAATTCTGAAAATTATGCGATCTTGGTCTGAAGTTTCATGATTAAAAAATATATTTGCCGACAATGCAAAGGTAACCTCGACAGATGTTTACATTATATAAACATGTGTACAGCTAACACCAGGTGAGATATGAAGCCAGTTAATTAGTGTTCACTTTGTAGAGTAGTCATCCAATTGGTCTGTCAATAAGCGTTTGTCAGGAAACGTAATTAATTATGTTAAACCAATTAAAAAGGGCTATGACAGGTGAAAAATTTGTACCCGGGTCACACAAGTTTTATAACGATTTTTTTTAACTGAAATTTATTTCCAATACATTTTCTAAACCCAGACATGGTTTTACTGGAACTTCGGTGCTGGGTTTTTCAAACAAAGATTAAATAAAGCCAAAAACATTTTTTAAATTAATGTTTTTGTTAACATGGTTAAGGAATGTGTATCATTGTATGTACATTGACTGTTATCCCATAGCAAGTTTAATAACGCGTATATACAGTTCTTTTTGGGTAAACTCAATCAATCATACCTCAATCAAATGCTTTATTCTTTATTATTTCCTCATTAAGATAAACTGGTTGAAATCATCGTTTACGGCTGAAAAACCCTTTATGTAGCAAGTTTTGTCGGTATACAGATTCAACATCAAAGACATTTTTTCACATAAGGAAGTGACGTTTTATTCATTAATTTCATTGGATCAGACCTAGTTACACATAACAACGGGAATTTCCAATTTATGACTGATCGAATAATTGGTCAATAAACAATTAAAATATAACTTTGTATCAAATTAATAACAAGATAAGACATCTTTCAATTTATTTACACAAAATCTGTTTGAAATTTAATTTTACCGGACATAGTGCACGTTGTCAAGCAACTGGATTTTTTCTATGTCACATTTAAAAATAGATTATCGTACCGTGAAAGGGAGATAACTCGAACAGTATAACTCAGTGCCATGTGCGAACACGTGGATTTTTAAAAAGAAGTAAATAAACAAGAAATACGAATATCGCGAGTGTTAAGCAACAATGAATTAAATACCAACAGATGTTCTAGTTACATACATTTTCTAGGATTAAACACAGATCGATGGTCTGAAAGAAAAGTCCACCCATACCACATTTTGGAATCCCATGTAAATAACGAGGTTTAAAACGATCAGCTAGAATTTTAGATCTTTATTTAGTAAAGAAAATATATTACAAGTCTTGAGATTTTAATTACATGTAATTTAATATTTTTTTCAATTATCTTTAATTATTTATTTTTTTATGTCAAAGGAATTACAAATTTTCTGCTGTTTCTACAGTACACCGACTTTGATGTTTACCAAGTACTTGGCAATAGCCACTCCGTTACTAAAAAAACGGCCTCACCGGGAGTATCCGTCAATCGATCAGCTAGAATTTTTAAAACATTATATACAAATTAAAAAAAAAAAAAAATTTTTAAATTTTTTTTATTCTGAATTATTTATTTCATTTTTTAATTTCAAAGTAATAACTTATTTTCTGTTGTTTCTACAGTGTTCTATGATGCCTACACAAGTACTAAAATGGCCCCAACCCATGTATCCATCAATCAATTGTGCCCAAGGGGCATTTTCGGTTATTTGCATATTCCGCTTAATTGCATAAAATTTTCTGACACACAGACTATGCAATTAAGCGGAATCTACTGTACTATGGAAATTCCATTGTGTTTCTTCCATGGAACAAAGAAGACTTCAGTTAACAAAAACATGTAAAATGTGTTTTAAAAGAGACATATGAAACCAATATAAACTTTTTCAAAAGTGTAATACCGCAGATTAAGTTTTCAAAAAATAAAATAAAATTTTTTCCCTACCTACATGTACCTACCCACATGTGGAGAGCATGCTTCCGAAAACAGCAAACAAAGAATTTTTTATGTTAGGCCTAAAGATTGGTAGTGTCCAATTTTTTTAGTAAAAGTTAAATTATAAGTTTACAAAGAAAATATAGAATGAGAAAAAATCAAACAGATACAGTCAACACTCTTTATAACGGCCATCTTCGTATTCACCAATTTTGCTGTTGTAAAGAATATGCTGTTGTAATGAATTTAACATAACTTTGTCGGAGTTACGTCCCCTGATTCAAAGAGTGGTATCCAGGGTTTTACATCTGTTGTTTGTGTTTGTAATTTATGTTTGTTATAGCTGTCATATATATTGAATATTTTAACTATTTGTATAATAACAAATAATTTTTTAAATATTTAATATTAAGACAACTTGTTTAAATGTTTGATAAAATATTGAATATTAAAATACTGTCGTTGTATTTTGTAAATACATGACCGTGTACAAATGTATTGTACCATTTCACTCATCACCTTGATATAAATACATGTATTAAGAATCTTGACTTCAATCTTGACTTGGGTGTATAATACAGGTACTTAACACCAATCTTGAGTAGAAGAATATTTGAAAGAAAAACAAAATAAAGTTGATTAAATTTATTACAGTAAATAAAAATCAAGAACAGGCATTAATTCAAGACAAGTATGATAATGTATAAATTTCAATATTGAACAGAGTAAAAAGCACTAATGATAACCAGTCACTATGAATTCACTTCAATAATAAGGAAATGATAGAACACAAGCACTAGATTACACAGTCACTATAATTACTCTCCACAATAGTTTATTAAAACAGTCACTTTTTTTCCATCACTAGAATGACTAGTCGCATTGTCAACTAACAGTAATACGCGTCTATTTTGTAATCTCATCTTTCTATTAAATTGTATCAACCACTCTTGAAATACACATCCGGTCATCCAGGCTTTCTTGTTAAAACGATATGTGACATACACGTTAGGATCAAATGACTTTCCAAAACATCTGGGGCGTGCACATCGACCTATCACCAAAGGTGTAAGTTTATCAGTCCCGGTGGCATTTGCACATAAAGCAACAGTGATTCTATCTTTCTGTCTCTTTTGTCCGCGAACGGGTCCAGTCGCTAGAGTTGAATTTGGACCAAGACGATAAAATAAGCCGGTTTCATCAAGATTGTAAATGTCCTTCGGTTCATACTGCGCAAGATCCTGTTGTAATTGTAATCGACCTTGATGAACTACTTCCGGGTCGGCACTATCAGCTTCACCATGTGTAACGTGATGCGCGATTTTATGTCTCTTTTTGAATTTTTGTAACCATCCAACAGAATACTGAGTGTCATTATCTACATTCAATTCACCTCCAAATTTTTTGGCCTTTTCAATCAACATTTCATCAGTAACACACACATGTTGGGATCTAACGTCACTAAACCACATAAATAATGCACGTTCTAATTCCTCAAATTTTCCACCTCGGTTGCGTATGGACTTGTCACTGTCAGTTGAAATGTTCGAGTATTTTGATTTATCCCGCAATATATCTCCAACAGTTGATCGTCCAACAGTTTTACCCCATTCAAGTGTAAAATATGATGCAATTTCATCTTGAGAAGATTTTGGGTGATCATTTTTATAACTAATTATTTGCTTCTTTTCTGCAATGGTAAATTGAGTCCGTTTACGTTTCGCCGGGGGTTCCGACATATTCCAATTTTCACACTTACGTACACCCGTCAATAATACGATTTAAAAATGAGACTAAAATCTACAAGTTTCATGTTTTTTATTTCTAAAATTTACTCAACTCAATGTGTCATTATTTTGACATGTTTATTTGTGTATCAACTGTATACACCGTCAGCTTGGACAATACCACGCACACGACCCGGTGTCTCTTACAAGAGTGATAACAACACCGTTAATTACCGTTAGGTACAGGTAATGTTGTGTAACTATTAATTAATGACCTAGACGCGCACAGGTGTTAGACTGGACAATCTAGGTCACCTGTATAAACAATCGGTCAAGCACAAGGAGTCATGTGCAGCGATGCCTGAAGGCATGATGTGTTAGATATTGTGTGATCTTCTGCCGGTTAGCAGTGCCGTTATATGGAACAAATTTAGTGTTTATTTTGTACATTCGTTCCCGGAATTTCATTGCCGGAGCCGGTAACCGAATATGCCGTTATAAAGTGTTATAATAACGTTGTGACAGATTTGTTCCCGGCAATTTTTTGCCGTTAACCGAATATGCCGTTATAAAGGGTGCCGTTGTAAAGAGAGTTGACTGTATCTCATTTTATGTTGACCTAATTTTTGGGGGTTTCTGCATTTGTGGCAGTGAAATATGCAAAATTTGTGATGAAAATCAAATAACCTTATAAAAAGAATGATTACTTTTTTTTTGACCCTAGATGTAATTGAAAATTACTTTTCACATTCTTGATTACTATAAAATATATCTGTAGAAAGGAAAATGTTACTGCTATGAAGATTTAACATATTGAAAATTGTTATGTGTATATGTTTAGTGATTGTCTAAAGCGCTAACTAACGGATCAAGTGCCTCTTATCCCCTTGGCTCAAATCACTCGGGACAGATGCTAGTATGAGAAAGTTTGTCAGTTCGCCTGCCGAAGGTCGGTGGTTTTCTTCGGGCACTCTGGTTTCCTCCACCATCCCAAAACTGATTGCCTCGAAATGAGTGAAAGATTCTTGACTGGGGCGTAAAACACCATTACTCTGACTCCACTCCAAAAAGGCCAACCGTTGGTCTTTTTTCTTTGTGTGAAATCTACAGCAGCATTGTTGTATTCCATAGACATTAGCATTTAACCTCAAGTAACTGAACTGTTGTTTAAATGTTATTTTGTTTATTATAGATTCAGAAGATGAACCATCCAGTAAGAAAACCCCAAAAGGAAAAAGTAAACTAAAAGCTAAAAGAGAGATAGAAGATTCAGGTGAGCAAAAAGGCCCTACATGTAAAATTCATTACATTTTTAGAAGGTTCAGGTGAGCTACATGTATAATACATTACTTTTTTAGAAGACTCAGGTAAGCTTAAAGGGCATATGGTACAATGATTATTAAATGATTCAACTGAACATATGTAGCCTGTGTAAATAACATATTTAGGAGATTCAGGTAAGTCTATCATACATTTCTTACTACCGTAATTTCAGGGGAGATGAAAAGGCATTTGACACATTTCTTTTTAAGAAGATTCAGGTGAGCCTATCATACATTTCTTACTATCAAAAATTCATGGGAGCTCAAAAGGCACTCAACACATTACTTATTTAGGAGATGCGGGTGAGCTAAAAGGACCTATGATACAATATTTGTTACAAAGGATTCAGGTGAACTCAAAACACTTATGTGAATTACATAAGAGATTCCGGTAATCTTAAAGAGCATATTATACATTTCATGCCACCAAAGATTTAAGGGTGCTCAAAGAGACTGTGTCACATTACTTATTGAAAAGACTCAGGTGAGCTTAAAGGGCCTGTGTTTTACTTATTTAGAAGATTCAGGTGAGCTTTTTGGGGATTAAGGTGAGCTTAAAAAGCAAGAATCTTCTGGTTAAGATTATTTTATCCTACAGCAAAGGAAAGAATTATTTTAATTTGTTTTAAGCTGGTTCATTGAATACACTATTTAGAAAAAAAAGTTATGTAAAACTGATTTGAAAACTCATTAGCAAACAGATTTATCAAAAGTTTCAACCAAATGCACATGCATAGGGAATCAAATTTGCTCCGACAAGATTTAATATGGGACATGCCTGTGATTTTACTGTCAGAATATGATACTGGAATAAAATGTCTTTCCTTGCTGATGAGATAAACTGGTACTTATCAGAAACTTGATCTTTTTATGAATTTTTTTGTTTTTAGATGATGAAAGCAAGCCCAGGCAAAACACACTGGATTCATTTGTTAAATCTCCAAGCCCGAATAAAAAACCTAAACAGGAACTAAAGAAAACGCCAGGTTCTGAGAAGAAAAAAGAAGTCAGTGTATCAGACTTCTTTGGAAGTGGTTCTGTGAAAAGAACAGAAAGATCCACTGTTGCTACTAAAAGGAAACTGGTAATTATCTATCATTTTATTGTTTATAGCAATCACCAAATTGGCTTACTGTAAATTGGGAAATTTTTTGCATCAGTTCATTCTCACATAAGACAACTTGGACATCTATTTCAAAAGACAAAATAGATTTCATATTTCATTTCGGAAAATCTGGTGACTGTCAGCACAAAATATATCAATTTTTTTATTAGCTATAATTTTATTTTCGCCTCTAGCTTTACTTGCGAATTAACACGAAAATAAAACTATTGCGAAATTTCCCGATTAACACTCATTTGTTACTTTTGGCAATTAGAATATCTAACCAGTAAAAGTCAAACCAGGGTGATAAAAAATGGGTTATACATGTATATCCATAAATTTATCATACTGCATTATTAGTGCATTTATATCTTTTCTCCCAGAGGCTAAGTAAAATGGAGGGGCCCCTAATGGTCTAAAGGGTGCACTTATAGATCACACTTCCTTTCACTGCCTAAGTATAATTCCCATTTGAGCAGATCCTAGCAGATCAAGATTATTTTGCTGATATGGAGTCGTTATAAAAAGTGTTTGGCCACAAAATAAAAATTGTTGAGGTCATCTTGACTTCTCTCTCTCTATATCTCTCTCTCTATATATAAATAATCTGTGTGAGTGTGTGTGTGTGGTCACTGCCAAGCAGAGTTGGAGGAGGCATATTGGAATCACCTTGTCTGTAAATTCTTTGTGGTCTTTGATTTGAAAAAAATATGTGTAGATTTAAAAATTGTCTTGTCTCTCTTGACCAATTCTAGTGCTATTCTAACTTTTTAATTTCATCAGGACGATATAGATGTTACAGATGATGTTGAGATACATGATGATGACGACTTTCAAGACACACTTAAACAGTTAGATGAACAACAGAGTAAAAAGGTAAATAACAACTTAATGAGAAACTAGTATACAAAAAAAAAAAAAAAAGTTACATACGTCATGGTGTACATGTATTGTTATTGTTGTAATGTTGATTAACCTTGCATCAGCAATTTTTTTTTTCAGGTATTTGCAACAAGAACAAGATTATTAATCTCTATTGATTAAACTTAGTGCAAGATTATGTATAAAAAAAATTGTGTGATGTGTGTGTGTATTATGCCTGCCTTGTACTAGCACACTATTGACAATTTGGTAAGGTGCTAGCTCACCAAGTCAGTATGCCACAGACAAGCATACTACTCCCTAGTCCATTATCCTAGCACAGGACGAACCATTTGATACTCTATCCTGCAAATGGTGAGCACCAGCTTAAGGCCATGGTCTTAGATGTTAAATCTTATGTATGACCTAGCCGTAGTTTGAACCCACAACATCACACTCTCGAGATGGATCTACCAATGAGTCACCAAGATCTTCTTGTACATGTATTTGTAAAAACAAATATATAATAATTATGAATTATATCATTGTTTATTGAAGAATCAGAAAATATCATGCTTATAAGTAAACATACCAGGTTAAAAATATAACAAGTAAATTCCATTATCTAGGACATGAATATCGCAAATTTTCGGATAAGTTGAACCTTGTTAAAAAGTGTGGATTTTTCAACCAAATCCAGTTACATGTATCTAGAACTTGGTCATCTTGGTTGTGTACCCAATGTGATCATATTTTCAACCAAAATGAGTCCAGTTACATATATCTAGAACCTGGTCATCTTGGTTGTGTACCCAATGTGATCATATTTTCAACCAAAATGAGTCCAGTTACATGTATCTAGAACCTGGTCATCTTGGTTGTGTACCCAATGTGATCATATTTTCAACCAAAATGAGTCCAGTTACATGTATCTAGAACTTGGTCATCTTGGTTGTGTACCCAATGTGATCATATTTTCAGGCAAAGATTGATACAAGTCCAGAAAAATCCATAAAGAAATCTTCAGAAACACATGAGGAAGAATCCAAGTCTCAAGTATCAGGTATGTGCAGTGCATGGTCTTATAAATCCATCTATGATTTTTGTTATATTTTAATGTAATGTTTTAATCTTGTTCCACTTTGAGGTGCATAAAGCTTTTAATTTGTATTTTGTATACCTATAAAATTGATGTGTTTCCTTTATCGAGAAGTAAAATGATTACTGATTGATAGGGTTTTATGACCAAGTCAAGAATATTTCACTTGCATCAAGACTTCACCAGCTATAGGTGAAGTGGCAGAAATATTGACCCTTTGCAGTGCACTAAGGGTAATGTACAGGGGGGGTTCTTTAATGTGCCACCCCTGCTGTGACAAGGGGCATGGGTTTTTGAGGTCACCTCTGAAGAACCTTGTGACTTTCATTTCTAAATGTTGTGTGCTTATAGAAAGAACAGTGGCTACCAATTTTCAAGTCTTGGTCAGACCCCGCTTGGGTTTTTGGAATCATGACCACCGACATATGAAGCAAGCTCTCTGCTAACTGAGCTACCGTAGTGGTAGGAATGAATTGTTTGTAGTTATGTGGTCTATACTATAATTTCGAACATCCTGTTTTTCCATCTGAATAAAGTTGAAGAACGAGTGTTTAGAAATCACCATGCCCCTATTGTTTGAACCAGTTCATGCATGGTCCATAATTCAATATTGCTCTGTGGGAATTTCATGAATGTCACATATGGCCCATTTGTATGTCTAAACCTTGAAACAAAGTCATATATGTGTTGAATGTCAACGTAACTTTTGTGGTTTTTTTTTTTTTTTACAGAAAAGCCTAGTCTGGCTAGTAAGTTGTCTGCAAAAGTATCCAAACAACTTTTAGAAGACACGCCTGTTAAAGACAATGTTAATAAATTGGAAACTTTTGTACCTGACACACCTGTTGTAAAGGTAGGCAATTTTTGTACCTGACAATCCTGTTGTAAAGGTAGGTGACTTTGGTACCTGACACACCTGTTGTTGTAAAGGTAAGTGACTTTTGTAACTGACACACCTGTTGTTATCGAGGTAGGTTGATATTTGTACCTGATACACCTGTTGTAAAGGTAGGTGACATTTCAGCCTGACACACCTGTTTTTAAGTTAAGTGACTTTTATATCTGACACATCTGGTGTTGTAAAGGTAGGTGATTTTTGTAACTGACACACTTGTTGTAAAAGTAGGAGATTTATTACGTTACCTGAACCAAAGGTTTATGGTCATTTACTTGCATCACGTATTGGAGAACCAACCCTCAAAATTTTTCAAAACAGCATACTGTATGGAATGTTATTTTTTCGGGATGCAAATTTTGGCATATTTTGGGGGTGACATTAAAATCGTCAAATAAAAATCGTAAAAATTTTTTTTTACAGTCAACAGTGAGTTAGTTGTTTTAGGTCACCAAAAATATGTTAATAACCAAAATTTAGCCCTGTTGAAAAAACCTGCTTTGCAGTAAATGGCTACCCAAATTTGTAAAGTTGGTTGACCTTTACCTTTACATTCAAGGTCATGGGATGTTAAGTAGTAAAACATATAAACATTGTCATAGACTGAAAGATCTAGAAGTTTCAACTTTATTTGTTGTATATACATGTAACAGCTACTGGGTTCCACAAGTTAGTTGATTTATATCAAGGGCATCATAAAATTTTCAAATTAACGAGATCTGTCATCATGTACAAAGGTCTTTAATCTTGAAGATATCAAGAGATAAGGTCTAGTTCATCCTGTATTAGTCTTGTTTACACTTTAAAAGCCATGTTTACCCTTTACAAGCCTTGTTCATTCTTTGAAAGCCATGTTCATACTTTACCTGTCTTGTTCATTCTTTACAAGCCTTGTTCATACTTTATAAGCCTTGTTCATCCTTTACCTGCCTTGTTCATACTTTACCTGTCTTGTTCATTCTTTACAAGCCTTGTTCATACTTTATAAGCCTTGTTCGTACTTAATAAGCCTTGTTCATTCTTTACCTGCCTTATTCATCCTTAACCCATCTTATTCGTCCTTTAACCTGCCTTGTTCATCCTTTACAAGCATTGTTCTTTCTTTACAGGCTTTGTTCATCCTTTCAAAGCCTTGTTCATACTTTACAAGCCTTGTTCATTCTTTGAAAGCCATGTTCATACTTTACCTGTCTTGTTCATCCTTTACAAGCCATGTTCTTTCTTTACAAGCCTTGTTCATCCTTTCAAAGCCTTGTTCATACTTTACAAGCCTTGTTCATACTTTGCCTGCCTTGTTCATTTATTATAAGCCTTTTTCATACTTTGCAAGCAATATAGGTTGGTCAGGTTGCCTGAGTTGTTGGATTTTTCTTTCAAACATTTGATGTTTCATCATTAATTATTTGACTCTGGTCACTTGATTAAATATTTGATTTATAATAATTTTTTTTCAGTCTCCAAAGAAATCTTCTCCCCAAAAGTTTACCAAAACGCCTGAAAAATCATCACCAAGGAAGTCAACACCCAAGAAGACATCACCAAGTGCATCAAAGATGGAGGTTACCCCTAAATCTACGCCAAAACATGAATCATCGAAAACTAGTCCCGGAAAAACACATACAGTATGTATTGTAAACAGGAAGTTTACAGGCATCTGGCTATAAATGAATCAAATGATTAACAAGATTAACAAGTTGCAAAAAAAAAAAAAAACTTTGCAAATATTTTATTTTGATTTTTGTCGAGCATGGCAATGCCATAAGGCGAGACGTAGGTGTTATTTTTCCGATGTCATTGTAGGTGGCAGCGACGGTGGCAGCAGCGTGTCAAAATAGGAAAGTTTATGTTAAAGTAGTGTATTGTCTACTTGATCAAAAACTAACCAGACGAGACATTTAATTCCATGGAATTCTTAATATTTACATGCATTTACACAAGCCATTATCCAACAACAAAGAAAAAAGTATGCAAATGTCTTAAAAGCATAGTTCTTGCAAAGCTAAACCAGTGATTTTGCTTTTTCTGTGGAAAACTTCCTTCTACATTTTGGATTGGGAAAATTCTATTTGTTTTTATATACTCGGAATTTTAAAGATCATTGCATAAAAATTTTATTGTGACAATATTTGACATTTTGTTAGCCAGTTTTTGTTTAACTATTTAAATTTGTGTCACTTTTAGCATTTGGGGAATTTAAGTGGTCAAATTTGGAAATTTTAGTCATAATTCTACAGGGGAAACCACCTTTATTTAGTAGTTATTTTAGGCAAACAAAACCACTGTAAACTAATGCCAAAATTTTCCAATTTATGGTAAGCGAAAAAAATGACGGGGGGAGAAAAATTTCCTAAATAGATTCTACAGTTTTATTTATTTTTACATTTATTTTATTGTTTATTAGTCACCAGAAACACCAGCTTTAGAAAGAAAAGCCTCATATAGATCATATCTACAGCGAGAAGGGCCGAGAGCGCTCGGATCCAAAGAAATACCAGAGGTAATGGATAATTTATATTGATATTTGAACAAGTTTTGGTTCAGCATAAGTTATTCAAACTCCTCTTAACACTGTATTGATGATCTCAATAGCTGTATTGTTACTCATCTCATCACTGTATTGATGATCTCAATGGCTGTATTGTTACTCATCTCATCACTGTATTGATGATCTCAATGGCTTTATTGATACTCATCTCATCACTGTATTGATGATCTCAATGGCTTTATTGATACTCATCTCATCACTGTGTTGATGATCTCAATAGCTGTATTGTTACTCATCTCATCACTGTATTGATGATCTCAATGGCTGTATTGTTACTCATCTCATCACTGTGTTGATGATCTCAATGGCTTTATTAATACTCATCTCATCACGGTGTTGATGATCTCAATAGCTGTATTGTTACTCATCTCATCACTGTATTGATGATCTCAATAGCTGTATTGTTACTCATCTCATCACTGTATTGATGATCTCAATAGCTGTATTGATACTCATCTCATCACTGTATTGATGATCTCAATGGCTTTATTGATACTCATCTCATCACTGTGTTGATGATCTCAATAGCTGTATTGTTACTCATCTCATCACTGTATTGATGATCTCAATGGCTGTATTGTTACTCATCTCATCACTGTGTTGATGATCTCAATGGCTTTATTGATACTCATCTCATCACTGTATTGATGATCTCAATAGCTGTATTGATACTCATCTCATCACTGTATTGATGATCTCAATGGCTTTATTGATACTCATCTCATCACTGTATTGATGATCTCAATAGCTGTATTGTTACTCATCTCATCACTGTATTGATGATCTCAATGGCTGTATTGTTACTCATCTCATCACTGTATTGATGATCTCAATAGCTGTATTGTTACTCATCTCATCACTGTATTGATGATCTCAATGGCTGTATTGTTACTCATCTCATCACTGTATTGATGATCTCAATAGCTGTATTGTTACTCATCTCATCACTGTATTGATGATCTCAATAGCTGTATTGATACTCATGTCATCACTGTATTGATGATCTCAATGGCTGTATTGTTACTCATCTCATCACTGTATTAATGATCTCAATGGCTGTATTGTTACTCATCTCATCACTGTATTGATGATCTCAATAGCTGTATTGTTACTCATCTCATCACTGTATTGATGATCTCAATAGCTGTATTGATACTCATGTCATCACTGTATTGATGATCTCAATGGCTGTATTGTTACTCATCATGGTATTGATGATCTCAATGGCTTTATTGTTACTCATCTCATCACTGTATTGATGATCTCAATGGCTGTATTGTTACTCCTGTCATCACTGTATTGATGATCTCAATGGCTTTATTGATTACTCATCTCATCACTGTATTGATGATCTCAATAGCTGTATTGATACTCATGTCATCACTGTATTGAGTGATCTCAATGGCTTTTATTGCTACTCATCTCATCACTGTATTGATGATCTCAATGGCTTTATTGATACTCATCTCATCACTGTATTGATGATCTCAATAGCTGTATTGATACTCATGTCCATCACTGTATTGATGATCTCAATAGCTGTATTGTTACTCATCTCATCACTGGTATTGATGATCTCAATAGCTGTATTGTTACTCATCTCATCATTGTATTGATGATCTCAATAGCTGTATTGTTACTCATCTCATCATTGTATTGATGATCTCAATAGCTGTATTGATACTCATGTCATCACTGTATTGATGATCTGTTGATCTCAATAGCTGTATTGATACTCATGTCATCACTGTATTGATGATCTCAATGGCTTTATTGTTACTCATCTCATCACTGTATTGATGATCTCAGTGGCTGTATTGTTACTCATGTCATCACTGTATTGATGATCTCAATGGCTTTATTGATACTCATCTCATCACTGTATTGATGATCTCAATAGCTGTATTGATACTCATCTCATCACTGTATTGATGATCTCAATGGCTTTATTGTTACTCATCTCATCACTGTATTGATGATCTCAATGGCTTTATTGATACTCGTCTCATCACTGTATTGATGATCTCAATAGCTGTATTGATACTCATGTCATCACTGTATTGATGATCTCAATAGCTGTATTGATACTCATCTCATCACTGTATTGATGATCTCAATAGCTGTATTGTTACTCATCCTTGTATTGATGATCTCAATGGCTTTATTGTTACTCATCTCATCACTGTATTGATGATCTCAATGGCTGTATTGTTACTCATGTCATCACTGTATTGATGATCTCAATAGCTGTATTGTTACTCATCTCATCACTGTATTGATGATCTCAATGGCTGTATTGTCACTCATCTCATCACTGTGTTGATGATCTCAATGGCTTTATTGATACTCATCTCATCACTGTATTGATGATCTCAATGGCTTTATTGATACTCATCTCATCACTGTATTGATGATCTCAATGGCTTTATTGATACTCATCTCATCACTGTATTGATGATCTCAATAGCTGTATTGATACTCATGTCATCACTGTATTGATGATCTCAATAGCTGTATTGATACTCATGTCATCACTGTGTTGATGATCTCAATAGCTGTATTGTTACTCATCTCATCACTGTATTGATGATCTCAATAGCTGTATTGTTACTCATCTCATCACTGTATTGATGATTTCAATAGCTGTATTGATACTCATGTCATCACTGTATTGATGATCTCAATGGCTTTATTGTTACTCATGTCATCACTATTGATGATTTCAATGGCTTTATTGTTACTCATCTCATCACTATTGATGATTTCAATGGCTTTATTGATACTCATCTCATCACTGTGTTGATGATCTCAATAGCTGTATTGTTACTCATCTCATCACTGTATTGATGATCTCAATGGCTTTATTGATACTCATCTCATCACTGTATTGATGATCTCAATGGCTTTATTGATACTCATTTCATCACTGTATTGATGATCTTAATGGCTAAATGGTTTAAAGTGCTGGATTAGGAATTACAATGTTTCTCACTGCTTAGGTTTGAATGGTCCTGATGTGAGGAAGTTTGTTAGAGTTATCTTTCCTAAGGTTGGTGGTTTTTGCATGTTTTCTTCTACCGTTCTTTAACAACTGAAAGCCTTATGTCATAGAACTTTGTCAGAGTTGTAAAACACTTCACTCTTAAGACGTTAGAAATAAATAAGTACCTGACAAGAATTTTAGAGGATTTAGTGACAGATTTTCATTTAATCTTAATATTTTGGCCCTCAAAAAATATACCATCTTTCTATTCCACAGTAAACCGTCTTTATAATTACCCTTGTTTAATTTTGCCACTGTAATCATTACCACTGTAGTTTGGACTTCCAAAATCTTTTTTTTTTTTTTTTTTTTTTTTTTTTTTTTTACAATCAGCCTTAATTTCTCATCGAATCAAAAATTTGAGAAAAAAAATGGTATTGAATCAAAAGTTTAACAAGTGCTATAACTTCCATTGCAGTGCAAAGAAAATTGAACAATTAATTGCAGCATGTTATGATTGGTTGATTCCAATGGCAATGGAAGTTTTAGCACTATAAACATCATTTCTTAACAGTTTAATGTTTATTTTTCCATTTTGCTTTTGGTTGTTTAATACTGAAAGACATTTAAAACACAGGAGCATATGACAAGCAAGACTAATCATTTGAAAAGCCATTTAATGATGTCATATGTATAAACATGGCAAGTCACGTGATTAATGATAATTATAGCCAATATAAGTACATTTGGCCTCAAACAGATTTATATAGAACAAAATTATAGGAAATATTATTATGGGTTGATTGAATAACTAATTATAATATCTGAAATTAAAGTACTTTACTTTCATCTGTCTTGTTCCAGGGAGCAGATAATTGTTTAGAAGGTTTAACATTTGTAATTACTGGAGTTTTAGAATCTCTGGAACGTGATGAAGCCAAGCATTTAATAGAGAAGTATGGCGGAAAAGTCACGACATCCCTTAGTAAAAAGACAAGTTATTTAGTCGCTGGAAGAGATTGTGGAGAAAGTAAATTACAAAAGGTAGGTTATAATTTCTATACGCCCGTCAAAGACGGGGCGTATTATGGGATCACCCTTGGCGGGCGGGTGGGCGGGCGTCTGGGCAGGCGGATGGGCGGGCGGGCGTACTGGCGGCGGGTTTGTCCGGCCCATAACTCTGACATCTATGGTCAGAATGACTTGAAACTTGGTATGCTTACTTACCACGATGATGCGAAGTGCAGTGCTCAGGAACCGTAACTCTAGCTTCCTTAATTTTTGAGTTATTCCCCTTTGAATGCTGTTAGCATGTTTGTCCGGATCATAACTTTGACATCTATGGTCAGAATGACTTAAACTTGGTATGCTTACTTACCACGATGATGCCAAGTGCAGTGCACAGGAACCGTAACTCTAGCTTCCTTAATTTTTGAGTTATTCCCCTTTGTGTGCTGCCAGAGTATGCGGCGGGTTTGTCTGGCCCATAACTCTGACATCTATGGTCAGAATGACTTAAACTTGGTATGCTTACTTACCACGATGATCCGAAGTGCAGTGCTCAGGAACCGTAACTCTAGCTTCCTTAATTTATTCTACCAGGGAGCAGATACACATAGAGTTGTAGGCTGAAGACTTGCTGTCTTTGAAACAACCCAGTATACTAGAGATTACAGCAATTTTGTGATGAAGGTTACAAGAACATGATGGTAAAATTATATAAATGGTGTGGCTGGTGGTAAGTCTATTTTGTTACTGAAAATAATACCAAAATCTTAGGCTGAAGAACTTGCTGTCTTTGAAACAACCCAGTATACTAGAGATTACCTCAATTTTGTGATGAAGGTTACAAGAACATGATGGTAAAATTATATAAATGGTGTGACTGGTGGTAAGTCTATTTTGTTACTGAAAATAATACCAAAATCTCAATAATTACTATTGTTTTTTATTGTACTTGTTGACTTGTGCACTGCATTTTGTATCATTGTGATGAATAATTGAATTGACTTATTGATTATGAACAGCTCATATGAACTGTATAAGTCCCTTTACAGTTCATAATAAACAAAATATCCACATAAATGACTTGCAGATTTGACGGGCGTATCATGCTCTGCCATGCGGAACTCTTGTTTATATTTCATCATCGGTTACCTTTGATGAACATGCAGGTTCAGAAGCATTGTCTACACTAGTAGGCTCCCTTTCAGATGACTGGCTAGCTGCTCACATGGCAGATTTCACCCCATGTCTCTATTTCTTACGATCGTGGGGGTTGGAATTATATATAAACAAAGTGGTAATTTTATGACGAAAAAGGAATTTGTTGTTGCGGAAAAATGAAAGAATGTAGCATTTTGCACTTTGCTGTAATGCAAATTATGTGAAAAAATGGTTGCTTTTTTCCCATTTCCTATAACACAAAGAAAAATTAATTGTCGAGCCTGGCATTGCCATAAGGCGAGACTTACATGTAGGTGTTACTTTTCCAGTGTTGTTGTAGATGGCAGTGTCAGTGAGGTTTATGTTAAAATAATGTATTTTCTACTTGATCAAAAACTAACCAGGTGAGACATTTGAATCCATGGAATTCTTGTTTGATTTTGTTATAACTCAATTTTTTTTTTACAAACAAATCAGTACAAATGTTTCTATAATGTTTTTAATCAAAATTACATTTGCAATAAGTTAAACTTGGTGTTTGAGGTGCCAAGGAATGTCTCTTTCATTTAAAATAGATCTAAATACAATGCAAATGGCATTTTTTAAACTTTATACCTTACAGAACAGTGTTAAGAAATTTGTTCAAACTGTACTGACAATCACATGTTAAAGCCATTCTGTTTTTGTTTAAACATCAGTCTTAATTGCATTGTCAATGTAAATACATGTAGGTCAATTAAAAAATCTTTTGTGAATAATAAAAATAATTATTGTCCCTAATCCAGTTACTTTGTACATGTTGAATGCATTTAGTTTAAATGATATTTTAATCACAAAGGAAAAAAAATCAAAATATCAGCATAACAATAGCATACACGTACATATGTATATCATGTGAAAAAGACCCAAGAACAAGACCTTGGTCTTATATAAACTCGTCTCCACAGTCTTTACTTAAATGTAGTTAGCTACAATCAGTGCAGTTAAAACATAAATAATTTGGGTTAGAAAGCGAATTGTATAAGATCTCAGCTCTCATGTGACTTCATTCAAAGTATTACAAAATGGCATTATATATGTTAGAAAAATTACTGGGTGACTAGGTCTTAAATCCACAAGAATTCGTCGATAATGTAAATTGCACTAAAATATGTACACGCTAAAATTAGTATGTCTACAGTACCAAGAGTTGAAAGGATAATAAAAACCTTTGAGGTTTTTGTCGAGCCTGGCATTGCCGTAAGGCAAGACTTAGGTGTTACTTTTCCTGTGTCATCAGCAGTGGCGGCATGTCAAAATGTGAAAGTTTATGTTAAAGTAATGTATTTTCTACTTGATCAAAAATTAACCAGGCAAGACATTTAAATCCATGGAATTCTTGTTATATTATGGCATCTAATACAAAATGTTTGCAAATTGATTATGGTTTCTATTTCAGGCCAGAAGTTTTGGAACGAAGCAGTTAGACGAGGATGGTCTGTTAAATCTAATCAAGACTCTGCCTGGTAAAAAATCTAAATATCAGATACAGGCTGAAGAATCCTTCAAAAAAGTAAGTCAGAAGCTAGAATAATGTTTGAAAATTATAAAACCATCTTTTTTTAATTACGTAAGTAGTACTAGATTTTTTTTTTTACTAAAACAATAACTTTCAAGAAGGTATTTTGTATGTAGGTTGGGGAAAAAAAAAACAAACAAACAAAAACCTTTGAAATGCATTTTTTAAAACACTGGAATAAAATCTTGCGAAAACACCTGAGAATTTTTATGCACAGTACTTCTTCACATACATGTATTATTGATGAATGTTTTTTCTTGTGTCGAGTGCATAATAAAAACAAAAACTGTGTCTGCTGTCATAATGAGATTTAAAACACAACTAACTGATTAGAGAAAAACTGGTCTTTTCTTGTTGTACAGCTGGTGAGGTTTCGATATAAGTGAAATGATTTTGATTTGGAAAAAAGTAAACCCTTTTTACTTCCTCTGATAAAGATTTACATTATTTGTTGTCTTCAAAAAATTTATATGAAATATTTTTAAAAAATTTTAGGAGCAGAAAGAAGCACTAGCTAAAAAGAAAAGTGTTGAAATCCCTTCAGAAACAGATAGAACTAGCAACAAATTATCCCAGTTTGAAAGAAAACCATCCACTCCCTCTTCATCAAAGTCTCATGTGACAAACAAAACTGACCAATCAGAAGAGTCCTTACTTTGGGTAGATAAATACAAACCCACAACAATGAAACAGATTATTGGTCAACAAGGTGACAAGAGTAATGCCAAGAAATTGTTGAGTTGGATACAGAATTGGCATAAAAATCAGGCAGCAGGAATCAAACCGCAGGGTAAGTAAGAGTCGAACACAAGATCAGTATAAGGTAAAGACCAGGTCAGTACAGTCAAGCAACAAGGTACTAGTAGTTACCAAATCAAACCACATGGCTAGTAGAGGGTCAGATTACAAGGTAAGTTCAGGGTCATACCAGTAGGCTTATACAGGTTCGTATCATAAGGTCAGTACAGGGTCAATGCAGGGTCATATCATAAGGCCAGTTCACAGGTCAAATTAAAAGGTAAGTGTAAAAGCACAAAGTAAACTCGGAGTAAATTACGTAGTAAGTAATTATCAAACCACAAGGTAAGTTGAGGATAATTGTCCCTAGGACCTAAGAATTTGGAATCTCCATGTACTAGATTTTAGAAAATTTGCTTTTTTTTTTTTTTTTTTTTTTTTTTTTTTTGAGATGGTAATTAGTAGTTTGTGGCTTTTATTGAAGGCAGGATTTTAATAATATAATGTTTTATTGACACATAATTTTGTAGGTTAATTTATGAAAATTGAGATATCATGAAAATTTAATTTCACATTATAACATTGATAATCTACTTCGATGTACTTAATATACCTGTAATTATCTCTCTTAATATACTTGTAGGTAAATTTTTTGGTAAAGACGACGGTGCTGGATTTAAAGCTGCTTTATTATCAGGTCCACCTGGCATTGGTAAAACAACTACAGCAACTATTGTTTGCAAGGTAATGTAGCAAAATATATGAATAATAATTAGTTCTGTCTGCAAGAAGGTACTGATCATATAACAAAATACAGTAGTTAAAATAAAAACATTTCCTACTTGGTAAACTTGCTTAATTTCATAACAAGATCCAGGCAGGTTTAAAACCCATGACTCTTTGGATCTGGATTTCCATGCTCTATCAACTGAGCTTAATTTCTTCCATGAGAACTTGTGACAAACTCTGTTTTTACAGAACTGTTGTTTGCACATTTTGTTTTGGAAAACAAAACAAAACAAAAAAAAAAAGCTTTTCAGATCTGTTTAAGTTCTGGAAAATTTGAAATTTCGCAAAATTATCATAAATTAAATCATTAAGTCATTCCACACGAAAAAAGGTAAATTTTTCAAATTTTAAGTGGAAATTTTACACTGCACAGTTGTGAGTGATACTGAAATATTTACAATCTGTTAACATTCCCTTGGATATGAACCTTTCATCATAGACTGGGGGTGGTGGCTTATTGGTCTGATGCATGCATTTACTGATCACATTGGCTTTCAACAGCTAGGTATGAATCCCACTCAGGTCACATCATCTTGTGAGAAAGTTTGTCAGTTCTCTTGCTTTTGCTCGTGTTTTTTGTGTGCACTTCAGTTTTCTCCACTATCCAAAAACTGGCAGCCTTGAAAGAGACTGGTGTGTAAAACTCCATTTTTCCACTCAACACATTTTTATTTTGGATAAACTGTTTTAAAGTGTAAATTGTTCTATATGATGTAAATTGATTTTGAAGTCATCATATTGATAACCAAGAAGTCTGCCATGGATATCTGTGGCATTGCGGGCAAGTGAATTAGCACTCTATAGGTCACCATAAATGTGCACTAGTACAATGCATATCTTGCCCTAGATTCACAATCCTTCATTCAATTGATTTTACACTCAACTCAATTATTCTCATTTTTCTCTCATCAATATTTTTAATTTTTTAAGTTTTATGAGACAATGTCTTGTTTTTTTCTACAAACCTGCACTAAACAAATCATAATATAAAAGATTAAATATTCAATTTTAACTGTGTAATGTCTTAAAAATTGACAATTAATATCCCCTTATTTGAGTTGACAGTACACTCAATTGAATGATTGAGAAACTGGGGCTAAAAATGCTTGCACACTTAGTTGAGTCTTGTTTAACCTTGTATCAGCAATTTTTTGGCTATTCATGATGAGACAATTTTCATTTATCTTTACACAAGTTCAAGTGATGCATGAGTTTGCAAATGTTTCTGATCTGCTACTTTAATTGAATACAATGTATTTTCTTTTTCTTATCTAGGAAGCAGGATTTTCTTTCGTAGAATTAAATGCATCAAGTACAAGATCGAAGAAAAGTTTGAAAGAGGTTGTTGCGGAGTCTCTAAATAATACGACCATGGTGGACTTTGTAGGTCAGTTTAAGGCAACTTTTTAACTCATGATATGTTTAATTTCACTCTTTTCCTTAGTTTAGTGGTAATTTATTGGAGTTGGAGGAAACACGGAGAACTAGAGATGAAAACATGATTTTAAGCTCACCTGGCTAAAGTTCATGCTGGTTTATGGCACAGGAGATCAGGTGTATGTTGTGCATATATGTTTATATGGCATCACTATAGTAACCAAACGTAGGAAACTGGGTCACAGTGGCTCAAAATTCTGGGAAAAAATCTTCTAAATCCAATAGTGTTGTTTAAATCTGATATGGTATTTAGATTCCGTAGGTTTGTTAAAAAAAGTTTTATATATTGACATTTTGTTTTTAAAAAGATTCATATTTAACAAAATTAAATTGCTATAATGTAAAATTTTGAGTATTTGAAGAGACAATGGCATGGGGTTATCAGTTTTGATATTGAAATGTGTTTCAAAATGGGGTTGTGAACAAAGGTTAAGGTCACAAAAAAGATCAGTTTTTAGCTCACCTGACCGAAAGGTCATGTAAGCTTATGGCATGGTGCGGCATGTGTATGTGCGTGCGTGCGATCCGTGCGTGCATCATTAACACCTATTTTCGACTTCTCCTCCAAAACTGCTGGACAGATTTTAATGATACTTGGTCAGAAGCATATATGGGCCGGAGCAATTCAGATTTTTTCATGGCGTTGCCATGGCTTTCAAAACTAGGTCAAGGTGACCTAGGGGTCCAAAAATCTTAAAAAATCTTTTTCTCTGAAACCAATGATGGGAGAAAAAATCTGATGTGATATTTGGCTTCTCTAAGGTCTTAAGCCTATAATTTGTTCATTTTGTGAAATTTGGTCGAAAAATGGGTTACACGTTTTTGCGTTTAATTTTAAAAATTTCGTAAAATGGCTTCAAATTGTTATAACTTGACTATTTGAACAGATAATGACATGAGGTTTTCAGTTTTGACTTTTTCTTGAAATGACCTTTAAAAAAGGGTCAAGGTCATAAATCAAGGTCGTGACCTTATTTGTGATTTATGCAGTTTTAGGCAATTTTCTTGCAAATATTAAGAGGTATATGAAATCAAAATATTGTTAAAATGTTCAGCATGACAAAATTTAAAAAGTTTCGTAACTATATGATAATCCATGTAGGAGTTGTTGCCCCTGACATGTTATTTTTTGCTTATAAATACTAAAATTGTGCATTAGCTTGAAAACTATAATCTTTTTGTATAGGCATGTATATTAGAATATTGTAGATATTGACATGACGATCATTATGATATATGGTTCAAGGTCAAGGTCACAGCTGCAAAAGAAGACTTAAATTGCTAATTATCTTAAAAACTATAAACTTTTTGTATAGGCATGTTATTTAGAATATTGTAGGAATTGACATGATGATCATTTTGATATATGGTACAAGGTCATATGTTGAAAGGTCAAGGTCACAGCTGCAAAAGAAGACTTAAATTGCTACTTATCTTGAAAACTATTAACTTTTTGTATAGGCATGTATATTAGAATATTGTAGGTATATATATAATGACCATTTTGATATATGGTACAAGGTCATGTGTTGAAAGGTCAAGGTCACAGCTGCAAAAGAAGACTTAAATTGCTAATTATCTTGAAAACTATTAACTTTTTGTATAGGCATGTATATAAGAATATTGTAGGTTTTGATATGATGATAATTTTGATATATGGTTCAAGGTCATATGTCTGAAGGTCAAGGTCACAGCTGCACAAGTAGACTTAAATTGCTAATTATCTAGAAAACTATCATCTTTTTGTATAGGCATGTATATTAGAATATTGTAGGTATTGACTTGACGATAATTTTGATATATGGTTTAAGGTCATATGTTCAAAGGTCAAGGTCAGCTGCAAAAGAAGACATAAATTGCTAATTATTTTGAAAACTATTAACTTTTGTATAGGCATGTATATTAGAATATTGTAGGTATTGCAGCAATGATCATTTTGATATATGGTTCAAGATCATGTGTTCAAAGGTCAAGGTCACAGCTGCAAAAGAAGTCATAAATTGCTAATTATCTTGAAAACTTAAACTTTTTGTATAGGCATGTATATTAGAATAGTGTAAGTATTGACATGATGATCATATATGGTTCAAGGTCATATATGTTGCAAGGTCAAGGACATAGTTGCATAAGTTTACTGAAATTTGTTAATGATTTGGAAATTATTCGTTGCATTACAGTTACTTCATGCATATTATATAAGCTCTTTATAAATGAAATGTGAGTGGATATATTTCTGATTAAGTTTTGTGGCAGTTCTTAATTTTAGAAAACTTGTAATGTTTCAGTACCAATTATATTGTCTTTTGCGCTTTGCAAACAATTTTGGACATATCCTCTGGTGAGCATTAAGGCCCATGGGCCTCTTGTTAGTATTATAGTAGTGAGTAAAAAAATTAAATCAATGAAAAGTTGAAGTTTAATTTTTTATTTTATTGCACCACTCATTGTTCGATATCATTTATTAATGCCCCATTAAAAGCACTATTTTTTATTCATAGATCATTGACTCAAAATAAAAAATGAATTGAGATCTTAGAAAATCTCAGATTACATGTATTTTGATTTATATTTTTAAACATATAGTTGGATCGACAGCCAAAACTAACGGTCATAAACATTGTATGATAATGGACGAGGTGGATGGTATGGCTGGCAATGAGGATAGAGGTGGATTACAGGAACTTGTACAGCTGATCAAATCTACAAAAATACCGATTGTATGTATGTGTAATGATAGAAACCATCCAAAGATGAGGACACTCTCCAACTATTGTTATGATTTACGATTTCAGAGGCCAAGAGTGGAACAAATCAAGGTAATCTCTTTAATCTTTTTAGTCTTCACACTGCTAATGCCAGCTAGATCACAATTGACTACACCGATATGCTGACGACTTTTGATGAATTGTTTTCATGTCTTCTTTGTCACAGGATATACTTTGGTCACTGAGAAAACTATTTTAGAGGTTGCTACTGGACAGTCTGATGTTCAAACGCTGGGTTATACACCAGCAGTGCAAAATGAAGTGTTTTGCAATATGTGTTCCTTTCAAGATTTGAACCTGTAACCCTTGGATCTGGATTCCGATGGTTTTAGGGACCTTAGTCTAAGTGGCAAAGTAGTGTAAATGTTAAATTACAACAAAATATAGTGCATCTCATTTCCTAGGTTCAAATCCCATTTAGGCACTTCTTAGTGTTAGGAATTTTGTCAGATTTATTGTCGAAAGATAAGGATTTTTTTTTTAGCTCATCTGAGCTGAAGGCTCAAGTGAGCTTTTCTGATCAAAATTTGTCTGTCGTCGTCGTCGTCCGCAGCGTAAACTTTTTACATTTTCGACTTCTTTTCTGAAACTACAAGGTGGATTTCAATGAAACTTGGTCAGATGCATATATGGGCCAGTGCCATTCAGATTTGTTCGTGACGTTGTCCTGGCTCCCAAAACTAGGTCAAGGTGACCTATGGTTCCAAAAAACTTAAAAAATCTTCTTCTCCAAAAGCGAAGATGGTAGAAAAAATCTGATGTGATATATGGCTTCTTTAGGGTCTTAAGCTTATAAACTGTTCGTTTCGTGAAATTTGGTGAAAAATTAAGTTACGCGTTTAATTTTAAAAATTTCGTGAAATGGCTTCAAATTGTTATAACTTGACTATATGAATAGATATTGACATGGGGTTTTCAGTTTTGACTTTTTCTTGAAATAACCTTAAAAATGGGGTCAAGGTCAAAGTTCAAGGTCATGACCTGGTTTGTAATTTGTGCAGTTTTAGGTTATTTTCTTCAAAATTTTTAGAGATATATAATATCAAAACATTGTTAAAATGTTGGCATGACAAAATGTAAAAAGGTACAAAGTTTCGTAACTGTATGATAATACATGTACGAGTTGTTGCCCCTGAAATGTTATTTTTCTGCCAATGAAAACTAAAATTGTGCATTAGCTTGAAATCTATAAACTTTTTGTATAGAAATGTATTTTAGAATATTGTAGGTATTGACATGACGAACATTTTGATATATGGCTCAAGGTCATACGTTCAAAGGTCAAGGTCATAGGTGCATAAAAAGACTGAAAATGTTTATTATCTTGGAAACTATTAACTTTTTGTATTGGCATGTATATTAGAATATTGTAGGAATTGATATGGTAATCATTCTGATATGAGATTCAAGGTCTTACAATTAAAGGTCAAGGTCATAGATGCATAAGAAGACTCAAATTGTTAATTATCTTGAAAACTATTAACTTTTTGCATAGGCATATATATTAGAATATTGTAGGTATTGATATGACGATCATTTTGATATGTGGCTCTAGGTCAAAAGTTCAAAGGTCAAGGTCATGGGTGCATAAAAAGACTGATATTGTTTATTATCTTGGAAACTATTAACTTTTTGTACTTTCATGTATATTAGAATATTTTAGGAATTAATATGGCGATTATTCTGATTTAAGATTCTAGGTCTTACGTTTAAAGGTCAAGGTCATAGATGCATAAAAAGACTCAAATTGTTAATTATCTTGAAAACTATTAACTTTTTTATAGGCATGTATATTAGAATATTTAATGTATTTTTGCAAATGATTTTGGATATATCCTCAGGTTGGCCATATCCTCAGGTGAGCGTTAAGGCTCATGGGCCTCTTGTTTTGGTTTCTTCCAACATTCTTGAACTGGCCTCTTAAATTAAAGTTAATAACTCTTGGCTTGGGCATTAAAATCCATTACTCCACTTTTTGAAATGGCTTTGTTGCCTCTATCATACTCCCAGTGATAGGTCTCCTTGAAGAGATTTCACAATATATACAAGGTAGGTTTATTTAACAGTTGACTGCTGTAAAGTGACTTTTTTAATACAATTTCATTGCTTCTGATGCTTAGCAATCACATTGATCCAGCTGCATTCTTAGAATAAGAAATTAAAAAACAATAAAACCTGTTTGAAATGTATGTAACTCCACAAGGCACAGTATTTCATGATGTCATTAATCTTGACCTTTGACCTTTTTTGACCTGTTCTTTATGATTATTATTACAGGGTGCAGTTATGTCTATAGCTTATAAAGAAGGTCTAAATATACCAGCACCTGCTGTTAATGAAATTATTTTAGCGGCAAATCAAGATATAAGACAGGTATGTAGGAAGAGGGGTGGTTGATTGGATAAATGCTCTCTTTTTGTTTGTTTGTTTTGTTGTTGTCTGTTTGTATGTTTGTTTGTTTGTTTTTTTTTTTATTAATGTCTCATAAGATTTCCTCAAATGCGCCCATGATAGCATAATCTTGATGGAGTCTTGGAGTCATGTCTTTGCAAAAAGTAATGAGCTTTTTTGACCCCAAAACACACGTTTTCTTAATAGCATACACACACCAACAAAATCACAAAATACCTGTTATGAAACCATAAAGGTAATAAACAAAAAATCATTTTGGTGATTTAACATTTTATTTGGAACAGGTGTGCTAAATGCCAGTATCCAAGTAATATTGTTCTTCATGAACTCCAACACAAATACAGTATCAACCTCATTTTGAAATCAGTTACTAGAGAGCTCATACCAAGGGACATAACTCAACTGGAGTAAGGAAAAGAGTCTATTAATGTACCCCTAAACTTCAATTTATTTTTACAAAAAAGTGCATAAATAACATGGGTTTTTATGGTATGTTAGTATTCATTTTTAAAATAATTTCTCTTTTGAATTTAGAAAATTAAGTTTGAATTTTAAAAAAAATGTTTTATTATATTTATTATTTAACAGAAAATTTGAATATTTATTATTTATTTTTGTCTTATTTTCCTAGGTGATCCATAATTTATCATTGTGGACTGCATCAGAGAAAAGTATGACGTATGAACAAGCTAAAAAAGATTCCAGTAATGCAAAGAAAGATTTTAAACTGGTTAGTCAATAGTGTAGAGTGAATGCTGTGATTTGATTAAATTAAAGTTCCTATTAGTAATGGTTTTAGCCTTACCTGTTCTATCTAAATGTTATGGTGGCCTCTGAACAGAGTGATCTAAAGAATCTCATAGATCAAATGACTTACCAAAGCCTAGGTTTGAATTCCAGTTAGGTATATCCTCTAGCATTAGAAAGGTTTCTCTTTTTTTTTTTTTTTTCAGAAAAGTCTGAAGTTTTCTCTATGCACTCTAGTTTCTTCCACCATTCCAGATCCAGAGTGGAGTGGAGTAATGGTGTTTTACGCCCCAGTCAAGAATCTTTTCACTTATTTCGAGGCGGTCAGTTCGGGAATAATGGAGGAAACTGGAGTGCCCGCAGAAAACCACAGACCTTCGGCAGCAAACTGACAAACTTTCTCACACTAGGATCTGTCCCAAGTGGGATTCAAACCCAGGTGGTGAGAGGCACTGTGATCGGTAAGCACGTGCTTTAGACCACTCGGCCACCGAGGCCCCCTTCCAGATCCAGAACTGACTGCATTGATATAATAATAATGGTCACTAAATCCTTTTTTTAAAATTCATTTTGTGTAATAAATAAGGTCTTACAAAATTATACTACATTTGTATTTCATGTTGTGAAATAACATTAAAAAAGAAATGTGCATGTGTAATAATCTTGAATGGGGAATAAAATTTCACCACTCCACTTCAATCTAAATGTGGAACAATTCAATTCCGCTTAGCAGCCATGAAAATTTATATAGAGAGTAGTCCTTTGACACGGTGCTTTGGTACTTTGAAATCACTTAGATTATGGTCTCATTAATTAAGATAACCAAAAGGAATTTACAAAAGTCTTTTGGCTAGGCAATGTCGGCTTTTTTATGGCACATTCATATATACTCACCTTTAAATACTGAAGCTTGACCATGCTTTTATACAGTGATTTTTGAGACATTATTAATCTCTCTATATTTCAGGGACCTTTCGATGCCTGTCGTAAAGTTTTCATTGGTGGAGAAGAGACAGCCGGAATGACGATAAATGACAAGTCCGATTTGTTTTTTAATGACTACATGTTGGCTCCACTGTTTGTACAGGAAAATTATATCCATGTAGTTCCGTTTTCTGCAAGGTAGGTTAGCTGCTAAACTCTTTATGTACATGTATTTGTCAGTTAAAGCCTATTTCAAGCCTTTAGAACAAAAAAAAACAACTTGTGCTGATCCTAGTTTGAATGAAGTGAAGCAACTGAGATTATAAAACTACCACCCTGGAGAGGAGATCGGTCTATCTGGACAGGATGTCAGTCAAACGTCAGGATGTCAGTTCATTTGGACAGAATGTCAGTCCATTTGGATAGGGTGTCAGTACATCTGGACCGACATCCTGTTTGGAAAGACTGACATCCTGTCCAGACAGACTGACATCCTGTTCAGATGGCCTGACATCCTGTTCAGATGGACTGACATCTTGTCCAAATAGACTAACATCCTGCCCATATGGACTGACATCCTGGTCCATCAGCATATTTGCCAGTATTCATTTGTAGGGCAGCTGGGTGGACTGGAGTAATTTGGGCTATGATGGTTATGTGGTCTAAATTGCCAGTAAAATTTGGGCAATAAATTGCTTTTTTCCTATTCCTAACCATGGTAGTGTTTTGACTTAACTAGTAACAATCTAGGGTGTCATAATTCTTGTTTATGTTATAATCCATATATATATATGTAAATGAAAGAATACCTTGGTGGCAGAATGGTTAAAGTGTTAGTCTTCAAACTCAAGTGGTCTCACCACTGTGGGTTCCACCACTAGAAGCCACAAGTGAAAAAGGTTTTTCCTTGTCATAGGTCTTTATTGCTTAGCTCTGTACCAATATAGTTTACTTAGTGGTCTTAAATGTTTATCTGTAACATTGCAGGCAGATGTAATAGCACTCTAAAATTTTACTTGCTGTAAGTGTGCACTGGCACAAAGCAGATCAGAAATGCTTGCACACCTGCGCACCTCATGGACCTGTGTTAGCATTAATCCTGAGATTGAGATAAAAAAAATGTCTGTTGATGTTGTGTAAAAAATATTTGACCAACCATAAACATGAAACAAATATGTCCAGTAATATGTATCGTTAGTTGAATGTTGTTTTATGCCACATCAGCAATTTTACAAGTAAATGTGTTTTAGAGAACAAGACTTGTTGTTCCAGATTTTTTGTTGATGTTTATATATAATGGTTTGAGATTTATTTTATTGGTTTTTAGAGGAGATGTTAAGAAACACTTGTCACAGTTAGCCAGATCGGCCGATAGTATAGCGGAAGGAGATTTAGTGGCAAAGAAAATCGGCTCAAATCAAGCATGGAGTTTACTCCCAACACAAGTAAATATATCATTCAATATTAAAATGAAATGTCATGTAATTTTGACTCCCTGTATAGAAGTAGCAGAAAAAGACATTTCAGTAATTTTTGTAATCTCTTATGTAGTAACAGTCAGATCTGGGATGGTGGAGAAAACCAGAGTGCCCAGCCAGAGAAAACAACTGATGTTCAGCAAGCAAACTGACAAACTTTCTTACATTAGGATCTTGCATGCACTTGTGTGAACACTTGCTCCCAAACAGCTTGCTTGCCAAAGTGAAAGGTTTGAGCGACTGAACTTCGAGATACGATTGGAGGTTCAGGTTCTCCTGATTATTGAAAGACAATGAATCATAAAATTTGTAAAATTTGTAATACATGTAAATGTATTTAAAGGTCAAATAATAAAATGTCCAAATTAAAATTGCAGTATTTATCTTGAAATAAAAAAAAACATAGAATAATAAAATGGTAGAAACGTGCCAATTAAAAATACAAATTTCATTATTCATCATGATATCTCGATAATGTTTTCAAACTTAAATGTTGACCCGCGATCTGTCGTGTGATGTTTTATAGCTACAGATACAAAATAAACTTACTTTATTCTAATAACAATACAGAACACAGTTATTACTGGTTATTTTATCACAGAAAATAACGATAATACACACTATTCTACATACCTCAGTAACATGTAAATTACAGAATTCTATGTGCAATCATCAAGCGTGGGTGGCTAAGGTGTTTTATCGATCAAACATTTTCGCATGTCGTAATTGGATTAAGAGATTAAAGAACTGTGTATATTGAGTACTGTCTCATTAGGTTAATTAACAATCTTGAGTAGCCCTCAAAATTTCAGGTAACTGTCTACACTAATTGTTTTGTTCCACTCTATTACTTTTTATGAAATCTGTAATATGGCTTCAGCTTGTGTTATGTTTACAATGCCCCGGGTCAAATGTTGTTCCGAACCAAATGTATTCGAGCGAAAGAAGTTGAATTTTCACTATCTTTTAAGTTTGAAAAATCCTTATTGTTCGAGTGAGCGGGGGTATTTGAGTTAACAAAGTTCGAGCCTTCGAGGTTTATTTACATATGATATTATAGGAAATTGGTAGGGACCGACAGATGACTTCGAGTTATCCGGGGTATTCGTGGTAACGACGTTCGAGCGATCGAAGTTTTACTGTACCTTGGAAAATCAAAGGTACGGTATTGTATGATTTCATGTTTAACTAATCAAATTCCTAGTATTTTGCCAAGTGGTAATATGTATATGTAAATATCAAACTGTTGATTTTTGCAGGCTATCTATGCTAGTGTATTACCAGGGGAATATATGAGAGGAAGTTTACCACAGATGGTTGCCTTTCCTTCTTGGCTGGGTAAAAACTCAAGTACTGGAAAAACTGATAGAATTCTACAAGAATTACGAACTCATATGCGATTACAGTGAGTATAAGTTTGATTTGCATGTCACTCAAGTCTTGGGTGACCCCGGGTCATTTAGTATTCAATTTGCATGACTATTTGCATTGAGGCTACAGATGGGGGAAATTGTAGAAGAGACCCTATAAAATCCGAAAATATCAACTCCCCTAAGCTAACCAAAGCTTGGCCATGAATATTTAAGATGTAGTATCCTTAGGACAGGCAGTATGATTTCAACAATATTGGCAGTGGGGCCTAAATTGGAAACTTTAGAGAAGGCCCTACATATTGTTGAAAAACCATCTTACAAATGTATGATAAGTAATACATTGATAATTTAGAGTTGAGTAATGCTGTTTTCTAACTAAGTCAAGATCCTTTAATTTCTATCGAGTTATCAGTTCTGGGATGGTGGAGGTAACAGTGTACCCAGAAAAAGCCATGGACCTTAGACAAGCGAACTGACAAACGTCACCTATAATCCCCACCCATAATCTAGGTATGGCCCCCACCCATAATCTAGGTATGGCATCCTTAGTTAATTTTGCAAAAATTTTACCTCTTGACCTTAAATAGAGAAACTGTAGAGGGATTGCTGTGAATAATGCAAATAATGACTTTAAACAGCATATGATTTTACTTAGGACAAGTAATATATAATTTGTACCAGTCTTGGTTGCGGAATCCCAAAATGAAAAAGTTTAAATGACTTCTGTAATTTTGAAAATTGTCTTTTTAATCACTGCAAATTGGACATATTCACATGTGAGAGAATATGCCCATGGGTCTCTTGTCAATGCTTTAGTATATTTCATTTTTCAGAATATCTGGTGATAAAAAGAGTTTGAACATGGATTATCTCCCTTACATGAGGAGGAGCTTAACAGATCCCCTGGTTCACAGGGAGAATGAAGGGGTACCAGAAGTCATTAAGATAATGGATGATTATGATATCATAAAAGAAGATTTTGATAATATAATGGAAGTCACAAAATATCCTAACAGTAAAGATGTGTTTGGTTCATTAAGTTCAAAGGTCAGTATGTGATCTTATAAAGAGGAAGAGTAGAAGGAGGAGTAATGGTGTTTTACGCCCCAGTCAAGAATCTTTCACTTATTTCGAGGCGGTCAGTTCTGGAATGGTGGAGGAAACCGGAGTGCCCAGAGAAAACCACTGACCTTCAGCAAGTGAACTTACAATCTTTCTCACACTAGGATCTGTCCTAAGTGGGATTGGAACCAAGGCGGTAAGAGGCGCTGTGATCTGTAAGTGTGCGCTTTAGACCACTGGGCCACCGAGGTCCCCTCCTATATAGAGGACATTGTGGGACTTAGTAGACAAGTTGACTAAAGCGCAGACTTATGAACCACAGTGCTTGTCGCCCACTTTGGCAGATCCTAAGGTGAGAAAGTTTGTCAGTTAACTTGCCAAATGTTGCTGATTTTCTCTGGGCACTCTGCTTTCCTCCACAATTCCAGAACCTACCACCCTGATGTAAGTGAAAAAAAAATCTTGACTGGCACATTTAATTCAATACCATTTATCCAGTCTGATCCAATCTATAGGAATACAACAGAAACGGTTTTTGTCGAGCCTGGCATCTCCATAAGGCAAGACTTAGGTGTTACTTTTCCAGTGTCGTCCACGGTGGATGCGGCATGTCAAAATGTGATAGTTTATGCTAAAACAATGTATTTTCTACTCTTATCAAAAACTAACCAGGCGAGAAACATTTAAATCCATGGAATTCTTGTTTAAGTAAATAATGACTATCTGTGGTATTTTGAGATTATTATTGTTCCCTTCTTCATGTTTGAAGCACCAGGAGAACATAGAAATCAAAAACTTCTCTCTATTTTTCAGACAAAAGCAGCATTTACCAGAGCCTATAACAAAGAAGTTCATATGACCCCCTACGCTACTGGGGTCGCATCTAAAAAGAAGAAGGGTAAGGGTGCAGCCGTTGATGAGGAAGAGATTTATATGGAGGGAGAAGGGGGCGGGGAAGGGGCACCTGCAGGAGACAGTGAAGATGACGAGGAAGATAATGTAGAATTAGACACCATGATTAAAGTAAGTTAAGTTCTTAGTTTGACAAGGGGGATGTTTTAAAAGAGTTGGAAGGGAGGGTAAGGGACAGATTTCAAAGTTTGAGCCAATCCATAGCTCTGAGATGTGCTACTTTCAGTCTGATCGGTAATATTTTGGTAAAATTTCTTGCATTTTTTTTTTAAAGATTTAAATTTCAAGGTTTCAACTAGTAACATTTGAAGGAGTACCCACTAGGGGGTAAGCAATTAGGAGGAAGAAACGGTTTGTAGTTTGTAAAATTAGATACCTTGCTTTAAGTAAAACTGTTAAAATGGACTTAATATTACTTTGGTTCTTGAAAAATAGAAACGATGATCAATATAATGTAATATTAAACTTGTGTATGAGTGTTTCAAAGATAAAGTTTCAATTGACAAGAAATTAAATATTTAATGTAGGATACATTAACACATGATATCAAGGTAGATTAAGTGGTTTTTTTTATCAGAATACCCAGCAAACTATTTAAATTTAAAAAAAATTGTTGTGTTTATTATATAAGACGGTTGTTTGTGATTCACATTTTTTTGCATTCAGTTCCTTTTTACCCAACTTGTCAATGGTATAATCCCCTTTAACCTTATTTGTACAAGGGATTCTCCCTGATACCTGACTTTTCTAAGGTAAAATCACCTTAACCTGACTAACCCAAGTTTCCTATCTTATCCAGGTAATGATTTCCTTTCACTGGACAGGGGCCTCGGTGGTCGAGTGGTCAAAAGCATGCACTTACAGATCACAGTGCCTCTCACCGCCTGGGTCCGAATCCCACTTAGGACAGATCCTAGTGTGAGGTTTGTCAGGTCGCTTGCCGAAGGTCGGCAATTTTCTCCGGGCACACTTTTCTCTTGACTGGAGAGTAAAACACCATTACTACCACTACTACTACTCCTTTCACTGGACTCTTCTTAAAGATGATGACTTTTTACCTCACCTGACCGAAAGGTCATGTGAGCTTATGGCATGGCACGGCGTGTGTATGTGCGTGTGTGTGTGCGTGCGTGCGTCGCTAACACCTATTTTCGACTTCTCCTCCAAAACTGCTGGACAGATTTCAATGATACTTGGTCAGAGGCATATATTGGCCGGTGCAATTCAGATATATGTTCATGGCAATGCCATGGCTACCAAAACTAGGTCAAGGTGACCTAGGGGTCCAAAAATCTTAAAAAATCTTCTTCTCCAAAACCGATGATGGGAGAAAAAAATCTGATGTGATATTTGGCTTTTCTAGGGTCTTAAGCCTAAAGTTTGTTCATTTTGTGAAGTTTGGTCGAAAAATGGGTTACGCGTTTTTGCGTTTAAATTTAAAAATTTCGTAAAATGGCTTCAAATTGTTATAACTTGACTATTTAAACAGATAATGACATGAGGTTTTCAGTTTTGACTTTTTCTTGAAATGACCGTTAAATAAGGGTCAAGGTCACAAATCAAGGTCATGACCTAATTTGTGAATTATGCAGTTTTAGGCAATTTTCTTGCAAATATTAAGAGTTATATAAAATCAAAACATCGTTAAAATTTTAAGCATGACAAAATTTAAAAAGGTACCAAGTTTCGTAACTATATGATAATCCATGTAGGAGTTGTTGCCCCTGAAATGTTATATTTGGCTTATAAATACTAAAATTGTGCATTAGCTTGAAAACTATTATAATCTTTTTGTATAGGCATGTATATTAGAATATTGTAGGTATTGATATGACAATCATTTTGATATATGGATCAAGGTCATATGATCAAAGGTCAAGGCATATATATTAGAGGTATTGATATGACGATCATTATGATATATAGTTCAAGGTCATATGTTTAAAGGTCAAGGTCACAGCCGCAAAACAGACAAATTGCTAATTATCTTGAAAACTGTTAACTTTTTGTATAGGCATGTATATCAGAATATTGTAGGTATTGATATGATGATCATTTTGATATATGGTTCAAGGTCATATGTTCAAAGGTCAAGGTCACACCTGCAAACAAAGACGAAAATTGCTAATTATCTTGAAAACTATTAACTTTTGTATAGGCATATATATTAGAATATTGTAGGTATTGACATGGCGATCATAAATGGTTCAAGGTCATATATGTTCAAAGGTCAAGAACATAGTTGCATAAGTATACTGAAATTTGTAAATGATTTGGAAATTATTCATTGCATTACAGTTACTTCATGCATATTATATAAGCTACTTATAAATGAAATGTGAGTGGATATATTTCTGATTAAGTTTTGTGGCAGTTCTTTACTTAAGAAAACTTTTAAAGTTTCTGTACCTAATATATTGTCTTTTGCGCTTTGCAAACAAATTTGGACATATACTCATGTGAGCGTTAAGGCCCATGGGCCTCTTGTTTTTTCATTTATTTAAAATTTACCCTTTAATTTCAGGCAAAGAAAAAGACAAAAGGCAGTAATAAAGAAAGTGAAGGATCAAAGGGCAAAGGTCAATCATCAAAGGGAAAAGGTCAAGGAAAAGGTCGTGGGAAAGGAAAAAGTTGACAGTTAAAAAACTAATTGTTGTTTGGCTAGTTATGTATTTAATAAAACATATAAAGTTGTTATATCTGAGACAGATGAAATTTTAGTTCTTCGATCAGACACCAGGGGTTCATTTTTATAGAAGAGATAGATATTTAAATTGTCAGACGTGTTCGTGCTGGGAATAAAGATTGGGTGGAAGTTTATGGAAATGAAATGGTACATGTTACAACATTGATCTGCAATGTTTCTAGAAAGTTCCTCAGCAGTTAAATTGCAAATCTACATGTACAAAGCAGTGTTATTTCAAATCTACATGTAGACTACATATCAAATTTGCTAGCTACATTTCTTTTGTGTGGAACTGTCATGATTACTGTAGCTTTGTAGATGTTTTCCGAAAGCTGTAAAATTGTTTAATCTGAAGAAAGCATGTTAAAAGATCCGACACCAATTTCACAATCATGTATGTACGGCCACAGAGAACGCAAAACAATAAATATCAAATTATTTGGTTGATGATACAATGAATATACCAGGCCACAGTTTAACAATCAATCACTCACTTTAGTGTACACTCAACTCAAATTAGGGAATATTCCAATGTCTGGTCTGTTTTTAAGACATTACACAGTTAAAATTGAATATCTTATGTTATATTTAAATTGTTTTGTGTGGGTTTGTTAAACAAAACAAAACATTGTTTCATAAAACTTAAAATTTTTTAAATATTGATGAGAGAAAAATGAAAATATATGAGTTGAGTGTACACTCAATGGAGTGAATGATTGTGAAACTGGGGCCTGTAATTTATGACTTAGAAGATATATAGAATGAACAATGATGAATCAGTGTGTCGTAATGATTAATAGAGGTTTAGTTTTTCAGACAAACACTGAAAGAAAAAATCTCATTAAATTTTCACAACAATGTCATTAGAGTACATACATGTACATGTATATTGAATTTATAAAACAAATTTGTAAATATCTGTTAATATTATAGTGCTAAAATGTTTGTGGTGCTGCAGTGGATATTTATATTAAAGACACCACTGCCTTATTCATACTTTCTACATTTGAATTACCATAGAATTGACAATATAGATTCTGTGAACAAGACCAGTTGTGATTAAGTAAAATTTACAAATGTTATCATGGTAACCTATAAATAATGGTTTATTTCCATAGAATTAACATTTGTTATTGTGAAGTGAAATTTACGATTGTTACCATGGTTTCCTTTACATAATGGTTTGTTTCCATAGAATTGACACTCGTTATTAAGATTCTGTGAACAAGACCAGTTGTGATTAAGTGTGAAATTTACAAATGTTACCATGGTTACCAATAAATAATGGTTTGTTTTCATAGTTATATTGACAATAAATATTTAATAAGATATATGAAGGTCTGTTTTTGTTTCTTTGTATATATACACTGAAACCTTGTTTTATGATGCCATTACCGTAGCTCAGTTAGTAGAGTGCTTGCTTCGTTTGTGGGAGGTCGGGGCTTGAACCTCAGTCAGGTCTGAAAATTCTTAGTGACTGTTCTTTCACCAAGGACTTGGCATTTAAAATAAAGTAGCGGGTCCTTTGGTGGCCGAGTGGTCTAAAGCGCACGCTTACGGATCACAGTGCCATTCACCGCCTGGGTTCAAGTCCCAATCAGGACAGATCCTAGTGTGAAAAAGAGTGCCAGTTCGCTTGCCGAAGGTCGGCAGTTTTCTCTGGGCACTCCAGTTTCCTCCACCATCTGAGAACTGCCCGCCTTGAAATAAGCGAGATTCTTGACTGGGGCGTAAAACACCCTTACTCCACTCAACTCCTTTGGAGGAAACCTTAAAAACCAATTCCCTGTCACTGCAGCGTGACATGCTATAAAACCCTTCCTGCACATTGCCCTTAATGCATTGCAAAGGTAAAAATTTAAGCCACTTCACCTTTAGCTGGTGACATCTTGATAAAAGTAAAATGTTCTGGACTGGGATGTAAAACCCCATTTAATCAATCAATCTTGTTTTAAGGGGGCCTTGTTTTTGATAGCTAAGTAGAAAAGATGTAAGCCAAGGCATCCCATCTGCTATGGGTTGAACCAGGTCCTCCAAATGTGAGAAAGGTTTTTCATTGTTGTAGGCTACTACTAGTTTGGCTCATTATTAGTATAATGGACCACATGATCTGCGATGTTAATATGTGACATTGTGGGCGGGTGTATTAAAATTCTTAGATTTCTCATAAAATTTTTCCGAGGGACGCCATCTTAAATCTAAGGTGAACAATCTTACAATAGTGACAGCAGTTGCTTGCACTTTGGAGAACACATGCTCCTGCATGGCAAAATTACAAAAACTTGTTCTAAGTTTAGTTCTTAGAAATTAATAAACTTGCTCATATTGTGAATAGCTTAGTAACTGCTGATGTGACTTTAACGAACTTAACTAAACAACCAACTGATCCTTGATGAACACATTATAAAACAAGAATTCCACATATTTAAATGTCTCGCCTGGTTAGTTTTTGATAGAATAAAAAATAAATTACTTTAACGTAAACTTTCACATTTTGACATGCCGCTGCTGCCTATGACGATACCGTAAAAGTAACACCCAAGTCTCGCCTCATGAAAAAGCCAGGCATGACAAAAACAAAGTGAAGTAGCAATTCATATTTATTATGCATTAATATCATAATTAAAACAAACATTTGTGATTTAACAATATATATAAATACACACAGATTATTCTTCTGTATCAACTTTTAAAAAATAATAAACATATAACAGCTACAAACGAATTATAACCAGTTAATTAAAACATTCAACAGCATATTGCAAAAGTCTCGAGTACCATGAAGCACCAATGGTCTCGAACTCTCCATTGGTCTCATTTCATTGATACTGAACCCTTCAAAACTTCACTCTGTGTATTGAGGAACTGCATGTCAATCATTTAAATTTTACAAAAACCTAACAATGATTCTCCCTGTAACCACAGAAATAATTTTGTTTGCCGGAAATTGACATACCGGTATATAGGCCAAAATTAAGTTAAAATTAATTCAACAATCAAACAAATTTATTGCAGTTGATATTATATATTCTAATTTAGATATCTCAAATTTGAGGCAAGTTTAATCTCCATGGCACTATATATACATGTGTATATACATACATGTACATATATATTTATATATGTATGTATATATACATGTACCTATCTTTAGTTTCAAGTTTTGACTTTGTCTGCCAATACCCTGATGCAAACACAAAAGCACCTCGCCAAAAAAATTTTTCCAGTACAGATAAAATCTGGAAAAAACTCTACAACTGACAAAACCAATACAGTTTCCATGGAGTGGTAAGCAACTTTTAATGCATGGCACATCATTAGAGAAAAAAAATTATATATATATATTTGTGTACATAGTAATTAAATGCAAATTATATCATGACAGGGGGTACAGCTATAACAATCAAGAGTTTTCTAAATATATGTACAAAAGAATAAATACTGACTTGCATGTAGAAAAAATACAAAAGCATTACATGTATCACTACAATCTAATTATGCAGCAGAATGACATATCTAACACACACACACACATACACACACACACACTTTCTATATCAAAACTGACTAGGAAATGTTGGATTTTAATTTCAATTTTTGAATACTGAGAAGGGAAGAATAAACATGTACAACTATGATTTTTGTGTTATTAGCATGTTCTTGGAAAGTTTCTGCATTGAATAACAGTATTAGCTTTCATGATTTTTTTTTTAAATTTTGCATCTTTAAATCTTTAGGGAAGTCTATCACTGCCAATTATGACAGGTGTGATCAGTCACTGGAACAGCCAGATAGGTGACATCACATAATTGGTCATAAAGAAGTCATGTGATCATTATGCATGTTGATTTACTAGAACAACCAGATGCATGATATCACATGTATAGTTATAGGCAAGTCACATGATCAATCAAATTTATAGCTCATTTTAACACGATTGCTCTCAAAGTCTAATGAAATAAAATCATTGCAATTGTAAATATATAATTTAAATTTCAATTTTACAACAATCCAGTAATTTTATTGGTTTTAGTAATTTTCCAATTAATTAAAAGGTGTAAAATGTTTACAGTTGCCATAGCAACTGTGAATAAATGTATCAATACACATTTACCAATGATTTTTTAATTTCAGTGATCTTAGTTGTCATAATAAAAAAATTGTCCTTTTTGCAATAAATCAGAAATCTAATTTATAAATACAGTAGAACTTTGATAACTCGAACACCCCAATAACTTGAAGTCATCGCCAAAGTCCCATGCACTTCGAGTTATTTTAGTTCTACCGTATTAAAATCTGATTTTTTAATTTAGTTTATTGAGAAATGAACCAAATGAAAGCTTTGCATACCCTGCCTAGTAAATCACATAGTTTATGCATACACACCATCCATTTAGATTTTAAGTAAATATTTTCATATCATAAAGATTTTTTATGATTTTTATCAAATTTACAGTAAATACAAGTTAATACACACAAAAATAATTCATATTATGTATTAGTTATTTCTGTCATAATAATAATAATATTAATGTTTACAAATAATAATGATAATAATAACAATAATAATAATGTTTACAAGCAATAATAATAATAATAATAATAATAACTGACTAAAAAACACTGTATTTGTAGTGACAAATTTATAAAAAATAGTTTTTACAAACTAACTGCCAAAAATATATATTGAGCATATACTTCACATGTTACTTCATTGAAAACAAACAAACATAAAACCAAGATGAATTTGGGATCTAAATTTCACCGACTTCATTGGAAACATCTCCAAGGCTTCTTGAAATTCAAATCACTTATTGCCAGTAAAATATGAATCAGATTTAAGCAAAATCTGAACATTGTTATACAAAAAATTTAGTAATTCTTACTGTTTCACATAGTGTCACTTTGGGCAGCAAATTACCTTATAGATATCGATTCAGATTGTTTATTTGTTTCTTCAGAAAAAAAAAACTCACAATAAAACAGTAACTGCTAAACTTTCAAATTAATGTAATTACCTTGTGAATTATTTAATCAGAGAATCGGTATATCTATTAGAGCTCGATCCAAGGGAGGTAACTCTGTATCTTTCTGTTTAGCATTACAAATCTTTGGCAGCAAATCATCATATGGATACCAATACAGATTGTTAATTTGCTTCTGTAGAGAAATTAATTAAAGTGCACTTGCATAAACTTTCAAATTAATGTAATTACCTTGTGAATTATTTAATCAGAGAATCGGTATATCTATTATAGCTTGATTCAAGAGAGGCAACTCTGTATCTTTCTGTTTAGCATTACAAAACTTTGGCAGCAAATCCTTATATGGATACCAATACAGATTCTTAATTTGATTCTGTAGAGAGAAACCTACCAATTAATTAAAGTGCAACTGCATAAACTTTAACATATAGTAACCACCTAGTGATCACATGTGAATCAGAGTATCGTTATGTCTATTACAAGCTCAATCCAAGAGAAGCAACTCTGTATCTTTCTGATTAGCATAATATAACTTTTGGCAGCAAATCATGATATGGATACCAATACAGATTGTTAATTTGTTTTTTCAGAGAGATAAAACTCACAAATTTATTAAATAGCAACAGCCTAAACTTTCAAATTAATGTAATCACCTTGTGAATTATCATTTAATTAGTGTTGGTATGTTTTTTTCAGCTCAATCCAAGGGAAGTAACTCTGTTATCTATTCATGTCCATGGGGATGTGGAGTTGCTATCAATTCAGCATAGCCCATTTCAAGTAATACTTCATGTAAACAAACATCCTCTTCTGATGAAGTATCTACCAACTTAAGGGAGACAACTCCTGTTTCATCTATACCACATACAAGTCCAACCAAGTTCCTGTCTTGTGCCATTTGAGTCATTTTATACTTTGCTGCCTCACTCCATACCTGAGCGCCACCTGCTGGTTGAATATCTGAAATATGATATCATCTTGAAAATAAAATATATGACATTAATCAATATCAGCATTAACTAATACACAGGTTTTTGATGTCAACTACTTGTTACATACAATGACAATGACAAGACAATCAGTTAAGACCCAAAGCAAACAAACCTACCTGACATGTTGGTAACTGAACACACACAGAGAGACAGAGAGAGAGAGAGAGAGAGAGAGAGAGAGAGAGACCACAAAGAAAAATACCTTGATAACACATACACCTTGATTGCTCAAACACCTGTATCCCTGGATTGCTCAAAAACCTGGACATCTGGATTGATTGCTCAAACACCTGTAAACCTGGATTGCTCAAACACCTGGATTTTTAAACATTTGGATTGCTCAAACATCTGAACAACCCAAACACCTTGAATGCTCAAACACTTAGGCAAACCAAAAGCATTATAGTTTAAAAGACTTGGGCAAGCTAAACATAAAGTTTGCTCAAACACCTGGACAAACTTGCCGCAAAGCTTGAACACCTTGGAAAACCAAACATCTCAATTGCTCAATGAAACACCAGGATTGATCAAACACCTATGAATTCAGTTTCAGTTACTGTATATGATAAACACTGATTTTATTTATTCAAAATTTGACTTACCAATTAGTTTGCCTTTAAAGGCTTGTTGTGGTAACTTCCAAAATCTCCATGGCAATGGTTTAATTTCATCCAATGTCATAGCATTGTATTCACCATAATCTACATTGTAAACTGATACCTGAAGAATTAAAAAAAACAAGAGGCCCATGGGCCTTAACGCTCACCTGAAGATATGTCTAATATTGTTTGCAAAGTGCAATAGACAATATATTAAGTACAGAAACTTAAAAGTTTTCTCAAGTTAAGAACTCCCACAAAACTTAATCAGAAATATATCCACTAACTTTTCATTTATAAGTACCTTATAAAATATGCATGAAGTATAATTATGCAGCTATGTCCTTGACCTTGAAACATATATGACTTCAAACCATATATGATTGTCATGTCAATACCTACAATATTCTAATATACATGCCTATGCATGAAATTAATAGCTTTCAAGATAATTAATAATTTTAGTATTCCTATGTTGATATGACCTTGACCTTTCAACATATGACCTTGAACCCTATATCAAAATGACCTTCATGTCAATACCTACAACATTCTAATATACATGCCTATACAAAAAGTTAATAGTTTTCAAGATAATTAGCAATTTCAAGTCTTCTTTTGCAGCTGTGACCTTGACCTTTCAACATATGACCTTGAACCATATATCAAAATAATTGTCATGTCAATACCTACAATAGTCTAATATACATGCCTATACAAAAAGTTGATAGTTTTCAAGATAATTAGCAATTTAAGTCTTCTTCTGCAGCTGTGACCTTGACCTTTCAACTTATGACCTTGAACCATATATCAAAATGATCGTTGTTGCAAAACCTACAATATTCTAATATACATGCCTATACAAAAAGTTAATAGTTTTCAAGATAATTAGCAAGTTCAGTCTTCTTTTGCAGCTGTGACCTTGACCTTTCAACATATGACCTTAAACCATATATCAAAATGATCCTCATGTCAATACCTACAAAAGTCGAATATACATTGTAACGAAATAAGAAAATGTATAGAACAAATATTTTTTAAATTATAAAATTCCAAATACATTACTTATCTAGACAAGGTAATATACCTATATACCTTCAGGCATCTCCTTGTACCAAATTAGTTGGACAAATGTCATCACAAGCCTGAAGCATGTCGTTGGTCAATACCTAACTTGTTAAGGTCGTCTGCCAGGTCTAAGGCATGTACATTATCTAGTCTAGACTTAATTACGAAATACATACATGTCTTTAGTAAATATCATCCTTTCGACCTTCCTAACATGTTATGTAACCTTAAGGTATAAATACTTGGTTTAAGCAGTACTTAGACACACACTCACAGAGACACACAGATACGCACACACCAGGACGGCCAGGAAATTAATAAAAAACCTGAAACTACAACAGTTGTTCCGCCTTCATTACAACATGCCTATACAAAAAGTTTTCAAGATAATTAGCAGTTTAAGTCTTCTGTTGCAGCTGTGACCTAGACCTTTCAACTTATGACCTTGAACCATATATCAAAATGATCGTTGTCGCAATACCTACAATATTCAAATATACATGCCTATACAAAAAAGTAATAGTTTTCAAGATAATTAGCAGTTTAAGTCTTCTTTTGTAGCTGAGACCTTGACCTTTTAACATATGACCTTGAACCATATATTAAAATGATCGTTGTCGCAATACCTACATTATTCTAATATACATGCCTATACGAAAAGTTAGTAGTTTTCAAGATAATAAGCTATTTGATTCTTATTTTGCAGCTGTGACCTTGACCTTTCAACATATGACTATGAACCATATATCAAAATGATCGTTGTCGCAATACATACAATATTCTAATAAACATGCCTATACAAGAAGTTAATAGTTTTCGAGATAATTAGCAATTTAAGTCTTCTTTTGCAGCTGTGACCTTGAAGTTTCAACATATGACCTTGAACCATATATCAAAATGATTTTTGTCGCAATACCTACAATATTTTAATATACATGCCTATACAAAAAGTTAATAATTTTCAAGATAATTAGCAATTTAAGTTTTCTTTTGCAGCTGTGACCTTGACCTTTCACTATATGACCTTGAACCATATATCAAAATGATCATTGTCACAATACCTACAATAGGCTTATATACATGCCTATACAAAAAGTTAATATTTTTCAAGATAATTAGCAATTTAAGTTTTCTTTTGCAGCTGTGACCTTGACCTTTCAAAATATGACCTTGAACCATATATCAAAATGATCGTCATGTCAATACCTACAATATTCTAATATTCATGCCTATACAAAAAGTTAATAGTTTTCAAGATAATAAGCAATTTAAGTCTTCTTTTACAGCTGTGACCTCAACCTTTTAACATATGACCTTGAACCATATATCAAAATGATCGTTGTCACAATACCTACAATATTCTAATATACATGCCTATATAAAAAGTTAAAAGTTTTCAAGATATAGTGACAAATATATAATTTTTAGCAATTACCCCACTCAGTGCCTTACAATTTCCCCATTTTGAGCCCCATGGCTACCATTTGTGCAAATCTGAAAATAGATGACCTAAGGATGTTATAAATGAAATTACTAAGGTATATCTCTTGTAGATTCAGAGGAGAAGATTTTTAAAGTTTTTCACTATTTCCCCCCTTATGAGGCCCCAAGGGGACATAACTCCTTCATTTGTGCAAATCTGAAAGGGCTTCACCCAGGCATGATGGTTACCAAGTTTCATTAAATTTTGCCCAGTGGTTTTGGAGGAGAAGATTAAAATGTAAAAAGTTTACGTACGACGCGCGACGCACGAAGATGGATAGCAATAGCTCATCTGAGCTTTCAGCTCAGGTGAGCTAAAAAACCAATGATATATTTAGATATATAGAAATATGTTATGAGGCCACAACAAATATTATTTTTGTTAGATTTATGTAACTCTCTTAAAATCTGCTTAACAGTAACTGTATGTCCTAACAAAAGGTGTAGTTCTTTTTTCTTTTCTTTGTTTTTTACTATTACATGTATTTTTTTAAACAGACCTACCAAAGTCAGAAAAACTGCTATATAGACGTAATGTAACAGTATTTACAAATAACAAGAATCTCCATTCCTATTTAATTGGAGACTTGGTGGGTGGCTGAGTGCTCTTAAGTGTGAGCTCGTGGATCACTGTGCATCTCACCACCTAGACTCAAACAATACTTTGTCAGCCTTGTGTGAGAAACTTTGTCAAATTACTTGCTAAAAAGCAGTGGTTGTCCTCTGGCACTCTGGTTTCCTTCTCCATGTCAGAACTGATTGCCTCAATATAAGTTAAAGAATCTTCACTCCAACATAAAACATTGTTACTCAACCTTAATCTTCCTACTTATTGGTAGTAATCATCCTACCATGCATAAAAAAGTGGCATGGTGGCAAAGTGGACTTGAACGTGCATCTCTCATCACATAGATTCAAAACCAAATTGAGCAGATCTTAATGCGAGAGGTTTTTAGTTTACTTTCTAGAGATTGGAGGCTTTCTATGGGTAGTCTGATTTCCTCTGCCATCCCAAAACTTTCTAACTCAATATAAATGAAAGAATCTTTACTAGGGGCCAAATTACCATTACCTCGTTCACTCTACAACTGCAAATAAATGTCCTCACAATGATAGTAAATTACTTACCAAGCCAAGATGAATAATTATGTTGACAATAATCGTTTTCCATAATCCAACCCATCTTTAGTGAATTACTTACCAAGCCTGGATTAATAATTTTGTTGACAATAATCCTATACCATAATCCAACCCATTAATAGTCAATTACTTACCAAGCCAGGATTAATTATTTTATTGACAATAATCCTATATCATAATCCAACCCATCTATAGTAAATAACTTACCAAACAAGGATTAATGATTTTGTTGACAATAATCCTATACCATAATCCAACCCATCTATAGTAAATTACTTACCAAGCCAGGATTAATGATTTTGTTGACAATAATCCTATACCATAATCCAACCCATTAATAGTCAATTACTTACCAAGCCAGGATTAATAATTTTGTTGACAATAATCCTATACCATAATCCAACCCATCTTTAGTGAATTACTTACCAAGCCAGGATTAATAATTTTGTTGACAATAATCCTATACCATAATCCAACCCATTAATAGTAAATTACTTACCAAGCCAGGATTAATAATTTTGTTGACAATAATCCTATACCATAATCCAACCCATCTATAGTAAATTACTTACCAAGCCAGGATTAATAATTTTGTTGACAATAATCCTATACCATAATCCAACCCATTAATAGTCAATTACTTACCAAGCCAGGATTAATAATTTTGTTGACAATAATCCTATACCATAATCCAACCCATTAATAGTAAATTACTTACCAAGCCAGGATTAATAATTTTGTTGACAATAATCCTATACCATAATCCAACCCATTAATAGTCAATTACTTACCAAGCCAGGGTTAATGATTTTGTTGACAATAATCCTATACCATAATCCAACCCATCTATAGTAAATTACTTACCAAGCCAGGATTAATAATTTTGTTGACAATAATCCTATACCATAATCCAACCCATCTATAGTAAATTACTTACCAAGCCAGGATTAATAATTTTGTTGACAATAATCCTATACCACAATCCATTCTGTTCACCTGCATATAGATGTCCAAGTTTGAGATCTTCATCATTTAAAAACTGTAAAATATGAATATATCAACTAGAATGCATACTTGCGAGCAAGTATATGTCTGCATATCAGCTCTCTAAAGTGGTGCTTAAAAAAGACAAGGAAATTCCAAGAAAGAAAGAAAGAACTCTCTGGAATTCCATGGTTTTAACCGGATTTCTCCGAAGTCCTTTTGAATTTCAAAAATGGTGAGGAAGCGACCTCCCCATAGTCAATCTCTATCAGTTGACAAAATTTCAACCTGATCAGATAAGAAACATAGCAGGAGATGTCTCTGAAAAAAATCTGTCAGAAACGAGGAGGAATAATAATAATAATAATAATAATAATACTAATAACGATTATGAGTAACAACAAGATGTCTGCTGATACACAGACATAATAATCATAAGTACATGTATGTAAATATCTTTAAAATGTAAACTACATTCCATACAATCACAAAAAAAGTGCTGAAAAATTAAAGTGGTTTACAGTACTCGTCTTTTTGACATTCAAAATTTGATATGTACATCCTTAATATCAATCACCACTACGGTAGCTCAGTTGGTAGAGTGCTCGCTCTGTAAGTGGAAGGTCGTGGATTTGAATCCCGGCCGAGTCTGACAAAAGACTTGAAAGTGGGTAGTGACTGTTCTTTCACCAAGCACTCGGCATTATGAAATGAAAGTGACAGTTCTTTTGGATGGGAACTTCAAATAAATGAGGTCCCGTGTCATGGCAGGCATGGCACGATAAAGAACCCTGCTGTATAATGCCACCAGCACAACGCACAGGCAAAATTTCTGTACTTTCGCCTATATCTGGCAACGTCTTGATATAAGTGAAATATTCTTGACTGGGACGTTAAACACCATTACTCAACTCAACTTGATATCAATCACATCAGAAATTCACAAAATAATTGGATGAAAACTGGGTCTAGTTGTGCCTACAAGAAAATTGAACACAAGATAAGAAAAACTGGATGCAAAGAATCATAACTACAATTTTGTTGAAAGTTGAAACACGACATAAAAACCCTTGATACATGTTAAACATTATTGCTTCTTGTGGAATCATACCACATCAAAATTGAAAAGGATTAAAATAAAAAATAAAAAAAGTTCTTGCATTTTCTACATTATGTTCTTATTTGGCACTTAAAGGGCCACAACTTCTGTAAAATTTCATGCAGCATCTTCATTTTAAGACATGCAGCATCTTCATATGATACCAATCAGTTATGCCAAATTTGAAAACAATCAGTAGAAAATTGTGGGACTAGTTCAACCTACAAGCCAGATGGACACACACACATACGAACCTACACACACACACACACACACACACACACACACACACACACACACACACACACACACACACACACACACATTACCTACCCTGTCAGTGTGATAAGTGTTAAAGTAATGATACATTTCTTGATGTAAATCATTTAATTCTGCCAGGGATTCATACGGGTTACACTGAAAAATAAAATACAAAATATGCATCAATTAACATGATTAATATTCAAATTCCTAACACTACATTACTAACTTTTCAGTATAGAATTTTGTATACACATGTACATGTTTGAATTCTTTTTTTCAATAATATTTATGAAATGTAAAGTGTAATATAATGAAATACTTTGGTGAAGTCATTGTAACATACCGATAATGCAATACTTTCCAAAATACATGTACAGTTGAACCTGCCTTAAAGGCCACCTCTCTATAAGGGCCACCTGCTTATAAAGGCCATTGAAATTTTATCCCAGCTGTTCTTTATTCATATTAATTGAACTTGTATATAAAGGTCACCTGTCCATAAAGGCCACTTTTACTAATTCCCTTGGGTGGCCTTTATAGACAGGTTTGACTGTAATTATAATATAATGTAATTGTAATGTAATTCATTACATTGCAATGTAATTCAACCCATGTCTACATCTAGCATAAGGTTCTTTTATTTTAACTGAGTTGGTCAGTTTTTGAATTGTGAAGAAAACTAGAGTGTCCAGAGACAGCCACTAATCACTGACAAGCATACTTACAAACTTTCACAAACTGAATTCTGTCCCAGTGATTTTTTTAATCTAGAGGCCCGTTCAAGATACACTATGTACGCTTGCGCAATGACTTAAAACCGTTCAGGAATGACTGTATGCGCAACGAAAGGGTTCGACCGCTATCAATATTTTAAGGTTGTTCACCTAAGATTCAAGATAGTTTGTAAGAAATAGCTTCAATAAATTCTGAAACCAGCATGCATTTCAATTTATATTTCAGTCCAAAGGTATGGTTTCTTTCTAGAAGGAATTTGAATGATAGGATTAGTTAAAACTTATGTGCAGTTGCCCGATTTAATTTATATTTTTACATTTTGACATTTTCTCTCCAGTCGAGTGTCGGTGTCTAAATCTAAGGGAGGTTATTTTTAAAACATCTAGATGATTATGATGAGTTATTTTCAATGCGAGTACTCACCTCCGTTCAATAGACATAAAAATTGTATTTGCAAGTGCAGTGGAAAGCAACCAATAACTTGAACACGCCTCAGGTGAAGAGAGGTGCTATGATCCTTAAACCCAGGCTTTAGACCACTTTATCATCAATGCCTCGAATGTATCAGATCTATGGGATATTGAGTTTTTAAAAATCCAAAGGAAGCCATGACGTTTAAATCTAACATCTGAGTACTTTGCTAACAAATAGTTGCTATATATTTTGAGGTTATGGGTTATGAACAGGATAGGAAAAAACCTGAACTCCAACTGACAGAGTGAAAGCTCTACCAAATAAGATATTTAGAGGCAGATCTAGAATTTTATAAAAGGAATGGGGGATGTGGAGAATTTTATCATGAAATATTGAGTATTGAAGGCTCAAGCCACCAGAGGATGAGGGGTCTTGGGGTCTATAAAGGCCCTAAGCTGGCCAAGGGCAGAGCCATGACAGGGGTTCAAGGACCAAAGCATCCAATAAAATGAATCTTTAATACTTCTGAGGATCTTTTGGGCACATATTTCTTCCTCTTTCTTTTGCATTAATTTTTTAAAAGGGGGAAAGATTGCAACCCCAAAGCCTCCCTTGAATCTGTCAATGATATAGTACATGTATATAATAAATAAATAAATAACAGTAATAATAATTTCGATAAATTAAATAATATGGAAAAAGTAAGTATAAAGATTGGGTTCACTTACCACAAAATTTGTAGGATCAAATACAAAAGAAACATGAATATCACAGAATTCTCCAACAGGTGGCACTGAATACACATCTGGAAGCGGTAATTTATGGTATTCTTTAGGAATCCATAATTCACTATCATCATATTCCTCATTGTCATTATGGGAAGTACCGTCTTTATCGTTTTTGTTCCAAGTGTACAAACTTGTTACGTCTGATGACGGTGGCGGTGACGGAGATTTCGTGATAATTTTACATTTGCTATCTATAGAATCACAGATTTCATCGATACTTGTAAACTTTAAATTTGAATTATGATCCGTCTTGTCCTCCTCTTCTTCATATTCTTGCTCTACGAATTCCTCTTCACTCTCAGTTTCCCAGGAATCTGAACCTTCCTCTGTGTCATCCTGTGCTTGGACAAATTTTGCCGAAACTTTGGATGCTGGTTTTTTAGTTTCAAAGGTTTTTACAGTATTTGAAGTCAATTTTTGAGTTTTTTCAGTCTGTCTTGACACTGTTGATGTTTTTGATGATAAATTTTCTTTTAATATCACAGATTTTTCATCTTTACCAATACACGAAGAACCGGGACTAGCTTTAGGTGTTGAATCTTTGGATGAAGGTTTCGGTGATGACAAGTTTTTTCTTGGTAATGCTGGAGAAGATTGTTGGGAACTTTTCGCAGAGTCTGGTTTCACTTTATCTGGAATACTCGACAAACTGTCTGCCGGGGAAACAGTCTGACTAGCCACTAACAGAGACGACTCGGCTTCCACACTGACAGTTTTTAAAATTAAATCGTTAATGTTTACATCATCTTTACCAGATGTATCGTATAAAATCACAGATAATCCATCATCTCTGAAAGTTAAATAAAAATAAAGCTGATTATTTTGCTGTGACATAACAAAAGTGTAGCAATACTTTTGTCAATATGGCTGTATATGTAATTACCGTACAATATAACTACACGAGCCCCTTTAACCACTAAACAGTATGTATTGTAAACAAAAGTGTTGCAATACTTTTGTCAATATGGCTGTATATGTAATTACCGTACAGTATAACTACACGAGCCCCTTTAACCACTAAACAGTATGTATTGTAAACAAAAGTGTAGCAATACTTTTGTCAATATGGCTGTATATGTAATTACAGTATAACTACACGAGCCCCTTTAACTGCTATACAGTATGCATTGTACACAAAAGTGTTTCAATACTTTTGTCATACTGTAGAAGTACTTATATTAGCGTGTATTATATTTTTATATAAGTGGCCAGAAACTTGTGGGTGTTATACACTTCAGACAGATGGATGCTATATAGAAGGTTATTATACATGTACCTGGTCTGTTGAAACTGATGGGGAATACTTATACTGTCAAACAATGCACATGTATATTGTACACAAATGGGCCAGAAATTGTGGATGTCATGCACATCAGACAGGTGTATGCTATATAGAGAGTCATTATATGTTGAAATTGATTGGGAAATACTTATACTGTCGAACAATGTATATTGTACACAAAGTGGCAAGAAATCGTGGATATCATACACATCAGACAGGTGGATGCTATAAAGAGGGTCAAATGTTGAAACTAAATGGGAATACTTGAACCGTCAAATAATGTATATTGTACCCAAATCCGATAGCAAAAGGGGCCAGAAATCGTGGAAGTTATACAGATCATACAGGTGGATGCTGCTATAAAGAGGGTCATTATATGATGAAATTGATTGGTGCTACACAAGACAGAATATAATAGAAAGGAGGTCACAATAAGACTCTGATATGGCTAAACTGTGATTGTCAGGGAAATAGGCCATTGCCTAGATACTATCCTGGACACTTTTTCAGTAACATAAGCAATACCTATCGCTGCATTGAACAATTATGTGACCACTTACCTGGACACTATTTCAGCAACACAAATTTTACCTGTTAAAACATCAAACAATTATTTGACCACTTACCTGGACACTATTTCAGCAACACAAGTCTTACCAAATGCTACATCAAACAATTATTTGACCATGACCACTTACCTGGACACTATTTTAGCAAGACAAATTTTACGTGTCACTACATCAAACAACTATTTGACCATGGCCACTTACCTGGACACTATTTCAGCTACACAAGTTTACCTAAGGCTACATCAAACAATTATTGAACCACTTGCCTGGACACTATTTCAGCTACACAAGTTTTACCGAACTCTACATCAAACAACTATTTAACCACTTACCTGGACACTATTTCAGCTACACAAGTTTTACCTAAGGCTACATCAAACAACTTTTCTAAAGCTGCTGAATTCTGGGCTATATCTTCTAAACCATACAAAGAGGCCTCAAAACCCTGTAAAACAATATATTTTATTCTCTGAATAAGAATTCCTGCATAAAATATGATACATTTATATGCTATAGAACCTAAAACTAATGAAGTATAAGATCTGATTGGCCAAAAGTTTAATTTTGTGCTAGATACAAATTAGATTTATTTGGTGCGGAGTTGATTTCCGGCTGTTATCTTCACAAATGTCGTTGGCAGAGTTGGAAATTCAGCAGTAGACAAATAAAGTTGCAATTTACCCTTTAACATAACAATGCAAAGACAGTATGTGATGAATCAATAAAGCAATGATCTCTGAAAAGGAAACTACATAGGTTAAAACAGGAAAATCTTCAAATGAAGCATTTGACCCCAAATATAGTGGCTGTCCTTGTTTATTTTTATGGGGTTTTGGACAGTTAAGGAGGTTATTTAAATATGAGCTAATGTGATAATATTTTTATATTGTTATGCATATTGTTCATGAAATGTGATCAACATAAAAATTCATATAAATGATGAAACTGATGACGGCAAGCATTGGTAAAAGGGACACAAATTTTTTTTATTAACCATGATCTGTCTTGTACTAATGGCATTAATGGAGATTTTAACATTTTAGCTCACAAAGTCAATGTGCCACAGACGAGCAAATTCTGCAAATCACATTATCCTAATACAGGGTGAACCAGTTGATGCTCTGTCTTCTTAATGTCAGGCGAGAATGATATACCTCAATTTTAAAAGTCTTATATTTGACCTTGATGGGTTTCAAACCTACGACCTCTTGCTCTTGGGGACTGAGAAGGAAACATGAATCTTGCTTCTGTTGTGACACAATAAAAATTTGAAAAAAAACTTTAAAATAATGAAATTAAATTGAATACCTGATATGCTAAGCTTGTATTAATTTTAGGATCCAATATTCTCAGTTGATCTTTTATAAATTTATCTGTATCACCATGATCCAAGAAGTAACACTCAATCTGAAATTAATGACAAAAATCATATAAAGGCCACTAAAAAGAATCATTTATCAGCACACAAATGTATGATACATCACACCACTGTTTTTAAATAGAACAAGAATTCCACTAATTTGAATGTCTCACCTGGTTAGTTTTTGATAGAGTAGAAAATACACTACTTTAATATAAACTTTCACATTTTGGCACACCGCCGCTGCCACCGCCTACGACAACACTGGAAAAGTAACACCTAAGTCTCGCCAGGCTCGACAAAAATGTTTGCTTGATAAGTTGTTAAGAGAAGTAATGGAGTTTCATCTCCAGTGTAGATTCTTTGACTAATGCTGTGGCAGCTAGTTCTAAAATATTGCAGTGGGGTAGAGTCGAGGTGGGTTATGGTGTTTAACGTCCCAGTCAAGAATATTTCACTTATATCAAGACGTCGCCAGCTATAGGCGAAAGTGCAGAAATTTTACACTGATGGTATTATACAGCAGGGTTCTTTATCATGCTACACCTACATTGACACAGGACCTCGTTAATTTAAGTTCCAATCCGAAACGAACCATTTTATAATGCCGAGTGCTTGGCGAAAAAACAGTCACTACTAACTTTCAAGTCTTGGATTTGAACCCACAACCTCCCACTTACGAAGTGAGCCTTCTAAAAACTGAGCTACTGCAGTGGTTGAGTGGGGAAGAGAAGATTTATATCCCAGTACCAAGATTCCTTTACATATACTGAGCATTTATTTTTGCAAAATGGTGAAACTAACAAGACACAGGCTTGTACTGTTTGTTATCAACTGGCTCCTTAATATTAAATTTGGCTATTTATTGGCTTCTACTTTCTAAAAGCCAGGGCTAAGCCTGCATCATGACTTGCTTGTGGTAAAATTTACAGTATAAAGATACCCATTTTTCTCCAATGTCTAATACACGAACTCTGTGATACAACGACTCGACATATGCTACACAAACCATGCCTGCTTCTATTACTTCTTCCTCAGGAGCACTGTGAAAAGCTTGTTCAAGACAAAATTCTAATTCATCTAGTTTTTCCTACAATTACATAAAAAAAAAAATACATTTACATACTTTAATTCAATTTTCACATTTATTGAAATTTCAAATTGTACAATAAATGCTATATTAATGTTTCTATCCAAGGTCACTTGGCCTTGAATCTGGGGTCAAGGTCAATCAGTTTTGCAAACTTGGAACATCTCCATGCGCTTACATTACATTTAAGTCCCTCTAGGCCTTTGGGTTGATAACAAAAAATCATTTTACTGTTGAAGATCACTGTTGCATTTAATGAGGGTGAAAGTCAACTTGATTCATCTGAGTTAAATGTTGATGGTAATTAATGCAATTTTATGCCAAAAGCTCATGGTGACCTATAATGACCTATTGCAATCATCTTTTGTGCAAAAAGATCATAGGCACCTATTGCAATCATCTTTTGTGCCAAAAGCTCATAGAGATAATTTGCAATCATCTTTTGTGCCAAAAACTCATAGGGACATGTTGCAATCATCTTTTGTGCCAAAGGTCCATGGTGACCTATTGCAATCATCTTTTGTGGCAAAAACTCATAGAGATAATTTGCAATCATCTTTTGTGCCATAGGCCCATGGTGACCTATTGCAATCATTTTTTGTGCCAAAAACTCATAGGGACATGTTGCAATCACCTTTTGTGCCAATGGCTCATGGTGACCTATTGCAATCATTTTTTGTGCCAAAAACTCATAGGGACATGTTGCAATCACCTTTTGTGCCAAAAGCTAATGGTGACCTATTGCAATCATCTTTTGTGCCAAAAACTCATAGGAACATGTTGCAATCACCTTTTGTGCCAAAGGCTAATGGTGACCTATTGCAATCATCTTTTGTGCCAAAAACTCATAGGGACATGTTGCAATCACTTTTTGTGCCAAAGGCCCATGGTGACCTATTGCAATCATCTTTTGTGCCAAAAACTCATAGGGACATGTTGCAATCACTTTTTGTGCCAAAGGCCTATTGCAATCATCTTTTTAGCAAAAAAAGCTCACAGGGACCTACTGCAAATAACTTTTCTACCAAAGTCTAAATTGGGAAATTTGTTGATGAAAATTTATAAGTTTCATAGTACTAGTACTTTTGGTTTATGACAAGAAGTTCCCCGGTCCTAGGATATGAGTTCTTAATAAGACGTTCCATGGTTCTTGGATTATGTGTTCTTGAAAAGACGTTCCATGGTTCTAGGATAATGGTTCTTGACAAAATGATTCATGGCTTAACAACTCTTGCTTCTTGATTAGAGGTTTAAAGGATCTCAGACTACTGGTTCTTGACAAGAAGTTTCATAATAAGTTTTATAAAGAGGCCAACTTACTGAATATTCCTCCCCCACTAATCTCATCATTACAGAGTCTGTAGTCCGGTTAACAAATGATACATAAACATCCCACTGATTGTCTGTAGGGAACACCAAAGGTTCTGAAATAGAAATAATAAAACACAAGTGACCTTCTATAGGGAACACCAAAGGTTCTGAAATATAAATAATGAAACACAAGTGATCCTCTGTAGGGAACACCAAAGGTTCTGAAATAGAAATAATAAAACACAGTTATCTTCTGTAGGGAACACCATAGGTTCTGAAATAGAAATAATAAAACACAAGTGACCTTCTATAGGGAACACCAAAGGTTCTGAAATATAAATAATAAAACAAAGTGATCCTCTGTAGGGAACATCAAGGTTCTAAAATATAAATTATACAACATATTGATTCCCGATGGGAACACCAAAGGTTCTGATATATAAATAACAAACAATGAATAATGATACACTAGCAAATTCAGTGATCTTCTGCAGGGAACACGGCAGGTTCTAAAATATGATAAATTCAACACAACATATGATACACAAAAGAATTTAGTGAATTAGTATCCACAAAGTAGATATTTTTTGTTAACTGCCCATATGATATACTTGTCTCCAACTGTATGGCAAGTTAATTTAGATGGACTAATTTTTGGTGATTTTGAGAAGAAAAAGGTCAGTTGAAAATTTTTGGGTATTTATTTTGATGATCTAAAAAAAAACTCACTCATGTTCAACTGGTACAAAATATTTTCATGTTTTTTTATTTTGGCAATTTTAATACTACTGCCAAACTATGCTCAAATTTGCATTATGCAAAAATAATCAGCTGTAGAGTATTATTGTTCACACTTTTCACCAAGACTTATAAACTTCTTATGGATAGATTTGGAGAATGTCTCTAGACAACAATTTCTCATTAAACATCTCAAAAAAAAATAAAAAAACAAACAAACTTGGGTTAATGATATATGTATCTGCTTTGACTTTGCACCACATGTTGTTAAATTATTAGTCATAGTTTGTGGAACTTCTCCAGAAAAAAGTAGGATTGAAAATAGTGCAGGCCTTCACAAACACAAATTTTTGGTGAAAAACACCAATTCAAAATTGAAAAAGCTGAATGAAAAACATCCAAATCAGCTTTTTTTCTATAAACAGTAAGAAAAAAACTGTTTAAAAATCTTCAATGTCGGCTTGTTAACAATTATAAGAGTACTCAGGACAGTGTCATGATTCTATGTACCCTTTGCTGACAGCTGATTGTTCTCACAGTGTTAAAGGTGCCCAAGGGTCATTATAGGAGGTATTTACTTAGTTCTAGGGTGATTTCATTGTCATTATAGGAAGTATTTACCTGGTTCTAGGGTGATTTCATTGTCATTATAGGAAGTATTTACCTGGTTCTAGGGTGATTTCATTGTCATTATAGGAACTATTTACCTGGTTCTAGAGTGATTTCATTGTCAGTATAAGTAGTATTTACCTGGTTCTAGGGTGATTTCATTGTCATTATAGGAAGTATTTACCTGGTTCAAGGGTGATTCCATTGTCATTATAGGAGGTATTTACCTGGTTCTAGAGTGATAATATTGTCATTATAGGAAGTACTTACCTGGTTCTAGGGTGATTTCATTGTCATTATAGGAAGTATTTACCTGGTTCAAGGGTGATTCCATTGTCATTATAGGAAGTATTTACCTGGTTCTAGGGTGATTTTATTGTCATTATAGGAAGTATTTACCTGGTTCAAGGGTGATTCCATTGTCATTATAGGAGGTATTTACCTGGTTCTAGAGTGATTATATTGTCATTATAGGAAGTATTTACCTGGTTCTAGGGTGATTTCATTGTCATTATAGGAAGTATTTACCTGGTTCAAGGGTGATTCCATTGTCATTATAGGAGGTATTTACCTGGTTCTAGAGTGATAATATTGTCATTATAGGAAGTATTTACCTGGTTCTAGGGTGATTTCATTGTCATTATAGGAAGTATTTACCTGGTTCAAGGGTGATTCCATTGTCATTATAGGAAGTATTTACCTGGTTCTAGGGTGATTTTATTGTCATTATAGGAAGTATTTACCTGGTTCAAGGGTGATTCCATTGTCATTATAGGAGGTATTTACCTGGTTCTAGAGTGATTATATTGTCATTATAGGAAGTATTTACCTGGTTCAAAGGTGATTCCATTGTCATTATAGGAAGTATTTACCTGGTTCTAGAGTGATTATATTGTCATTATAGGAAGTATTTACCTGGTTCTATGGTGATTCCATTGTACATTTCATCAGATTGGTCTACCGTAAATATACTTTTAACCAAACCTTCATCTATCAGTTTCTGGTTCACATTCACACTTGGGTCACTGGCTAGAAACAAATCTACCTCACAAAATCCATTTTCTGTAATAGACAAGGTATATGAAATAATGAAAAATCCAATATAAACAGTTGACGTTTGCAGGATGGTAAGATCCAGTTTGGTGAAAAACATGTCTACCTCACAAAATCCATTTTCTGTAGTCGATAAGGTACATGTTAAATAATGAAAATTCAAATATAAGCAGTTTATATTTACAGGAAATAACTTTGGCTGGTATGGTAAGACAGGGTAAAGTAGGGTACAATATGGTATGGTATGGTATGGTATGACAAGGTATGGTATGATATGGTATGGTATGGTTTGGTATGATATGGTATGGTATGGTATGGTATGGTATGGTATGGTATGGTATGACAAGGTATGGTATGGTATGGTGTGGTATGGTATGATATGGTATGGTATGGTATGACAAGGTATGGTATGGTATGGCAAGGTATGGTATGATATGGTGTGGTATGGTATGATATGGTATGGTATGGTATGGTATGGTGTGGTGTGGTGTGGTGTGGTATGGTATGGTATGACAAGGTATGGTATGGTATGGTATGGTATGGTATGGTATGGTATGGTATGGTATGGTATGGTTTGGTATGGTATGGTATGGTATGGTATGGTATGGTGTGGTATAGTTTGGTATGGTATGGTGTGGTATGGTATGATATGGTATGGTATGACAAGGTATGGTATGATATGGTGTGGTATGGTATGGTATGACAAGGTATGGTATGGTATGGTATGGTATGACAAGGTATGGTACAATATGGTATGGTATGGTATGGTATGGTATGGTATGGTATGGTATGGTATGGTATGGTATGGTATGATATGGCATGGCAAGGTAAGGTATGGTAAGGCAAGATAAGGTCAGTATGGTAAGGTATGGTTTGTATGGTAAAGTATGGTGATATGGTACAGTATGGTAAGGTATGATTTGTTTAGTATGATATGGTAAAGTATGGTGATATGGTACAGTATGGTAAGGCAATGTGTGATATTTTGCTGTTTGGTATGAAATGGTATGGTATGGTACAGTATGGTATAATCTGGTACCATATGGTATGGTGCAGTATGATATAGAAGTGTATGGTAAGGTATAGAATAGTTCAGTATGGCATGACACTGAACGTATAGTATGTCATGAAGCATTTGGCAAACATATACAAAACTTGTATTTCTTTTAAATGACATCAGACTCAGAACCATTTTTCTATCTAAAAATTATTTACAACAAAATAAAAATCCAAGCTTTCATTTAATTGTCTTCGAAATATAAAAAAACGTTAGTTCTTATAATCTTTTTCATAGGAGATTGGGCTGAATGTGCCAGTGTCTGATATTGCATCTTGAGGACTACAGAGGGTATCAGATTAGATTTTTTTCTGATGTTATGTAATGTTGTTTGTTGTTTATTATCATTAAACAAGAATTCCACAGATTTTAAATGTCTCACCTGATTAGTTTTGATCGAGTAGAAAATATGTTTACTTTTAACATAAACTTTCACATTTGGACATGCTGCCGCTGCCTATGACGACACCGGAAAAGGTACACATAAGTCCGGCCTTATGGAAACCAAAAATGGAAACAAGTAACTACTATTGGTCCATAATTGTTTGTCCCATGGCTTTTTCTAAATATTTTTTATATTCAAAACTTTCCTCATAAAAATAACATCAAGATTGAATTAATAAGAGGCCCATGGGCCTTAAAGCTCACCTGAAGAAATGTCCAATATTGTTTGCAAAGTGCAATAGACAATATATTAAGCACAGAAACTTTAAAAGTTTTCTCAAGTTAAGAACTCCCACAAAACTTAATCAGAAATATATCCACTCACTTTTCATTTATAAGTACACAAATGTAGCTTATTTAATATGCATGAAGTAACTGTAATGCAATGAATAATTTCAAAATCATTAATTAATTTCAGTATAATTATTCAGCTATGTCCTTGACCTTTGAACATATATGACCTTGAACCATATATGATTGTCATGTCAATACCTACAATATTCTAATATACATGCCTATGCATGAAATTAATAACTTTCAAGATAATTAATACTTTTAGTATTCCTATGTTGATATGACCTTGACCTTTGAACATATAACCTTGAACCATATATCAAAATGATTGTCTTGTCAATACCTACAATATTCAAATATACATGCCTATAAAAAAAATTAAAAGTTTTCAAGATAATTAGCAATTTAAATCATTTTCTGCAACTGTGACCTTGACCTTTGAACATATGACCTTGAACCATATATCAAAATGATCATTGTTACAATACCTATAATATTCTAATATACATGCCTATAAAAAAAGATTATAGTTTTCAAGCTAATGCACAATTTTCATATTTATAAGCCAAAAATAACATTTCAGAGGCAACAACTCTTATAATTTTATAAAATTTTTTAAATTATCGCAAAAAGGCGTCACCCATTTTTCAACCAAATTTCACGAAATGAACAAACTATAGAATTAAGACCCTAGAGAAGCCAAATATCACATCAGATTTTTTCTCTCATCATCGGTTTCCGAGAAGAAGATTTTTTAAGATTTTTGGACCCCTAGGTCACCTTGACCTAGTTTTGGTAGCCATGGCAACGCCATGAACAAATCTGAATTGCACCGGCCCATATATGCTTCTGACTAAGTATCATTGAAATTTGTCCAGAAGTTTTGGAGGGGAAGTCGAAAATAGGTGTTAAGGACCCACACACACACACACACGCAAGCATACATGCAAATACACACGCCATGCCAGGCCAAAAGCTCACATGACCTTTCGGTCAGGTGAGCTAAAAATTGTTATATGCACAGAATTAAAGAAACTTTTTGAATAAGTGGTTATTTTGTTTAAATATGGAATTTTGTTCTCCAAATTAGTATATGACAAACAATTATGGACTGATTGTAACTAATTATATATGTTTTACCATCATATGCATGTGTTATGGCTACTAATGCTTCTTCATGTACAATTCTCGCAAATTCCACTGTAGATTCCTTCGACCAATTGTCTTCGTCCTACAAGTAATATCAGAAATAGACCATAATTATTATAACGCCATACTGAGAAATAAACTGTTGGCACTGTGTTTGTGACAGTGAATTGTTGGAGACACCGTGTTTGTGACAGTGAATTGTTGGAGGCACTGTGTTTGTGACAGTAAATGGTTGGAGGCACCGTGTTTGTGACAGTGAATTGTTGGAGGCACTGTGTTTGTGACAGTGAATTATGCAAAATATTCATAGAAAGTCCAATTAATCTAACTTGGGTTTCGTATTTTTTGTTTATCCGAGTCTAGTCCTAACAGAAAATGGCTATTGGCATCCACATGAAAAATAAATTTTCTGTAGAAAGGAGATTATTGTTGCCATGGAGATAAGACACCAATGTCTTAACATTTTTCAGGTATATTCATTACCAGATTTAAAGTCCCTATTTTCATGGATTTGTAAACACAACAAAAGGCCCCCAATTTGATTTTTTTTTCTTTCACAAAATAAAATTCCATGAAATTTTTGACCAACAAATTTATGCAAATTATGAAACCAAATTTTAACCAGAGGAGTATAAATGATTATTTATTATTCTGTATGTTATATAGTGTACAAAGACTCACATCAAGATAATTAATCCCCCTTAAATAACAGCTTATTGCCTGAGCCGGATAACTAGCTGCCTTCTCATTCAGCCATCTTGTTGATCTCGGTTCAATATATTCTTCATTTCCATAATCTAAAAACATGGCTTTCATCTTGGTCTGTTAAGTTCAAAAATTATAAATACAAATTAATATATTATTTAATTATCTATCTTATAAATGAATTGAATAAATAATTTGTATAGAGTTGGATCTCATTATCTCGAACACGGATATCTCAAACTCCCGGATAAGATGAACTTTTTTAAAAGGTCTGGACAGAGTTGTTCTTTATTCAACCAAAATAACACAGATTATCTTGAACTTGGATATTTCAAACTTTTAGATAATTAAATAAATAATTTATAAACACGCATCTTCAATAATTTCTCTATATATTCATTATACATTACAATGATTTTGTGCTATAAAAATTATGGAAAAACAAACAGGAAACTTCGGTGATAGGCAACATCGCCAAGTTATGAAGGGCATTATAATGAGGTTTGTTTTAGTGTACTCTGATGATAAAGAAGGATGAAGCATGTAAAATGAAACTCATTAAACCATTACCTTTAATTCTTCATCATCACATGAAATTACTTCAGCACGACTCCAGGAGTTATCTTCCAAAAACAAAGCAGCACAATGACAGCCTTCGATCAAATATTCGGGATTAGGAATATGAGTTGACTGTAAAAAAATGATAATAACTTTGTATTATGAAATAATAAAACAATATAATTTTTATTATGACTTAAACAACTTCTTCAAAACAATCAAATTGGAACTTTGTCCTCTAGGAAAAATTAGACTTGTTTTGTACATTAATTTTACATAAATTTACATGGATTTCTATTTAAATTTTTTACATGAATTTATGTTACTTGTTTTTAACATGAAATGTTTTAACATAATTAATGTAAAAAATTATCATATGAATTTCACATGAAATTCACATAAACAAAATTTGCCTTTGTATTCATGTATATATCAGAAATAACATTCTTTTTGAGTGTAATAAAATGGTATTATGAGAGACAGGAATAGCAAACTTAACATGATAATTTTTATCAAAGACAGAAAAGCTATTTTCTAAATAGAGATAGCTATCTTGGGTTAGCTTAAAAGGCTGACCAATCAAACAATACAAGACATAATAGTATGATGCTTAGAAGCTGGACCAATCAAACAACACAAGACATAATAGTATGATACTTAGAAGTTGGACCAATCAAACAATGCAAGACATAACAGTATGATACTTAGAAGCTGGACCAATCAAATGATACAAGACATAATAGTATGATGCTTAGAAGCTGGACCAATCAAACAATACAAGACATAATTTTTATGACATTCCACGATGTAAAATGTCTGGTCAAATGTTACTTAATAAAAGGTCATGACCCAGGTATTAAAATGTGATTAAATGAAAGCAAAATTAAATAGGTTTATCAAACAAGGGTCAACTTTAATTGTAAATAAACATTGTTGAATATTTTGTTGTGTTTGTAATTTTTCTGAAAAGCTATTACTTGGCGAGTTGTGGTGTCTTTTGACAGCTCTTGGGCAATGTCAATAAAAACTAAATAGTTGGTTGTATGTTATATTGTTCAACGACCAATCAGCAATATTTCAGCTATAATTCAAAATGAAAGCAAGGTTTTTAATCTCTATAAACAAGCAATGCCCAAAATCTACAAGTGTGTATTATGGCCTGCCGTGTACTATCACTCACACAGCAACTTTTTGGTAAGGTGCTAACTCTCTAAGTCAAAATGCCATAGAACCAAATCAGTAAAACCTTGATTTGCAGAAAAACATCTTTAAAATTTATTGTTTTTAATTAAAGAATATAATTTTACATCATTCTTTCAGTGATTCTTAAATTTTAAGACTCAACCATAAAAAAAATTTTGTGTCCATCCACAAACAGTCAAAATTGTTTTATGTTGATTTTCTATATCCATCTATTTAGGATATGTAGCGTGCACAAAACAATATTGTATATTTGTTGTTTTTTTATGAAGAATGGTGTAATTTATTTTTAAGTGGGTATAATACATATTGGTTATTCTAAAGAAAAAATTTACTTTTGAAATTTTCTCTAATTCTTCAACAATTTCATCAATAGGACTGTCTTCTTTCTGAACATAAAAATGGCCACAGTTGTTGATAAATGTGCTGAAAACTGTCACTTCTTGCCTAAAATATAAAATAAAACATACCTAAATCTATATATAAATCTATATTTTATTTGTTGTCTCAAATAGAAAAGGCTTATGAGCCACATTGACTGTGACAATATTTGTATACCTATACTTATTCACTGTCATTAGGCATACTTTAGAATTTGTAGGTCGTGAGTTAGAACCCTGACCGTGTCGGACTCAAGACTTTAAAATGGGTATTGGCTGTTCTTTTGCCAAGCACTTGGCATTACTCATTTTGAAATGAAAGTCAGGGTTCTTTCGGATGAGATCAGCTAAAAGTGAAGTGGCAGAAATTTTTACCTTTGCAGTGCACTTGGAAGGGTTATTTAACTATCTCCAAAGGACCCAGTGACTTTCATTTCTAAATCCTGAATGCTTGTCAAACGAACAGTCACTACCAATTTTACAGTGTTGGTCAGACCCGGCAAGGTTACCGCAGTGTACAAGATGACTATTTGTAATTGAATCATAAACTATAATCTGAAGTAATATTGCATAGATCTTGAAATACAATTCTGTTCTTAAACTTTGAGAACCAACGTATGTACATATAACTTACATTAAAGGTAACGTAGGAGCTAAAGGTATCTGTAAATCCTGTAAATATAAATAAATAAAAAAATAAATAAATAAGTAAATAAATAAATAAATAAACAAGAATTCCATAGATTTATATGTCTCGCCTGGTTAGTTTTAACATAAACTTTTTGAAATGCCACCGTTGCCGACGGCACCGTAAAAGTAACACCTAAGTCTCTCCTTATGACAATGCCCGGCTTGACAATAAAATGAAATAAATTTAAAAAATTGAAATAAAATAAACTAAAAATTAAATAAATAAAATGAAATTTTAAAAGAAATTAATCAATCACCAATAAAATAAACTAAATAAAAAAAAAAAAAAAACAATATGAAATTAAATAAAATGATATGAAATGAAATAAAATAATATGAAATGAAATAAGATAATATGAAATGAAATCAAATAATATGAAATGAAATAAAAAAAAAATATCATATTTATTTAGAACCAATTCTTTTTGCATAATTATAAAAAAATGTTTCAGTACCATATGTTATAATAACAATACTCAGTTTATCTTTTAGTCCATGATTATTTTTCAGACCAGGAAAACTATATATCTTTGTACTTGAACTGAGATATTTGGTAAGTTGTTTGGTTGTAATGTTGTTCAGTGTCAACATTACTTCAGCTATTTGCAGCTAGAGCAAGTTGACTGTGTCAGTATGCCATAGACAATCATACCACTCATCACCCTGAGAATGGGATGAATTAGTCAATACTGTGTTCTCAAATCTTAAAAGACCTATGTATGACCTTGCCAGGAATTGAACCCACAATCTCCTGCTCTCAAAGCAGATGCTCTGCCACTGAGGTATTTAACCAAGCTATTTGAACCTGACAGTGTATACTAATTATATCTCCTTGGGTCACCTTTATATAGTTTTCCTGTTGGTAACACAATACAATTAAACCCTGCTTTACAGGACCATCCCTTTATAAAGACCATGTTAGTGACGTCCAATCGGACAAAAATTAATAATCGATAATCGGAGAGGCATAATCGATTAATTAATTGATTAATAATCAGAATTACTTAGTACTGTACATCAGTATTCAGTAACAGAATAAAGCTGAATATAAATACTTTTATTGTGAAAGCCAAGTGTTAGTGTTAGTGATTGTACGTTAAAGGCCAAATAGTTCCTTTTCCTGACAGACTGACAGTGGCCAAAGCATCTCACTGGTGTAAAAAGTGTCTGGTTACATATATATTATCTGATCGCCGTCTGCCATTGTTGTTTTTAGTAGAAAGAACCGGAAAAGAAATGGTGTCTATGTCAATGTTGGCTATGATCAATTATTTATCTTGCTGATCGATTATTAGGAATGCTGCACTGACATCGACCGAAAAATCGATTCATCTGGAATAATTGTGACATCAATAGACCACATGTCTATAAACTCCTTATTTTTACCATCCGATGAGTGGTTTTTAAAAAACTAGCTCACTGTATTAATTTTTGTTAGATACTGACCCGATTTTTATCTGGATCTTCTTTGACAGGATAAATGATGTCTCTACCGGTAACCTCAATTCTAAATAAAAATACAAATCAAATGTCAATACCTTTGTACCAAACAGATATTTGTGACCCAAGATATCAAACACAACCTTAAACAAGAGTTACAGAAATTCCATGAAAATCAAGTTTTTATGCATGAGTTGAGTTGAGTAATGGTGTTTACAACCCAGTTAAGAATATCTCACTTATATCGGGACGTCGTCAGCTATAGGCAAAAGTGCAGAAATTTTGCCTGTGCATTGCGTTGATGGCATTATACAGCAGGGTTCTTTATCGTGCCATGCCTACCTGTGACATGGAACCTCCTCTATTTTAAGTTCCCATCCAAAAGAACCATGATTTTCATTTCCTAATGCCGAGTGCTTGGCAAAAGAACAGTCACAACCTACTTTCCAAGTTTTGGGTCAGACCTGGTCAGGGTTCCAACCCATGACGTCCCACTTTCAGAGCAATCACTCTACCAACTGAGCTACTGCAGTGGTATATATATATATATATATATATATATATATATATATATTATACATCAGAGAAGGAGTATCTGAGAAAAAGTTAACTTCTGCATTTTTAAGTTTCACCAAAATTAATCATTCAAAAAAACTATATCAGCCAATCAGATTGCAGTTTGTTTATCAAAACTTATCATTTTAAAAAATGTCAACCAATCAGCTTGCAGTTTGTTTAAATAGAGCTTCACTGAACTTAACCTGAGTAATTCTATAATAAACATTATGGTACAATCTGTTTTTTTTATTATTACAGAAGTTAAAATCCAGAATCAATAAACAAGTTAGACAGCAACAGGCAAAATAATTATATTTAGTATTTGTTCGTTTTTTTACTAATGCATTATACTAGTTCCATTATATTATACTCACGCTTCTACTCTGGCAATATCAGTCCATTTTCTGACTAGATCCAGTATATTGTCTGGCGTTGGTTCTTTGAATTCCTCCATATATACTACTGGTAGTCTTGTACTCCATACACCATTCGTCTTCTCCTGTAAAATCTGTAATACACAAAAGTATATGTCTAGTAAAACTGAAATAGGTCCATGCAATGAACTTTGATTCTATAGAGTTTCGTAGAAAACTGTTGATTTAAATGGAAATTTCTGTGAATTGTTTATTTTTTGTAATTTTTCTGGCAAGGGTTTTACTTTTGCAATATCCTGCAAGTTGTTGAATTTTACAGAATTTCCTACAAGATGTTGATTTTGGAACACATGTCAGCATGTTGCTAAGTTTTAAATTTGAAGATGGAGAGAGAGAGGGAACGAGAGAGAGAGAGAGAGAGAGAGAGAGAGAGAGAGAGAGAGAGAGAGAGAGAGAGAGAGAGAGAGAGTAGTGTGTGTGTGTGTGTGTGTGTGTTGTCTTCACTGAGATTAAGTTCATTCACCCCTTCCCCTAGGATTATGGTCATTACTTTTCAACTCTTCAACTAGATTGTATTTATTTACCCTTTTCCATTGCGATTATTATTAAGTTCATACATTTTTAACTAGGCTTGCTTTCATTCAGCTACGTGAGCTAAAAAGTTAAATCTGTTAAAGCTGTTAAGTTGGGATATATTTTGTGTAGCTAGCTTCCACATCTGGTTAAAAAAATCTTTAAACTTTTGTAACAGAAAATAACTTGATGGGAAAAATCAATTTGACCTTTTGGGTTTCTAACTTTATATAATATACACCACAGGGTATACAGAACAGAAATTAAATTAAATTTCATAATTTGAAAAAAAAAGCTTAACCACACATAAACAATTAATGAATGTATTGAAAATCTATTTTTTATTACAATGTAAACATACAATTATTTACAAACTAGTATACCATAAAATTGTAATTAACATTTATATAACAGGTACACACAATGTTAACATGTTTTTAATTGTCAAATATTTAGAAAGTATGTGTTAAACTTTCAGGTGTATCTTAATGTATTTTTACAAGATTGTATAAAATTTTAATTAATTTTATTTAAATACTGCCTGATATAAATTGAACCGTTTTTTAACATGTAGGGTACATAAAACATTTAATGCATGAAATTGACATTAGAAATGGAGGTATTATATAATTTTCCTTAAAATACCCAGGAGTCTTGGTTGCCAAAGTAACTACAGCATAAGCATACAAATCACATCTTTCGATCACCTAGGGTTTAAATTCCTGCTTAGGCAGATCCTAAAGAGAGAAAGTTTGTCAGTTCCCTTGCTTAAGGCTGGTTTTCTTAGAAGTCCCCGTGGTTTTCTCCACCAAGAATGGTTTTCAGTTCACTTGCTTAAGGCTGGTTTTCTCAAAGTATTCTGGTTTCCACCACCAAGAATGGTTGTCAGTTCGCTTGCTTTCAGGCTGGTTTTCTCGAAGTATTCTGGTTTCCACCACCAAGAATGGTTGTCAGTTCGCTTGCTTAAGGCTGGTTTTCTCGAAGTATTCTGGTTTCCACCACCAAGAATGGCTTGTCAGTTCGCTTGCTTAAGGCTGGTTTTCTCGAAGTATTCTGGTTTCCACCACCAAGAATTGTTTGTCAGTTCGCTTGCTTAAGGCTGGTTTTCTCGAAGTATTCTGGTTTCCACCACCAAGAATGGCTGTCAGTTCGCTTGCTTAAGGCTGGTTTTCTCAAAGTATTCTGGTTTCCACCACCAAGGTTGTTTGTCAGTTCGCTTGCTTAAGGCTGGTTTTCTCAAACTATTCTGGTTTCCACCACCAAGAATGGTTGTCAGTTCGCTTTCTTAAGGCTGGTTTTCTCAAAGTATTCTGGTTTCCATCACCAAGAATGGTTGTCAGTTCGCTTGCTTAAGACTGTTCGCTTGCTTAAGGCTGGTTTTCTTGAAGTACTCAGGTTTCCTCCACCAACTGGTGCAAGGATAAGGAGTGCTATACTTGTCTTAGACTGGCTAGCAGCACCTATACAAAAAAGTTGCCCTGTGTGTGCAGACTACTACAAGACAGACCATAATACACACTCACACATCTCACAGCATACATAAACTTGTAAGTATAGACTTATACTTAGAGATCTTATACTTATTTATACTTGCTCTCATCCTGAATAGCTGAAAAACTGCTGATTCAACATTAAACAACATTACAGTCCAATAAATCATAGTTTGTACCGCTACAGAAAAATAAATTGTGGTATACTTGTATACCAGATAATATCACTCATCTCTACATTTTATAGGGCCTAATGGTGGCCAAGTGGTCTAAACCGTGCCTTTATGGATCACAACACTTCTCACCACCTGGGTTCAATCCCATTCGGGAGAGATCCAAGTGTGAGAAAGTTTATCAGTTTGCATGCCGAAGATCGGTGGTTTTCTCTGAGCACAGTTTCCTCATCCATCCCAGAACTGACCGCCTCAAAATAAGTGAAAAAATCTTGACTGGGACCTGAAACACCATTACTCCACTCCACTTCTATATTCTATATTAAAAATAAAAAATTGTTTAAAGTCATCCATTTAGACAGATTATGGGTTTATTCAGGTTTTCAGTTTACACAGGTTCAGCTGTATAAAAGGTGGTTCTCAAACAGATATGATTTCATTACACAGGTTACCCATGATATCAATAGATTTAAACTTTGTGAATACGTAAAAGAATTAAAAAAAACAACAACCTTACTGACAGACAAAATAAAAATTATATGCGGCCATATGAACACAGTCTATTGTAAAATGTAATATATTAAAAAAATATTTACAGTTTTCAAGTATTGAGCTTTAATCATTTTTATTCACTTATCACAGTCTGTCAACATACATGTACTTATACATGTACCATATATATATATATTACATGTATACAGGTAGACAGGTATTTTGAGAAGTTTTACCTTGAATTGATTGGCACCTCTTACCTGTATCATGATCAAGGTAAGCCATGTCTTTTGTGAATCTGTATTATAAGATATCCGAGCAGCTTACAAATTTTTAATCCCAGTTGCTTTTATTTATTTGAGAAATATATCAGGATTGAGAATGCGACACAACCCTGATTGTCCCAGGGATTAAAATCTGGATATATTAAGATAGTAAAATTTTGAATTTGAAGTTGGGATAAAAAATTTAGCAGGTAAAGTGTTTCTACTGTGAATTAACCATGAATATATTTTAAATTGGACAACTGCATATCCTGAACGGAATTTGGAATCTAATATTGCATATTGGAATTTTATATTTGTGTATTAATTATTAAGTTTAGATTGTATACAGAATATGTAAGTACAATTATCGGTAAACTAAAGTGTTATTTTGGTTTGTAAGGATAGTGAAAAATTTTTTTCTGATAATTTATTTACGAACTGCTTTCTAATACGTTTATTCAATTTAAAGAAAGCTTTACTAAATTTATTTGCTAGACGCAAAAACAGAACTATCACTAATATAAGAATTCAATATTATTTGCGTTGGCAGTCACCTGATTATGCAAAATTAAAAGTATATGAATACATGGCCATGATGTCTTGTGCGAATATTAACTGATGGGAAAATTTCCCAATTTACAGTATTACGAAATTCCTCCAATTTTTTTTAAGATGAAAAAGATAGATCTCTTGAGTTCAGGTTTTAAAAAATCTACATTTATTTAATGAAAATACTTATATCAAAACTTTACCAGCCATTGGTAAATTTAATAAAAAAAAGCCTAGTATATGTTTGAATGGCAAAAATGTAGAAACTTTCTTTTTGTGTGGTCACATCGACTGAGACAAAGGACTTCAGCTTTTGGTTCTTATCAGGTATGGGGGCTTTAGTGGCTAAGTAGTATTAAGTGTGCAGCACCTAGGAATAAAATGCCTCTAACCATCAAGGTTCAGATTCCACTCATTCATAAAGTTTGTCAGTTTCCTTATTGAAGGTTAGTTATAATTTTTAGTGAACACTCCGAGTTTTCTCAGCCATTGATGAACTTAATTCCTTGAAATAAATGAGAAAATTCTGCCTGGAGCTTACAACTCCATTACTCAACTCTTCACATCAGATGAACTATTTAAATCTATAAGATCACATGTAAATGTGAACAAGAATTCCAAAGATTTAAATGTCTAGCCTAGGTTAGTTTTTGATCGAGTAGAAAATGCATTACTTTAACTATAAACTTACACATTTTGACAAGCCGCCGCCTATGACTATACATCGGAAATGTAACATCTAAGCCTTGCCTTATGGCGATGCCAGGCTTGACAAAAACAATTGTATATAGTTAACATTGTCAAAGGCACAAATCATTAGCTAGCTACAGATTCTCACCAGGTGGACCAAGTACTGTAAATGTGAATGTACTGCTATCACATAGTTCAGATTTCTGTTGCCATGTTAAGATGTAAACATTGAATCAACAACAAGACCTCTTAAAATTTTAATAAATTAGCCCTTGTAAAGTTTAATAAATTATCAATGTTAAAGGTTGATCATGAAATAGGAGGGATTTATCAACAAAGTTCAAGTACTACATAAAATTTTAATTTCCATTGATAAGAAGAATGATGTATTCAAATATTATCTATACCTACAATAAAATTAATGTTTGTAGAAATCCATATATATTTATTATTTTATATGTCTGGATATCACAATAACCGGGAAATTAAAATGTCAAAGTTTAAGAGAATATTGATGCTCTCAAGGGATCAAAGAATTTACAACTTATTTCATGCAAGGGAAATATATTTGAACTTCTGTCTTATGCAAAAGTTATTCCCTGAACTTATGCAAAAGTTAGGCCAGTCTAAAAAAACTCTTAAGATATTGTTTTCCTCCCTTAGAATGCATAGCTATTGTAAATCAGTTGTAAGCATACATTTCCAGTGAGTGTACGTTTCATAAGAAACATGGTCAAACAGATGTCTTTTAAAAGATGTCTTTTAGCAAGTAATCAGAAATGCAAAACTGAAGTCGAATTGTCACACGAACAAGAACACATATATAATAGTTGTCCTAACCAAGTCAGTATGCCATAGACAAGAATGCAAGTCAATTATCCTGGCATCAAGTGAACCAGTCAATACTCGAGGCGGAAGCGCTACCACTGAGCCACCGAGGCGGTAAATGGAAAAAGTGCTCAACTTTAAAATGAGGGAGCTTGAATACTCAATGTACTAGTTGTCCTATGTACTCTACAGAAAAAATTGTCTTATCAATAGCTGCTGACATCCATATGCTTACTACAACAAAATCACCAAAGTTTGGGGGTAGGGTGCTGGTGGTGAAATTTCACTACTTTTGTGTGATGAAAATACCACAAACTGGAATTTCAATAAATTTTTTCACCTACACTAGTCAGTAACAGCAAAAAAAATAGAAAGAAGAACATGAAATGCAAAAAAACAAAATTTTTCTCTCAATACATTGTTTCAAGCTACAAAATCGGGAAATTTAAACACTGAAATTAATAATTCTTCATTTTACTGACCACATACAATATAACTGATTGATTGATTGACTGAATAGGGTTTTACATTCCAGTTAAGAATATTTCACTTATATCAAGACATCACCAGCTATAGGTGAAGTAGCAGAAACTTTGACCTTTGAGGTGTAATGTGCAGGGATGTTTCTTTATTGAGCAACATCTGCTTTGACACAGGGCATCAGTTTTTAAGGTCTCCCCTAAAGGACCACATGACTTTAATCTCTAAATGCAGAGTGCTTGGCAAAAAACAGGTCACTACCTATATTCATCATGTCTTCGCCAGACCTGGCTAGGGGTTTGAACCCTGACCTCCCACATACAAAGCAAGCACTCTACCAACTGAGTCAAGTGGCCATACAATACAGTTTTACCTCCCAACAAATCAAGACAATAATAATTACAAACGGATAATTATAATAATTATTATCAAGTCTTATTATCAATATTAATATATTCTAATTTTTAACATTTTCTAGCCAGGAATAGCTGCAATAATGCTGATTCGGCTCTAAACAATAGCTCACTCACTAATTATAAAGATTATGATAATACACTTTTCTGAAACAGACTATATCTTAACACAAGGGACTGTTTATTTACATATTGCCCTAATAAATACTCTGATATGAAATCTTTGAGTCATGTCAATGGTTTTAAAAAAATTGGATCAATAATTTCAGGCATTCTCAGGTATCTGAACGGAAGAGTGAGTTAAAACAGCCAGGTAATATACTTACAAAAAATAGATAAAAGTCAGCCATTGTTTTAATTCTAATGACACCTTTATTAACTGGTTAGAGATAACGAAAAAATTTTAAAGGTTGGTAAAAAAGTGTGTAAGCAACAAAAATGTTAAATTTTAAATGATAGGTTACTATATGCATTTTCTAAAAATGAATTAATATGTACTTTACTTTCATTTATTTATTTATTTATTTATTATTTGTTTATATATATACATGTGTATTTATTTTTATTATTATTATTTTTTAAAATCATTTCTGATACAATCTTTATCCATTTACTAAAAGTTAGTTTTCTTGTTCATTTTTACAGAGAAGTGTAATACTGTTTTATGGCCATGCCAAGATTCTTTCACCTATATCAAGGCAGTCAGTTCTGGGATTGTAGGGGAAACTGGAGTCCCCAGATAAAACTATCTACCTATCAAACCAACCAACAAACTTTTTTCCCCCGAGTAAAATTTATCTGGCAGGAAGTTTTGATTTGATTAATTCAATGGATTTTTATGTCCTAGTCAAGAATATTTCCCTTATATCAAGACATCACCACCTACAGGTGAAGTTGCAGAAATTTTTACCTTTGCAGTGCGCTTAAGGCCAATTTGCAGTGAGGGTTCTTTAGCATGCTATGCCTGCCTTGACATGGGGCATCTGTTTTTAAGGTCTCATCTGAAGGACCCTGTGACATTTACTTCTAAATGCTGAGTGCTTGGCAAAAGAACAGTCACTACCAATTTTCAAGTCTTGGTCAATCCCGGCTGGGGTTCGAACCCAAACCTCCCATATACAAATTGAGCACTCTACCAACTGAGCCACCATAGTGGTTCTGGCAGAAGGAGGGGCTCTAGACCAGGCCTTCACAAATGCCGATTTTTGGCATAAAACGCCGATTCAAACTTAAAAAAGCCGATTGAAAAATATTCGAATTGGCTTTTTCCCCATATTAGTAAGACAAAATCTGATTAAAAATTCTTTAATACAGGCTTGTTACTAATTAAAATTACTCAGGACAGTGTCACGATTCACTGAAATTCCCTATTCACAGGTAATTGCCTTATACCTTACAAGTTAATTGATTACTAATGGCTTCACCTGTTCACATCGTTTCTACTAGAGTATACAAGCCAGGTTGATCCAGTTTATAGATAGTTAATAACCGCCCTTGAATTCTGTAGACAGGAACTGACTAGATTGATAACGACCGTTTTTCGGGTTACCAACAACAACATGATCACGGCATTACACGTGGTTTTTGTATCTGTTATATGTCGATCTATTTTAAGTTACAAGTAATGGTTTTTTTTTGCAAGATATTAATAAACGGTATTTATGAACATTTATCTATATATGCGACATTGTCACACATCGACTTATAATTTATAATTAAAACGACAGATATCCCGATGTACCAAACAGAATTCAGTTTAACTGTTTTTGACGTTTTGTTGCATTGCCAACGACTGGACAGTTATGGAAAGATAAAAAGCAGTATGTTTACTTAACACCATACATTCAAATAAATTTTTTTTATGTTTATTTCTTCACCTATGTGTGTTTATTAAAAAACAAAAACAGAAAATTGATCCGGGACGGGTGGGGGTACCCTTGGCCTACCGCCGATTGAGCTTACCGGCATTTGTGGAGCCCTGCTCTAGACCATAAGCAAACATTTGAGAACACTCTGCTAGAGGCTGTATAGTTGCAAAGAATGATAAAAAACGTCAATAATTTACAACACATTTCACAATTATTTAGTGACTTGGTGGCCAAGTATTCTTAAGTTCACTTGCTGATCACAGCGCCTCTCACCTCCTAGGATCAAATCCAACTCAGACAGATCCTAGTGTGGAAAAGTCTGTCAGTGGAAGATTAGTGGTTTTCTCTGGGCACTCTGGTTTCCTCCACCATTACAGAACTGACTCTCAAAATATGTAAAAGAATCTTGACTGGGGTGTAAAACATCATTACTTAACTCAACTTATTATTTATCATGTTTATTCATTTGGTATATATGTGTATATTTTTTTTCAGATCATTTTTAACTGAACTTGATGTGTAAGCTTCGACACCATACCACATAAAAGCTCGCCAACATTAGAAAAATTCTCCAAAGACTAGACTTACGCTAAATCAACATGTTTTTGTGAAAAGTTTCAAAATAAATTTAAATGTGTAACTATGGCAACTTATATATGTAAGGATTTCACCAAGCCAGATGATTTCAGTGATGTAGAACTAGTGATCGAGGGTACAACTCTATATGTTCACAGACAGTATTTAGCTGAGTGGTCCCCAGTATGGCGACAGATATTTATGTCCAATCAATTCAACGGAGAAAAAATCATCTCAATGCACCTACCTGGTAAAAGATTGCAACAATTTATAGAGCTACTCAACTGTATATACTCATCACAAAAACCAATATCAGGTAATAAAAATCATGGGCTTCATCACTGTTTTGTTTCAAAAGCTATCTATTATTGACGTGGTTATCAGTGCTGTCATTTTATTTACTTTAGCTGCTCACTTACATGTATATAATCAATATCAGGTAAGAGAAATTATGGGCTTCATCCCTGTCATGATTTTTAAAAGTTTTGACATTAGATAGGTGTTCAACAGTGCTTCAATATAATAGTTTTAGATGCCTATTTATTTCAAAAACCAAATAATGTAAGATAAATTATGGGCTTCATCAATGTATTGTTTAAAACTTTGACATTATTTATGTGGTCATTGGTGCTTTATTTTATTTGCTTTAGTAGCCCATTCATCCCAAAAAACAATATCAGGTAAGATAATATATGGGCTTCATCAATGTCTTGATCCAAAAGTTATGTAGTTATCATTACATCTGTTTCATTGAAGGTTTTTTTTTCTATAATACAAACTTTAATTTTCAGATGCCAATGTTGACTTCCTATTAGAAATGGCAGAGGAGTACCGAATGGAGCATATAAAGAAAAAGTGTGAGGACTTCCTTATTAGCAAAGATAAATCTTTGGACCTCTTGGTACTCGCTGAAAAATACCATTTGAAGAAACTTCACAAGCAATGTATAGAATTTGTCAAAATGAAAAATGTGGAGGAAATTGAGCGCAACCCACAAAGTAAAAACTTAGACATGAAAACTTTGATACAAATATACAAAGCAAAAATAAACATGCTTAAAGATTATGCAAATGACATGAAAAACCAGGAAAGCAGACTCGGTCGAGATTATGACAGAACTGTGGCACAAAGAGACAGAATGCGCACAAATTTACAAAAAATACGAAAAATCTGGGAAACACCAAATAAAAGATGTTTCCGACATATGACTGAAGAAAAATTTGATTTTAGATGTTTGGACTGTAATGAGAAAATTTATTTTGAAATACGACAACTTTGTAGTGAAAGTCAGCTGGTAAAAAGATGTCACACAATAAACGGAGTGAAAAACTAGCATCAGCAATAACGACTAACAAGATTCAATTGTTGAATAAAATGACTCAAGAGTGTCAATCATTGAGTAAAATTAATTCAAAATTTTTAATTCTTGAGTAAAAATTACTTGTGACTTTTAATTATTCAGTAAAAATGACTCATGAGTTTTCAACCCTGGATTAAAAATGACTCGCAAGTTTGAATTGTTGAGTAAAAATTACTCATGATTTTAAATCATTAAGTAAACATGACTTGTTTGTTTTCTAAGTCACAAAGAAATGACTCATGAGTGAATTATTGAGTGACTCGCAAAGTGACTCACAAGTTTCATTTATCTAAAAATATGACTCATGAGTCTAATTTAAGTAAAAAATTTTATAATGTACTGGTAAGTCCTAATATATTCTTCAAATTAAATAAAATTTAAAAATTATTTAAAAAAAAACAACAAATTCATAAATAAAATAGCAATATATCCATGTTAAAATAGTATGTTTGCACAGTTACCACTTAGCAACCATGGCCATAAAGGAAAGTTAAGTTAAAAACATAAAGGGCCTACAAAGTCTTGTAATGTATCAAACATGAAAATGTGATGTCCGAGAAGATCAAATGGAGTGATTAAAAATTGGGTCACAGAAAGTCAATAAACAATTGTTTATTTTATATGACCAACAGAAATGCCTGTTCTCCGATGCCAAATTGCAGGGGAACACATATCGGGGTACAAATGAGAGATTACTACAAGACTAAAGACTCTATTGTGACGCTGAGGCCTTGAGATGAATACCAATACACGCTTTTTGGTCCCCTCAGTGGGGTCGCCTAGAGTACAGCAATAGAATACAGGTTGTTGGTTTAAACTCTGACAATGTAATGCATATGATTTTAAGAATTTGGGGAAACTTTGGAAAAAAACTACAGTAAAAATTCTTTCTTATATTGAGACAGTCAGTTCAAGGGTGAGGAAAAAACTGGAGTGCTAAGAGAAAACCCTTTACCTTTGACAAAAGAAATGACAAATTTTCTCACATCAGGATCTGAGTTGGATTGACTACCTCAGTAGCTTAGTCACTGTGGTAGACCATTGGCCTTGAGAATGGGAGTTCAAACACTGGCAGGGTCATACATAAGACTCAGGAAATATGATAACTACTTTCTCTCCTGGTGCTGGGTATTAGGAGGACATTGTATCAACTGGTTCACCTGATGCCAGGATAATGGACCAGAGGAGTTGAGTTGAGTAATGGTGTTTAACGTCCAAGTCAAGAATATTTCATTTATATTGAGACGTCGCCAGCTATAGGCCAAAGTGCAGAAATTTTGCCTGTGCATTGCACTGATGGCATTATACAGCAGGGTTCTTTATCATGCCACGCCTGTTGTTCAACAACAACAACAACATTACAACAACAAAAACAACAACATACCTTTTTAACTCTAGACTTTAACTCTGCTTCTGGTATTGACAACTGTGATTTTCCAGAGTCACCTGTAACAGGTCAAATTCAAATTTAAATGAGAGATTAAATGGTTTGCTATGCCCTTGTTAAAGCTGCATTAAGTTTTCCAAAGAAAAAATTAAATGTTCCTAATGAACAATGTTACATTTGGTTCAATGACAAAAGCTTGAATAAATACAGAAATTACAGTAATTACCCAGCCAGATGCAGCATTTGGGATCTAATATTAGAACATGGTTATGTCATCAAAACCCGGGTCATTTAAACACAACTTTCAAAACGGTGAAATACGAAAAATTAAACACAGAACTTCGTTGAATTTGTCATTTGTGACTTAGTAAGGGATAAATAACACTATTTCAAATTAATGAAGGACAATTAATGCAATCTGTCATGTTTCACCTTCGATTCTAGGGTTTTCGTACATTCGTGCGCATGCTCCAAGCTCATAATTACCTTGTAAAACACTGACCAACCGGTCAGAGGATTCCGTTTATTTACAGCTAAAAGAAATGAAATTTTAGAAAATGAATGCCACGGATCGTGGTTAGAAGATATCTATTTTAAAAAAAATATGTTTTTAGAAAATCAAAAAAATTCAGAAAATTGAAAAACTTAATGCAGCTTTAAAATATTATACAGCCAAAGTTTGCTCACACAAATTTCATGTGAACATAAATTCACTTGATTATTCATATGAATTTCATGTGAAATTTTTTAAACGAAATTATTTCACATTAATGTCACACTTTTAGCTCAATTTGCATGATATTCATGTGAAATTTTTCTGTGAAATTCATGTTAATTGTTAATGTTGGTGTATTATTTCAATTATATCAAGATTACACCAACTATAGACAAAGCTGCAAAATTTATACCTGTGCAATTCACCTACAACACTAAGCAGTGTTCTAGAGTTCTTCTAAACAATTACTGTACCGGTCATTTTTGTGGAATCTGAATGAGTTGAGTGTTTTACGCCCCAGTCAAGATTCTTTCACTTATTTTGAGGCAGTCAGTTCTGGAATAATGGAGGAAACTGGAGTGCCCGGAGAAAACCACCGACCTTCTGCAAGCAAACTGACAAACTTTCTCACAATAAGATCTGTCCCCAAAGGATTCGAATCCATGCAATGAAAGGCACTGTGATTCATAAGTGCATGCTTTAGACCACTTTGTCACTGAGGCCCCTGGTATCTGAATGGTTATCTTTTCGAAGTGATGAGAACAGTTACTACCTATTACTCTCTACTGTAATTCGAAAAAATGATGCAATTGCTTAAATTTAGCATTTATTTTTCAGATTAAACATGATGTTAAAATAAAACTTTTTTTATCAATATTTTATTTTATGAAACGTGTGATCCACTTCCAAATGATTTGGCCTCCATCCAACAATGCAAAATAACAGTATGCAAACATCTAAAAATCATGATTCTTGCAGAAATTAGCTGATGCCAAATTTTCTCTGATTAACAGAAATAACTCACCATATACAACACCATATTAAAGTCAAGGACTTGTTATGATTGCATTCTAGATTTTGTTTTGGAAACACTGCTGTCACTAATGCAACATCATATTCAATGACATTTAACATACAGTGTAAATCTTATGGGGATACCATGTGGAACAATGGCTATAAGCAAACACTCTTTCAACTTAGCTACAAACTGTGAAAGAAAAATATTTACCAGAAGGTGACGTGTTCTGTAATAAGTTCAATTTCTCACACATGGTTCTACATACAGCATATTCTGCATCTTTTTGAGTTCCAAAAATGTCTATAATGTGATAAATAAATAAATAAATAAATAAATAAATAAATAAATATGATAAATGAATAAATAAATAAATAAATAAATAAAATTAAATAAAAAATGAATAAAATAAATAAATATGATAAATAAATTAATTAATAAATTACATAAATAAAATAAATAAATAAATAAATAATTAAATAAATAAATAAATAAATACTATGCCGGGTCAATCAATGAATGATCAAATCTGATTCATTATTAGAATATTCTGCCAGTAACAACCGCTGAAAAAATTCAGTTTTTTTAATAATAAATATAAATATATTTTCTTTATTTATATCATACTTGATCTTAACTGAAGAATAAATACAGCTGTTAATCAGATTTTGCTATAAATAGTAACAATAGGCATCATGGATGACACAGGAATAAGATTTGTAAAAACTTCAATCAAAACCACCAAATTTGATTCAAATCAACCAAATAGATTTACAGAAGATGTAAATTTGTGCATACATAAGTGATTGACCATGCTAAGCTTAGCTCTCTAGATCCATTCAAGCTGAAATTGTTATTGTTAAACACATAAATATCTGCATTTTTTTTCATTAGTGTATGCAACATCTTTGATGGCAACCTGATATTTCACTAGTGGTTCGATCAGTTTAGGTTTTCAATTTACTCATGGTTCACTATAAGTTCTTACCTTCACTACCATAAACTTCACCGTCAATCTTAATAGAGCTGGCATAAAAATCTCTGTTGTTCATTTTAGATGGTATGGTTTCAAACTTTAGTGGTAGATTCCTGCTTTCCATATATTTAGCCACTAGCTGATAATATTTTTTACCATCCATAACTGAAATAATACAAGAACAATTCATTAAACAAGTTGGTCAGAACTCTTTTATTCAGGGAAATTTAATAATTTCTAAAAAAAACAAAAAATTAAGATTTTTTATATAATTCCTAAAAAAATCAGAATATTTCAAATACTTAAAAATGGAGTTGAGTTGAGTAATGATATTTAACGTCCCAGTCAAGAATATTTTACTTATATCCAGACATTGCCAGCTATAGGTAAAGGTGCAGAAATTTTGCCTGTGTGTTGTGCTGATAGCATTATACAGCAGGGTTCTTTATCGTGCCATGTTCACCATGACACAGGACTCCATTTACATTTGGTTCCCATCTGAAAGAACCCTGACTTTCATTTCGTAATACCGAGTGCTTGGTGAAAGAAAAGTCACTACCCACTTTCAAGTCTCGGGTCAGACCCGGTCAGGGGGTTCGAACACATGACCTTCTACTTATGGAGTGAGCACTCTACTAACTGAGGTACGACAGTACTTAAAAATGGCATTTATTTAGTTAAAACAAGTATAATCTCAAAACAAAAATTGCAGATTTTTTTTCAGAATTAATTCAGCAGATGATAAGATTAAGTCTTGTTCATTAATTTCAGAAGACGGACTCCAGTTTCACAGTCGTTCCTTAACTAAGATTTTCCTTAAATTAAATTTAGTATATTTCAGCAATCTCTTTAAAAGTTTAAATGAACATTTTTTGCAAAACAAATTACTGACATTATAAGCCTGAAATGATCTTCAAAATGACACCTTAAATGACTGAACAATTACCGTAAATCCCCCCATATACATGTAAGATGGTTTATTTTACCTTAAAATTTATTTTTTGAGAAGGGGGGTCGTCTTATACGATGGTACACAACTGAGGGGTTGAAATTCTTGAGAAAATGTCCACACACGATTGTCATGTCCGCCATCTTTGTTTTTGTATATTGCAGTTTTATAATGGTTGATATATTTTACAGTTTCATAACATACAAGAAACGCGAATTGCATGCTTTGAAATCTTTGTAGTTTTGTATATTTATTGATTTTTTAATTAAAAAAGTTATAATAAATAATTTAAAAAAGAAATTAAAAGAAATCATCAAGTTGTTGGTAAGTACAGTAATCGAGGAGGCTGTAAATATTCTGTACAATATTTTATTCTTTTTGTTTACTTTTAATAACAATCTAGAAGTTACATAAACCACACTTTGTCTGCTTCACACGTAAAGGGCAATACTTATGTTCAGAGTATCAGGGTTCCTGTCTTCAACAGCTGATTGATAATCTAATAAACAATAACAAATTGTTTAAGATGTAGTTTATTGAATTTATTAAAAACATAACAGATATACGTCTTTATGATTACTGATGATGAGATGTTCTGGCATCTGATTTTATTTTTACGATTTCTGATTTATTCAAAACTTAAACTAGAATCAAATGGCAAAGAAATTGATACACAAGTACGGTATTAAAAATAAAAAATATAAACAATAGGCGAAAATTGGTGGAAAGTTTATGGTCCAATCGGTAGCGTCAAATACCGGTACCAGTATGACCTTGTCTAAAAATCATGGTCGTCTTATAGGTGCAGTATTGCCTGAAATCATCAAAAATGACGGGAAAATCCCACCTCGTCTTATAGGCGAAGTAGTCTTATACCCGGGGATTTACGGTAATACAATATTTAGGATTTCAAATTTGTCAGATTTAAGTAAATGAAAATCTAAGTTAAGAAATGATTGTGAAACAGGGTTCAGGGATAAGAATTGCACCAAATTTATGTTGCATTGAAACACAGTCAAGATTCTCTCATTTATATTTTAGCGATCAATTAAGGATGGTGAAAAAAACTGGAATTCTGCAAGAAAACCCTGAAATTTGTAAAATAAATCGGGAATTTGCTCACACCAGGATCTGAGATAAAAATTTATTGCCTTGGTGGCTCAGTGGTAAGAGCAGCCTCCCCAAAAGCAGGAGTCTTGTGTTCAAACAAAACATGGGTCATATATAAAACTTTCAAAATTTGAGACACTGATTTCTCAGCTGGTGTTTGGCATTTACAGGACAGAGTATGGACTGGTTCTACCAGTGTCAAGACAATGTGTCTTGGGGAGGGGCATGCATGTTCGTGGCACGCCGACTCTGTGAGCTAGTATCTTCACAAAAGTTGCAGATTTGTGTGAGCCCTAATACAAGGCAGACAATAATCCACACTGTTAAAACTCATGTATAAATAGACTTGTTCTTAGATTAATCCTTGGAAATTAATAAACATGCTCTTTTTGGGAATAGCTGAAAATTGCAGAGGGAATGTTAAACAATATCATTATTTAAAACTGTAATTGAAACTCTTTAACCTACCTTTTTCTACTTCTAATGCTCGTCTTCTTGGACCTAAAATGGACAAAAAGGTAAAATAAATAATCTTAAAAATACAGTAAAATCTGTCTACAAAGGCCACTTGATGGACTGGCTAAAAGTAGCCTTTGTAGACAAAGTTGAAATTCTGAGGACCAGTTATGCCCCTTGATTTGAATTCGACTTGTAACTTTCCAATTTGACAGTTATAATATGAATACACAAATCACCAATATTGATATATAGTTATTAAAATGGACAATTGTTGTTTTTATTTTAATATTTTAGGGACTTTTTAATAAAATGCAAGTAAAACTATTAAAAATACAAGTTTATACACATTTCTACTGTTAAACAACCAGAAAAATCTTCATAACATGTTTAATACAAATGTCATTACAACCATATGGAAAAATATATGAAAAATCAATAGAATATATCAAATGTAAATGTTGGCTCCAACAAGGCAATGCCCAAAGAAACCTCAGACATAACAAAGCATGCAAATTTGACACTCACATGACTATTCATACAATGACCATAGTTTTAACAAACATATAAATGTGGGTACTAAAAAAATTGATCCTAACAATGTCCATAGAACATCTGCATCCACAAACCTCTTTAAAATTTTGAAGGAAAAACAATACTTTTTACAAACTGCTATCTAGATTCAATGTTCAACATGAAGAAAAATCTTGATACCTCAAAAATCGATTATTCTGGTAACAAGCAAACAAGGAGAAGCTTTCTACAAGAAAACCTTTACTCACTTGTGTTTAATTGGAGTGGAGTGGAATAATGGTGTTTTACGTGCCGCCCAAGTCAAGATTCTTTCACTTATTCCGAGGTGGTCAGTTCTGGAATGGTGGAGGAAACCGTAATGCCTGTAGAAAACCACCAACCTTCAGCAAGTGAAGCAACAAACTTTCTCATGTTAGGACCTGTCCTGAGTGGGTTCCAACCCAGGCAGTGAGAGACACTGTGATCCATAAGAGCGCACTTTAGACCACTCGGCCACCAAGGCCCCTTGCATTTAATTGGGGTCTAACTCAAATCAATGTGCATATATTGGGTTTGCTGGTCTACACTTTAATCACCTGGCCTCTGCAGCCCCAAAAAGTTTTTTTTTTTTTTTTTTTTTTTTTTTTTTGTACTAGATACTTTTCTCTCCATAAGACAAAATTTGAGGTTGAACTGGTTCTAAATATTTATTTTGGCTAGTATTTATGCTGCAAAATTTCCATCAATTTTATCAAGAGCTTTTAGTTTCTAAGGTCTACTGGAACTGTTTTACAAACTGGCTCTAAATTTTACAGTTGACTACTTTTTAGCTCCTACTTTTCCAGATTCGGAGCTAACCCTGAAAATATTCCAATCATGAGCAAATGTCAAAATTCAGTACAACCCCACTTCCAGTTTGCCTTCAATTTCACTGTGTTTACCGTTTACCTTAAAACAATTTCTATGATTATCATGGCTTATTGACAGTTTTAAAGGACAGAACCTGAAAGATATAAACCATCTCAAAAATGATGTATACCAAAATATAACAAGAATTTCAAGAACTTAAATGTCTCGCCTGGTTAGTTTTTGATCGAGTAGAAAATACATTACTTTAAAATTAACTTTAAAATTTGACATGCCGCCACCAGAAAAGTAACACTGAATTCTTGTCGCCTTATGGCTATGCCAGGCTCGACAATAATACAAGATGAATATATTTACCACCAATCCTACCATGTGGAGGTGTTCTAGATGTACTTGCAGACTGAGGAGGCCTTGTGGGTGTGTCTGGTGTCTGTCTCCCTTGTTGGCGTCTGAATCTTGGTGGTACTTCATATGTTTTTGACTACAGAAAATAAATAAGAAAAAAAAACTTATTTTCTCAATAATTTGTAATGATCAATTATCTTACATAGTCATAAATTTTGGACAATGTTATGGAGTTGCTACCAGTGGACAACATAATGACCTGTTTATGTTACATATTTGCTAGTCACACACTGCATAGCAATTATGACCTGATAGTATTATATGACGGCTGATTTTACTCACTTTTGATTGGCTGAAAACATGTTAAGCTGCACTGGACAAATTGTTAAGTTCACCACGCAATTCTGCACATGAGAGTACCAAAATGGTCAAAATTGCTCTCGAGGTCTCTAAAAATAGACGGCAGTGATTTTCCAGTGTCTAACCAATCTGAGTCGTTGAAAGCCTTTGATAAGCCAATCAGAATTGATCTACTTTAAAAGTGTCTGATCTCACTGCATTTTCTGAAGATCAAGATTGACAAAAACAAGTCGTCTGCTGTTCTTGATACAATCTACAGAATTGTTTTGAAAGACACTTGTCTTGTCAGTCATATAATAAAACAATTACAGCCAAGGTGAATACAACATTTCTCTTGGGGTCATAAATCCTTGTTTTAAACCAAAATCAAAAGTCAATTATTGTATAATGATATTTGAGTGAATTACAGTGGTAACGGGGAAAACACACAATAAATATAAATATTACACATTAAACATAGCATTACCTGTTGTTGTTGTCTTTCCCTGTTAGCTGCCTCCATTGCTCCGTGTAAGGCCCGACCCATTCCAGATTGAACAACTGATCTATGTCCGTCTCCTCTATTTAACACAACATGAAACTGTTCTGGCTGCATAGGGCTTCTTCCCCAGGCATATGGTGGTGCCATCATGTTTGAAATAGTTCTACCTGGTGATGTATCCATGGTAGAAGTAGGAGGTGGTCGTGGTTTTGGTGGTGGCCTGGTATAACTTGGTAATTTTGGACGTCTAGATGCAGGCTATTTTAAAGATAAATATAAATATGCATTTTAGTTATATTCCCAACCTGTGTACATGTATATTCATACACCCTCCAACTTATTTCCTATGAGAGATACTACAAATTATTTTTTTATGATGGATAGTTCATGGATTATTTTATACAAGATGGATAACTTTGAAATATCTAAATATGATAAATAACTTCCGAGATCTTTAGTAAATGACAGATAACTCTGATAACTTTAAATGTACCTGATAACCTGATTAATTACCTTTATATTGCGTTTTTTCTTGGCACTTTTCTGTTTAGACACCATTTTCTGTATATGTTGTGTTTCTTCACTAGCAACAGCATGATACATTATCTCACCCGCTTTGTTTCTGTAATTAAACAAATAAAACTTAAACATCAGCATCAAGAGTTGGATTGGTTAATTGTATAAATATCAAGTTATGTCAGGAGATTGTTTTTGCAATGGACTGCACAGGTTTCCCATCAATTACTCTTTGCTGCTTGACACCAATGAAACCAGAATGATTAACACTAAATGTGTTTTAGCCTCATGCTTTGATCACTGGAAACAGATATAGATTCAAGGAAGACTTTGCAAGAAACAATAGAAAGGTGTATTATAAAGTTTTACACACCAGTCAAGATTTTTTTCATTTCTATCAAGGAAGTCAGTTCAGAAATGGAAAGAAGCTTGAGTACATTGAGCAAACCACTGAACTTCAAGTGCAAAGGGAAAAAATTCCTCAGACTTGGATCGGTGTGAATTTCAAACCTAAATGACTGGAACTATGATCTGCAAACCAGGGCCAGTTTCACAATCATTTCTTAACTAAGATTTTCCTCAACTTAAAATTAGTAATTTTTCACTATCTCTTTTTCAATTACAAATAAACATTTTTGACAGATCAAAATATAGATGTTACAAGCTTGAAGTATTCTTTAAAATGATATCGTACACTCAAGATTATCACAACAATTAAGAATATTATCAAGATTTCAAATTAGCCAGATTTTAGTTAAGGAATAATTTTGAAACTGGTACCCGAGCTTTAGTCCAGTTGGCCACTTAGGCATCTTATAAAAAAGTGGAAAATGTTTAAAAGTAATTGATAGGCGATAGACAAAACAGAGTCAAAACTAATGTACGAGTCAGATGGGCCTAAAAATTTAATTATAATTTTCTTATTTAAAATTTTAATTAAAATGATCTTAAGTATATCAGATATTATAGAAAAAAAGACTTACTTTTTTATACAAACGATATCTGGCATACTGCCAATAAAGTCATCCAGATTATTGAATCCAAATTTTCTAAACGGAAGTGGTTGCTGTGCAATTTCTCTGTAATCTCCTAGTTATTAGAAATAAACAAACAAGAGTTCCACAGATTTAAATGTCTCGTCTAGTTAATTTCTGATCGAGTAGTAAATACATTACTTTAACATAAACTTTCACATTATGACACGCCAGCACCGCTACAGGCTATGGCCACACCGGAAAAGTAACACCTAAGTCTTGCCTTATGGCAATACCAGGCTCGACAAAAAATTAAGTACAAGAGAACCTGTAAGACTTAACTCATAAAAACCTTTAATATAGAAAAAGTAAATTAAACAATAAAGTAAGCTATGTTGGTATTAGTCTCAAAAAAGAAAACTTTTAATGAAGTGGCTTAACTTTGTACATAATTTGGTTTCATTTGGCCAATCATTTTCAGAGATGATTCTTAAATAATTAGCAAAATAAATCATCTAGTTTGTATGCTTTACCCATGAAAAGCAAAACCATAAATAGCACAAATATGAAATTAAAAAAAAAAATTCAGTTTACGGTGAGCTAAGATGAATTCAAAAATCTAAATATTCTGAAAATATAGAAAAAAAACTTGTATAAAAAAATCACAGCAAAAGTGGTCCTTGTATACAGGTGGCCTCTAAATACAGGTTTGTATAATATATACAAAAGTTACAATCCTTGGATAGAAATTAATACTTGTCACATATGTATTTGTCTTTCATAAAGACTCGATAATAATTACTAAATGCTATTATACACATTTAAGTTATGTGTTAATAAAATGTCCTCCTTTAAGCACCCTAGTAGCTTAGTTGTCTAAAGCACATGCTTATTGATCATAGCTAGTGCCTGGGTTTGAATCCCACATGTGCAGATCCTAGGGTGAGAAAACTTTGTCAGTTTGCTCGCTCAAGGTCAGTGTTTTTCTGGGGGCACTCCAGTTTCCTCCACATCTTGATTCAAGTGAAATATTCTTGGCTGGGATGTTAAACAACTCAAGTTTCCTCCACCACGCACAGACTGCCAGGATAAAAGTGAAAAAAATCTTGACTGGGGCTAAAAAATACTATTACCCCACTCAACTTTATTATCATATTTCAAGAATTTTTAAACTAAATTGTTTAAACTGAAAATAAAAAATGTATTTGAAAGGATTTTTGAGAAAGTTTTTTTAAACTAAGCTTTCCTCTAACTAAATCCACTTAAGAAGTATCTCTGATATAATTTCAAGAAATGCAGATATGTAATAATTATTGTTTCTAAAGACCCCCCTGACACAAGACCACCATTGTACTAAAAATATGTGTAAATCAAATATTTATCATTATTATAAATTTACTTCCCTGTAAAAAATGAAACAAAGTGCAGAGGGTATAAGAAACTCTGATGTAGATGCTTTACATCAAACTTCCTTGTCAAATGAACTGTAACAGGAAAGGGAAAAAATGCAGCGTCCAAACCGGGACTCGAACCTGGGACCTTCCCAATACTAGCAGGATGCTTTACTGACTGAGCTACCCAGCCACCTATCACGCCCGGTCCCCTACATTACTCTCTTATTTTTTTTTAATCCACTACCTACTTTGAATCTAAACTACCAGGTTCTAGTCTGGAACCAACCTGCCACTTCCTAAAGTTGGACAAGCAAATGTAACAGGAAAGGAAAAAATGTAGCGGCCAAACTGGTTCAAGTTGAACCCAGGAGCTTCCCAATACTAGCGGGACACTCTACTGACCGAGCTACCTGGCCACCTATCAAGCCCAATCGGCTACACAACCAAGGCAGGGAGAGGATGCTCTTATCTTACTTTGTAATATATGGGCTGGTACGCCCTCCTTTGAACTCTGTAGTACACCCCTTAACAATTTCTTCACTTCCTCCATTGTTTTTGTTTTTGTAGTTTTTCTCTTTTTAACACGTTGTCTATAAATAAAATTAAGAAAAAGTCAATTTCAAATGAAAACTTGACAATCTTGTCTCCATAACAAACTGTGTTGACACTGACAACTTTATCAATCCAGTCTCTACCTGTGTTATCACTTACAACTTATCAATCCTGTCTACCTATGGTATTATGTTAACTTTGACAACTATTCAATTCTGTCTACCTCAGGTACTACGTTTACTTTGACAACTTGTCAATCCTGCCTACCTATGGTATTATGTTTACTTTGACAACTGTTCAATTCTGTCTACCTCAGGTACTAGGTTTACTTTGACAACTTGTCAATCCTGCCTACCTATGGTATTATGTTAACTTTGACAACTGTTCAATTCTGTCTACCTATGGTATTATGTTTACTTTGACAACTGTTCAATTCTGTCTACCTATGTCAATCATGTCTACCTACAGTGATTTTTCTGGCCACTCACAGGGTCTGGTAAAGGGACCCATTCCCAATGCCAAAAAGCATACATTTTTCCCAATTTTGTAGGTAAAAATTCCGAAATGATCCTGCTTTGAGAAACTTAAGAAAAAGTGAAAAAACTATATTTTTGATGTAGCTTGTATATCTTTATAATAACCTGTATTTATGCACATTTTGATTTATACTCATTGAGGATCTGGTAGAATGGGAGAAACTCATGAAACAACTTTCTCAGATGTTTGTATTGAAGCCAGTCTATGAAGATATTGTGTTAATGTGCGAGTGATTTGGTACAAATGAGGGACTACCAGCATGTATCAAAATAGTAAATATTTCAGGCAAAATATTTGATGTGCTGACAGTGTAAAATTTTTTAAAGTTTTATGAAAAATTTTACAAAAATGTCGATTTTGTCAATGATTTTCCCAATTTCATCCCAAGGTCCTTTTCCCAAAATGGCCAGAAAAATCCCTGACCTATGTAGTTATTAACATCAACAACTTGTTAATCCTGTCTACCTATGGTACTGTGATAACACTGACAACTTGTCAATCCTGTCTACCTATAGTACTGTGTTAACATTCACAACTTGTCAATCCTGTCTACCTATGGTACTGTGATAACACTGACAACTTGTCAATCCTGTCTACCTATGACACTGTGTTAACACTGAAAACTTGTCAATCCTGTCTACCTGCGGTACTGTGTTAACACTGACAACTTGTCAATCCTGCCTACCTATGGTACTGTGATAACACTGACAACTTGTCAATCCTGTCTACCTATAGTACTGTGTTAACATTCACAACTTGTCAATCCTGTCTACCTATGGTACTGTGATAACACTGAAAAATTGTCAATCCTGTCTACCTATTGTACTGTGATAACACTGACAACTTGTCAATCCTGTCTACCTATTGTACTGTGATAACACTGACAACTTGTCAATCCTGTCTATCTATAGTACTGTGTTAACATTGACAACTTGTCAATACTGTCTACCTATGGTACTGTGATAACACTGACAACTTGTCAATCCTGTCTATCTATAGTACTGTGTTAACATTGACAACTTGTCAATCCTGTCTACCTATTGTACTGTTGAAACACTGACAACTTGTCAATCCTGTCTATCTATAGTACTGTGTTAACATTCACAACTTGTCAATCCTGTCTACCTATGGTACTGTGATAACACTGAAAAATTGTCAATCCTGTCTACCTATGGTACTGTGTTAACACTGACAACTTGTCAATCCTGTCTACCTATTGTACTGTGATAACACTGACAACTTGTCAATCCTGTCTACCTGTGGTACTGTGTTAACACTGACAACTTGTCAATCCTGTCTACCTATGGTACTGTGATAACACTGACAACTTGTCAATCCTGTCTACCTGTGGTACTGTGATAACATTGACAACTTGTCAATCCTGTCTACCTGTGGTACTGTGATAACACTGACAACTTGTTAATCCTGTTTACCTGTGGTACTGTGATAACATTGACAACTTGTCAAGCCTGTCTACCTATGAAACTGTGTTAACACTGACAACTTGTTAATCCTGTTTACCTGTGGTACTGTGATAACATTGACAACTTGTCAAGCCTGTCTACCTATGAAACTGTGTTAACACTGACAACTTGTTAATCCTGTTTACCTGTGGTACTGTGATAACATTGACAACTTGTCAAGCCTGTCTACCTATGAAACTGTGTTAACACTGACAACTTGTCAATCCTGTCTACCTGTGGTACTGTGATAACACTGACAACTTGTCAATCCTGTCTACCTGTGGTACTGTGATAACACTGACAACTTGTTAATCCTGTCTACCTATGACACTGTGTTAACACTGACAACTTGTCAATCCTGTCTACCTGTTGTACTGTGATAACACTGAAAAATTGTCAATCCTGTCTACCTATGACACTGTGTTAACACTGACAACTTGTCAATCCTGTCTACCTGCGGTACTGTGATAACACTGACAACTTGTCAATCCTGTCTACCTATGGTACTGTGATAACACTGAAAAATTGTCAATCCTGTCTACCTATTGTACTGTGATAACACTGACAACTTGTCAATCCTGTCTACCTATGGTACTGTGATAACACTGAAAAATTGTCAATCCTGTCTACCTATGACACTGTGTTAACACTGACAACTTGTCAATCCTGTCTACCTGCGGTACTGTGATAACACTGAAAAATTGTCAATCCTGTCTACCTATGACACTGTGTGAACACTGACAACTTGTCAATCCTGTCTACCTGCGGTACTGTGATAACACTGAAAAATTGTCAATCCTGTCTACCTATGACACTGTGTTAACACTGACAACTTGTCAATCCTGTCTACCTATGGTACTGTGATAACACTGAAAAATTGTCAATCCTGTCTACCTATGACACTGTGTTAACACTGACAACTTGTCAATCCTGTCTACCTATGGTACTGTGATAACACTGAAAAATTGTCAATCCTGTCTACCTATGACACTGTGTTAACACTGACAACTTGTCAATCCTGTCTACCTGTGGTACTGTGATAACACTGACAACTTGTCAATCCTGTCTACCTATGGTACTGTGATAACACTGAAAAATTGTCAATCCTGTCTACCTATTGTACTGTGATAACACTGACAACTTGTCAATCCTGTCTACCTGTGGTACTGTGATAACACTGACAACTTGTTAATCCTATCTACCTATGACACTTTGTTAACATTGACAACTTGTCAATCCTGTCTACCTGTGGTACTGTGATAACACTGACAACTTGTTAATCCTGTCTACCTATGACACTGTGTTAACATTGACAACTTGTCAATCCTGTCTACCTGTGGTACTGTGATATTACTGACAATTTGTCAATCCTGTCTACCTGTGGTACTGTGATAACACTGACAACTTGTTAATCCTGTCTACCTATGACACTGTGTTAACATTGACAACTTGTCAATCCTGTCTACCTGTGGTACTGTGATAACACTGACAACTTGTCAATCCTGTCTACCTGTGGTACTGTGATAACACTGACAACTTGTTAATCCTGTCTACCTATGACACTGTGTTAACATTGACAACTTGTCAATCCTGTCTACCTGTGGTACTGTGATAACACTGACAACTTGTCAATCCTGTCTACCTGTGGTACTGTGATAACACTGACAACTTGTTAATCCTGTCTACCTATGACACTGTGTTTACACTGACAACTTGTCAATCCTGTCTGCCTGTGGTACTGTGATAACAATGGCAACTTGTCAATCCTGTCTACCTATTGTACTGTGATAACACTGACAACTTGTCAATCCTGTCTATCTATAGTACTGTGTTAACATTGACAACTTGTCAATCCTGTCTACCTATGGTACTGTGATAACACTGACAACTTGTCAATCCTGTCTATCTATAGTACTGTGTTAACATTGACAACTTGTCAATCCTGTCTACCTATTGTACTGTGATAACACTGACAACTTGTCAATCCTGTCTATCTATAGTACTGTGTTAACATTGACAACTTGTCAATCCTGTCTACCTGTGGTACTGTGATAACACTGACAACTTGTCAATCCTGTCTACCTATAGTACTGTGTTAACATTGACACCTTGTCAATCCTGTCTACCTATGACACTGTGTTTACACTGACAACTTGTCAATCCTGTCTGCCTGTGGTACTGTGATAACAATGGCAACTTGTCAATCCTGTCTACCTATGGTACTGTGATAACACTGACAACTTGTCAATCCTGTCTACCTATGGTACTGTGATAACAATGGCAACTTGTCAATCCTGTCTACCTATGGTACTGTGATAACACTGACAACTTGTCAATCCTGTCTATCTATAGTACTGTGTTAACATTGACAACTTGTCAATCCTGTCTACCTGTGGTACTGTGATATTACTGACAATTTGTCAATCCTGTCTACCTGTGGTACTGTGATAACACTGACAACTTGTTAATCCTGTCTACTTATGACACTGTGTTTACACTGACAACTTGTCAATCCTGTCTACCTGTGGTACTGTGATAACAATGACAACTTGTCAATCCTGTCTACCTATTGTACTGTGATAACAATGGCAACTTGTCAATCCTGTCTGCCTGTGGTACTGTGATAACAATGGCAACTTGTCAATCCTGTCTACCTATTGTACTGTGATAACACTGACAACTTGTCAATCCTGTCTATCTATAGTACTGTGTTAACATTGACAACTTGTCAATCCTGTCTACCTATGGTACTGTGATAACACTGACAACTTGTCAATCCTGTCTATTTATGACACTGTGTAAAAATTGACAACTTGTCAATCATGTTTACTTATGTATCCTTTTCAACATTGAAAACTTGTCAACTGTGCCTTCAGGAATAAGAAACACAAACCTAAAAAGTTTTTAATCAAGCACCTTTTTAGATCTGCAAAACAGGAAGGGGCAAACACCTGAAGAAATCCACTCCTCACCGAATGCACCAGACGAGGATCAAACTCAGCACTTCCAGGTGATAAGTGAGCACTCTACCATGCAGTTTAAACATCCATACCAGAATGTGTGGCAGTGCATCACTCTATTATATCTATTTTATATAACAGTATATCACTATGCCAAGCTCAGCCCCATTACATGTGTATCAATCTCTGCATAGGAGACTTATGTATTAGAAAACAAAAAATGAAATAAAATGGTTTATGGATATTTCATAATTTGTTTTATATTCAAAATAAGTACAGTCATAAAAACATTTCCTAAAAAAAAAAAAAATTCATATTAGCTAGAGGTTGAACTTACGTCATCTGGACCTGTTGTCTGAATGCTGGCACAGGGGTTGTTCTAAAAGCCATATTTTCAGTTGTTTATGGACAGAATTTTCACTGAATACACACCAAATCGCCGTTTATTATGGGTGATAACAGTTTACATGATTATCAAAATTAAACAGGTTTCCCAGCCAGATTATGTGTCCCAGTTGTGAATCAGGGCATATTGTATGTTTTTTGTAAATAAAGGGGGTTTCCCAGCACGGGTATGTTCTAATAAAATGTAGGTCAAAGAGTTGTAGTTTCTTCAATCCATGATAGAAGTTGACTAAAACTGAATTATTTGTTCCAAGAAAATTACCTATTCAAAAAATTTGCGATTCAAAAGTTGCATATTTTTGAAAGTGAAACTACAGGGGTTTTTTTTTAATAACCATCGGATTTAGGCATCCTGTCTGAGTGACAGTCATGCACAAACGTTTCAAAATAATTTTCTTTTTCAGTGCATATATGATAATCTTCAAAATTCTTTCCACAAGTAAGACAATATTACCTGTGATTAACTTTCAAAATGAAAATAGATAAGATTTCGCACCACTTTCTTCAGTCTTTCTTTATTATCTAATGACATTAAAGAGTTCCGATTGACGGGGAGACAATTTGCGCACAACTTCGTCTGTCAGAAGTCGCCGATGTCACGGTGCCATATATCTTGCCAAGCCAAAAAGTTAAAAGCTTAAAACATGTAGTTGACAATTAGTTATTTGTTAGATCCGTCAAAACTTATTGCAGATTATACTTTTAACACCCAGCAATGTGTTATCGGTAGTTTTAATCTATCTGTTTAAATAAATAAAAAAAAAAAAAAAAAAAAAAAAAAAAAAGAATGCTTCTTCATGTTTGGGTGAATTTTTAGCTATATTCTTCTCTAAGTAACAGCTTCTTTTTCTTATAATTTTATATATTTAAAATTTTGATTTTTTTTATTATATAAAAAATCAAAATTTTGCATATGACAATATTTTTTACTTCCAGAAAAAAAGTTTTCAAACCCAAAATTTTGGTACTCGGAGAAAACATCCAAAAATTTTGAAAATAAAGGGAATGAAATGTTGTTCTATTGGCACTGCATTGATATTTTCTAAAGAAGAAATTGATGTGTATACACATGTTCTGTCATATACTATTTTGGAATTTAATCATAAAATACATGATTCAAAATTCGGCTGACAGATCACCGGGAGCATCTTTTGTCGCTTAGGTTCGAATCCTTCTCGGGACATAACCTACAGAAAGTTTCTTAGTTTGTATGTCGGTGTTTAAATGCCGCTGGTTGCTACACCAGAACTTACCGCCTCGAAAAAAAAACGACTGATCAATCCTTTTAATTGACTTGAGCGTAAAACGCAATTAGGGGCCACTCCAATCCAATTATATATATTTGATCTTTGATAGCACTAATCCGGATTATTGACAACACTTGTTTTATCACACATATAATTTTCATCACCTCAATAAAAACTTTTGATCTGAATAAAAATATTTACCTAAAAAAAAGTAACATGCGCCGCAACCTTTTATTGAATATGAAAAAAATCATATAGCCTAAGTAACAAAGGCCTACATGTCAAATTTCATTTTTAGTCATTTAATTTATTCATTGTTCAATTTATTTATCGACAAAACTAATTAGACACTAAAAATTAATAAAATAGTTTATACAGTTAAATTATTCATACAATGGCTTACAAAATCGGGGATTCAACCTTTGAACCAGCCTAATATCATTCCATAAATTTTAAAATCTAAAGATTTTTTAAGATTTATTATTATTATTATTATTATTATTATTATTATTATTATTATTATTACATTAATTGTTGTTGCCGCTGCTTTTATTATTATCATCATTATTATTATTATTATTATTATTATTATTATTATTATTATTATTATTATTATTATTATTATTATTATTATTATTATTATTATTATTATTATTATTATTATTATTATTATTATTACATTGTTGTTGCCGCTGCTTTTTTTATTATTATTATTATTATTATTATTATTATTATTATTATTATTATTATTATTATTATTATTATTATTATTACAAACACACGTGGTTTGAAGTTAGATAAGAGTTACTTCCCTTGAAAGTAAAAAAATCGAATTTACTACTTCCGCTTTGTGATTTGGCGATTGATCTGCATCCGTCTGTTCTATTTATCATTATTGATTAGAAGAGATGTGACCTTTTCTCCTCATATAGGTAAGATTTATTTTGACGTTTTTTTTGTTTATAGCAATTTTTCGTCAGAATTACCGAAAGTGATGTGAATATATTTTAGGCGAGGTTGTACGATTCCGTTGTTGTCAGAACGTCATCTTCATTGAACTGAAACATTGACATTGAACAGCCGTTTTCATTAAGAAAATCAAATATTTTGTATGTTTTTTCTCTTTATTTAAACGTTGTTACTTGGTTTATAGTAAAATTGCTTACAAAATGCCCTTGATAGTAACCGAATTTTAACAGAATACATTGTATCTCGTAATTATGGTCATTATGATCATTATAAAATTGTTCTACTTTTAGCAGAACATTTCATCCTCGAAATAAACTTTAGTAAGTGCATGAACTAGGAGAATTAAAGACGTGGAAAGGCAGAAATAACCATCAGCACAGTTATTGTTTTGTTTATAAAATATCATAACTTTCTATCATTGGATTCACTTTTGTAGCAGGCTGAGCTACAGTAGTCGTGGTGTTGATGTGTTGTATATAGTAGATATAATAGCAGTGTTTTCTCCAGCTTATTAAAACAGGGGGTCATCAATGACCCCATTACATGAAAAGAGGGGGTCATTTTTTAAAATGAAGGGGTCATGAAATTTTGAGGATAAAAATTACTTTTTTGATATTTTACAATAAAAGGAATATTTTTTTGGTAATTAAGAGGATATGTACTATAATCTGTCAATGTTTAAGTGTTTTATTCCAAATGCTACTTATATCAGTAATATTTGAAAAAGTAAAATCGAGACAGTATCCAAAAACAGAAATTACTGAATGTTTTACCATCAACCCAAGTCAACAGTCCATTATCATTCACTTTTATTATCCATCCCTTCCGATTTGCCTGTTTTACATTTTTTTTATATTATTTTCGTAAATCATCAAAGGATATTTATTGAACTAAATTTTATTAAATTTTAGATTTACATTAGCTTTTTTAAGTTGACTGTGAGTCGTTGGCAAGTAAGTTACTACCAGATGCCGCCTGGTCATGTTCAGAGTTCCGTGCAGGACATTGACACAAGTTGTTTAAAAACGTTGTCAAACGAGATTGTTTCGACTTTTCTTTTGTGCCTGGTGCAAAGAGCGCTTATAATGACTTTATAAATTAAGCGTTCAATACAAACATTTCAAAGATTAAGAATATAGACAGGTTCCTATATTAATAATTAGCTTCCTGTAATATGGTACGATAGTCATGTGGTACGACAATACGGAATTTCCGCTTGGTACTTTCGTTTTCAGTCGTGTCACTTTTTATAATTTACAGTAGCCAATTTCAAACTATATAAAAATGATTGCGTCAAAAATAACGCAACAGCAAACCCAAGTTGCGCCATTCATTAAAAAATCGCGTCAAAAACGCAAGAAACGCACTCTGGAGAAAACACTGTAATAGAGTGATTTACTGCCAGACTTTCTGGTCTGGACCATTTAGCCTTGTTGTAGAGCACTCACTTATCACCTGGAAAGGCCGGGTTTGATCCTCAGGCGGGGCACTCGGAAATGATGTGTTTTTTCAGGTTTCCTCCGTCCTGTTGCACTTTGTTAGTTAGTAAGAATTTCTTCTGACCCTTACACACTATATACCTGATGAATGTATGTAGGCTTAGAATAATTTCTATATCCAAAATCAGGGAGTTTCTGATACCTAATGGTGTCGACAGGGACGTAGCCTCATTTTGCTTCATACTGAAAATGTTAGTGGAACTGCAGAAAAGTTACTAAGCTCAGTCGATAGATCAATGATTTATCTTCCAAAATATTTGAATGTGACTAGTTTCGCGAGGTCAAGAAGTCTTGTTTTGAAAATGGAAGACGATGTTGACAGAATCAACACTGAATCTGAATCTCAAAAACCAATGATGATGACATCTTGAAATATTTCAATTTTTTTTATAGAAATTGTTCTGACCCTTACACACAGCCATCAGGCATAAAGTTTGTTAAAGTCAGAGGAAATTTGGACTATTTGTTAATGACATTTAATTTTGCACAGTTCTTATATACTTTCTAATAATATTTTTTAATGTTAGATATTATTCACAACTTGAGTATAGTCATAAGTAAATAGCTATGTCCATCCTCAATTATCATAACATATTTCTTTACAGGGTAAAATGATGTTGCTATGGGTATTTTACTACAGTAGTTCGAATTTCATCTTACCTCTGTACCTAACACACTATATGTCTGACGGCTGTGTGTAGGGTCTAACACTGAGTAGGACTACAGAGATTTGAAGTGACTTGCCCTAGAGATTTAAACGTTGACTATTGAATCTAAAGTCAGCATGGATCACTATCAATTTCCACATGTTTTATAGTAGGATGTAACTATATAAAGGAATTCTCCACCAGTTGAGTTACTCAGGCTGGTTCTCAACCTTTTTCGTTTGATTGTGCTTCTAAGTCAGATGCATCCTGTCAGACTCTAGATGAAATTGTCAAATGGAATGAAATCAAATGAATCGAAAAATATGTAGAATCAAGTAATTACAGAAAAAAAAACCAGAAGCTGTATTAAGATCTGTTTAGATTCGAATTCTCCCCGAGACATTTATTTTGGCCATTTAGACAAGACACTTAATTTCACAAAATTGCTGACTTACTCAGTGTCTGAATAATGGACCACTGAGGCAACATTCTCCACAAATGCTGTCTCTGTAAGCTAGCAATTCAAAGCATTGAATTATTCTGAAACAGACTAGGCTTATGCTTTTAAGTCACCGTCACAATTTGGGATAGCCTATTATGAACTGACTTAGGCTAATAACACAGTGCCACAAGTATGACTAGGGCTAGGATGATACAGTTATGCCATGTTACCATCAACATATGTATCTTAATTTTAGCAACAAGTTATAATCATTCATCAACATTGTCCCATTCCTAACTAAGATAATCAGAAAATGATTGCTGCACTGTACTGTGCCCATTTCTTGTTAGAACAATATAGCTGTTTGTCAATATCATCACCTGCACTGTTGTCTACTTCTTGACCTTAATGATGACGAACCATCTGCTAAATATTATTACCTTCTCCTCAATTTAGGACCTCAGTGTTTAAAGCTCTTAATAGCTGCAATAAAACTGATGTGGATTTTTAACAACTCACAACTGGGTGTCAGAGTGGTCTGAAGCATGGGCTTACTGGTCACACTCACAGTGCCTCACTCCTCAAGATTCCATTCCTACTCAGGACAGATTCATTTATGAGAAATCTAGTTAATTTGCTGTTTTTGAAGGTTTTCTTTTGTTTTCTGAAGCTTTTCTTGAGGCACACCAGTTGCCTCCACGAACCCAGTATCAATGAAAAAATCTTGACTTGGGTGTACAACACCATAATTCAACTCTTTTTTCCATCATTTCTGGATATGTTGCTGTTACATCATTTTACTAGTGTCTGTTATGGCAGATACTACTAATTAATACTGTGTGATGTCACACATAGGTAACTCTAAAAACAGGTTGTATCACTTAGCAACCAAAAGAACACTAAAAATGTAGATTTCAATGTGTTATAATTCTTCATTCTGTCATCAGTTTGATGCAGTTTCTAATGTTGCATTAATTAAAATGATATTTAAAACATCTATACTAAAAATAAGACTTTAGAGACACATTGTATTTGCTTTTTGTCTGGTGCTTAACATCAAGAGGACAACATTTTAGCTGGTTCATTCACTGTCTTGGAAAAAGGACCGGGAGATATGTATGCTTTGTCTGTTGTGCTCTGACTCAGTGAGCTGGCAAGTTGAAGTCTCCTTGAGTGTACATTAGTTATGTACATATGCTTGTCTATTGTGTTCTGACTCTGTGAGCTAACAAGTTGAAGTCTCCATGAGTGTACATTAGTGATGTACATATGCTTGTCTGTTTTGTTCTGACTCTTTGAGCTGGCAAGTCAATGTCTCCCTGAGTGTACATTAGTTATGTACATATGCTTGTCTGTTTTGTTCTAACTCTTTAAGCTGGCAAGTTGATGTCTTCCTGAGTGTACATTAGTGATGTACATATGCTTGTCTGTTTTGTTCTAACTCTGTGAGCTGGCAAGTTGAAGTCTCCCTGAGTGTACATTAGTGATGTACATATGCTTGTCTGTTTTGTTCTTACTCTGTGAGCTGGCAAGTCGATGTCTCCCTGAGTGTACATTAGTTATGTACATATGCTTGTCTGTTATGTTCTGACTCTGTGAGCTGGCAAGTGGATGTCTCCCTGAGTGTACATTAGTTATGTACATATGCTTGTCTGTTTTGTTCTGACTCTGTGAGCTGGCAAGTTGAAGTCTCCCTGAGTGTACATTAGTTATGAACATATGCTTGTCTATTGTGTTCTGACTCTGTGAGCTAACAAGTTGAAGTCTCCCTGAGTGTACATTAGTTATGTACATATGCCTGTCTGTTTTGTTCTAACTCTTTGGGCTAGCAAGTTGAAGTCTCCCTGAGTGTACATTAGTTATGTACATATGCTTTTCTGTTTTGTTCTAACTCTTTGAGCTAACAAGTTGAAGTCTCCCTGAGTGTACAGTAGTGATTTACATATATGCCTGTCTGTTTTGTTCTAAATCTTTGAGCTAGCAAGTTGAAGTCTCCCTGAGTGTACATAAGTTACTGTATGTACATATGCTTGTCTGTTTTGTTCTAAATCTTTGAGCTGGCAAGTTGGAATCACCCTGAGTGTACATTAGTTATGTACATATGCTTGTCTGTTTTGTTCTGACTCTTTGAGCTGGCAAGTCAATGTCACCCTGAGTGAACATTAGTTATGTACATATGCTTGTCTATTTTGTTCTGACTCTTTGATCTGGCAAGTCGATGTCTCCCTGAGTGTACCTTAGTTATGTACATATGCTTGTCTGTTTTGTTCTGACTCTGTGAGCTGGCAAGTTGGAATCACCCTGAGTGTACATTAGTTATGTACATATGCTTGTGTGTTTTGTTCTGACTCTATGAGCTGGCAAGTCAATGTCACCCTGAGTGTACATTATTACATGACAGACAATAACACATACCGGTACTTCATACATACTTGAACTTGTTCTTAAATTTGTACTTAGAGTTTAATAACACTTACTTTGTTTAAAAAAAAGCTTAAAAATTGCTGATATAACACTTACTTTCTTTGAAAAAAAGCTTAGAAATTGCTGATGTGACATTTAAAATTAGAATTAAACAAGAAACCGAGCTTTTAAAGTCAGGTGAGCAAAATAGGTCCTTTTTGGGCCTTGTGTATAAACTGCTTACTTTATAACACTGATCTGTAGTCTGATTTTGGCTCTCCAGGGTTCAGGTGTTGAAACTGAAATGAATGAAAACCATTTATTGATTACTTACGACAAATTTAATGAAAAATTCTTAAGTCGCCATCTTCTATCTGTTAGACATCTGTATAACAAATGCTTTAATATATACTAAATACATGTATAAGTAATTATTGACACACCTGATCTGATAGATATATAAAGTAATACAGGTACAAAAGGTATTATAAATACCGGTTCATTATCTCAGTTGTTCTGTTGTAATATATATATATATATATATATATATATATATATATATATATATATATATATATATATATATACACACTGTATTTATATACTCCTTTGAAAAATTACTCTTAACATGCAGGTAATGAGGTATATATATATATATGTTATATATGTACATGTATGCAAACTCCTTTAGGAAAAATTACATTTATCAGGTAATGAGGTTTTAATGCATTTGATAATTGATTTTTGTTAAAAAATTCTTTTAAACCTTGTAAAATTTATGAATAACTGTATAAAAAATATTTTTGTTTAGTTGAAATATGTACCAGCGTTACAGTTAAGAGATGGATTTCTATATTTAATTTTGAACACAGTATTTAATAATTAAGATTAATAATTATTTTTATCATCTTTTATTTTTAGGTTGTTTTCGACTACACAGACTTCACCTTTTTTGAGGTATGTATATTATGTAGTGTTGTTTTTAAAGGTGACAATAATGAATATCCATTGATATCTAGATGTCACCTGCTTTTTGTGAATGTGCTCAATTTTAAGCTTGCCCATATAAATTACAATAGAACCTATGTCACTCCTCAATGATTTGTACGAAGTTGAATTTCAGGCTTACCTGTATAGAAAGTTGAGTCCATGTCATTTTCTTTTAACAGAAGTTCAATTTCATGCTTGCATGTGTAAAGAACAGTTGAGCTTATATCATTTCTTTCATGATTTGAAGAAGTTGGCATTCAAGCTTGCATGTGTAAAGAACAGTTGAGCTTATATCATTTCTTTCATGATTTGAAGAAGTTGGCATTCAAGCTTGCATGTATGAAGAACAGTTGAGCTTATGTCATTTCCTACATGATTTGAAGAAGTTGAATTTCAAGTTTGCATGTATAAAGAACAGTTGAGCTTATATCATTTCCTTCATGATTTGAAGAAGGTAGCATTCAAGCTTGCATGTGTAAAGAACAGTTGAGCTTATGTCATTTCCTTCATGATTTGAAGAAGTTGAATTTCAAGCTTGCATGTATGAAGAACAGTTGAGCTTATATTATTTCCTTCATGATTTGAAGAAGTTGAATTTCAAGCTTACATGTATGAAGAACAGTTGAGCTTATGTCATTTCCTTCATGATTTGAAGAAGATGAATTTCAAGCTTGCATGTTTAAAGAACAGTTGAGCTTATGTCATTTCCTTCGTGATTTGAAGAAGTTGAATTTCAAGCTTGCATGTATGAAGAACAGTTGAGCTTATGTCATTTCCTACATGATTTGAAGAAGTTGAATTTCAAGCTTGCATGTATAAAGAACAGTTGAGCTTATATCATTTCCTTCATGATTTGAAGAAGTTGAATTTCAAGCTTGCATGTATGAAGAACAGTTGAGCTTATATCATTTTTATATCATAGAAAGTTATTTTGGGATTTGTGCATCCACCATTATATAAATAATGGCCTTAGCTGAGGGAAATATGGATGATTGTCTCTCCAAGGGAACTTTATCTCCCAAGCTAAAGTTCCCTTGGAGAGACAATCTTCCATATTTCCATGTTTATTTTATTATACTGAATAAAAAGCGATATCTTTTATTTCGACAAAGCCTGTTTTAAATGCGTAAAATTGCATCTTATAAAGAAATGTAGAAGTCACTGGTACATAGATTATGTAATCTTCAGTAGGATCACTCGGTAATTTCCGTGATGGACAGTCAAAAGTTTCCGTGTCTAGTTGTGAACATAGCAATATCCCATGACAATGTTGACCGCTCTTCAAACATTGTTAATTGTTTCATACCATGTGATAAGAAACTGACCAATAATAACTTAAGAATTTTCCTTGGGGTATAATAGTAAGGTTAAATATAATGGTTACTCTTACATTGTTGCAGGCCTTAGATAGAATTTTAAATGCCACTCGGCACAGTGCCTAGTTAAAGAAGAAAACCACTCATCACTTGGAAATTTAACTCGGCACAGTCCACTACATGAAAAATGATACTTTCTTCTCTTAAGTACCGCCAGAGCTTGTACCAATAAATGTTTAATTTCTGACTAGCTTCTTAAGCTTTTCAGGAACTTTGGATTTTCCACTTTCAGTAACCACTAACTTTCATTTTGAAGTGGCAGGTTTAGAAATGATTCTACCTGCAACTGGTTTGTCGCCAGGATCAGTGAAGAATCATTTTCTTTGAAAACTTCTTTATCAGCTGTTTCATCCTTGTTTGTCTTTAGAATGTCATACAAAACAGTTTGTTTACTTTTATTTGACATACTTAACGGACCGACAAGTATATAAACACTTGGAACATAGGTTCGATTTTATGTTACACTAAGTAAATTCCGAATAAGAAACAATAGGTTTGCACATGTGATGCAAACGTTTAAATGTCTTTGTTGATTGATGCTTGTAACAGAACAGCCAATGTCTAGAAATGGCCTAGTTACAATTGACCTCCTTATACAATATTTTCCTGACAAACACTATATAATCTGTTGTTTATTAATTGCAACAAGCCCCTTGATGTATATGTCTGATAAAATTAACTCGGCACTGTGACGAGTGGTGGTGGTAACAATATCATTTATGTCCAAGTACAAATTTTACTCGTCAGGATGAGTGGACAAGTGAATAATCGAAGCCCTGTGTTGTCTGTTGACTCATTGCCAGTTAATAACAGAAATGAAATACATTTAATTTGAAAAATAACAGTTTAAATAAATTACACAAATCAACTTTTATTATTGTATTTTAAATTAAATACACATGCACATGTAATGATGCATGCAGTACTTAATATTTGAATGTACCAGTATATAAAATATGTACCATATTTATTATTACAAACATTTTTTTTTTTTTTGCTTTTTTTTTTCATTTGGAAGTGTTTATTTTTCATCTCTCATGGAAATGAGCAGCAGAAAAAAAAATTATAATAATAAATAAAAAAATATGTATAAAAATATTTTGAAAATTAATACTTGAAATACTTCATTATAGTAATCCGTTTTTCTAATGGCATCTATACACTATCTTGATAAATCAAGCTCTTTTAACTATGACATCATTAATTAAAATTATGTTTAATCGGATACACACTGATTTTGAATATGAATTTACGTCACAGTATATTGATTTTTAATATCGATCTAGGAGTGCAGCATAGATAGAAAACTGGCCAGCCATCATTAGCCTGTATAAAACTCTGCCGAGCTTGATCTTGTTGATGTAGTTAAATATATGTTACGTCATGTATACTCGTCTCTCGGGAGTAAGATAACTAATAGCCTCAATCCACTCAAGTTTTACCATGCATAATAAATATTATCAAACACTATCTTTTCTTTTTTATATTGATTTTAAGGGGAGATAACTCCACTGTTATCATTTTATCACATATTGTAAGATTCAGGTTGGAGGTGTGATTTATGCCCCTTTTATATAACTAACTAGATTTAATACTTGATGATTACCAGGAATTTAATAAACCATATTGGCTGAATGGATAGTAATCTAACTTGAGGTATCTCGTTATTGGTTGATTGGTCGCAATGTTAAATCATAAATGTTGCAACAGCAATTTTTGAACCGGAGCAAGGTTATTTATCTTTGATAATTAATCTTATAGCAAGTTTGTGTATGCCCAAGATATGTGAGTGTGTATGTAGTACAGTCTACCTTTTACATGAGTGCACTCAGAGTAACTACTAGTATTTGTTAAGGTGCTAGCTCACTGAATTAGTATATCACAGTTTCTCTGTTGCTTAGTGTCATCTGCTAGATGTGGAGTGGAGTAATGATGTTTTATGCCCCAGTCAAGAATCATTCACTTATTTCGAGGCAGTCAGTTCTGGGATGGTGGAGGAAACCGGAGTGCCTGGAGAAAACCACCGACCTTCAGCAAGCGAACTGACAAACTTTCTCACACTAGGATCTGTCCCGAGTGGGATCCGAACCCAGGCTGTAAGAGGCACTGTGATCCGTAAGCCAAGGTGGCTTATTCCATTATTATAATTTTAATATCAAAATATTACTAGAATACTGTTAGCTGGCATATATGAAGACTCACTACCAGTTGTTTGCTAATTGTTTTTTATATTTGAATCTTCTCCTCTGAAACTAATCCACCATTATTTGATGATAGCATAGGAACTCAATTTCAAAATCTTATAACATATTGTAGCCAGCTCTCTCTCTCTCTCTCTCTCTCTCTCTCTCTCTCTCTCTCTCTCTCTCTCTCTCTCTCTCAATTGTATTTAATCTGTACATTTCTTGGCTTTTGGGTTGAAAATATGATTAACAACATTTTTTTTTATGTCTAAGTTCAGAATTTTTCAGTTTTTAAGAAAAAATGTCAGTATATATTTACATATTGTTGTGGAACTTCTACATATTTTTTTCTAGTGGAATATTCATGTTGTGAGATTCAAGTTTTGTTTTTTTTTTTAATGCGGAAAAAATTAATTTTACGCAAAATAATTGTGATTTATAGTAGATATAAAAGCCATAATCATGATACATGTAATATGTAATACCAAATAATATATTTTTATTATTCTTGCAAAAAAAAAAAAAAAAAAAAAAAAAAAAAAAAAAAAAAAAAAAAAAAAAAAAACTTTATAGATGCAAAGTCATTGAAATAGGACCAAATAACAAATTAGTTCGGCTTATTGTTGGTTCGTACATATCCATTTTATTATATGGATGTAAATCATGTACATAGATCTAGATTGGAGATCGAGCTTTTGTTGGTTATAAACATTGATTGATGGTTTTCAATTCAAAAGGAAAAAAAAGAACAACTTCCTCTTTTCAGTTCCTAAAGTATAAAATAAGTTTTATACATATATATATATATATATATATATATATATATATATATATATATTATATATATATAATAAAGCACTGCTAATCAGAAGCTTGTAATATTTATGTATAAAGAGTTCTTTGGTCAAGAAATTAATAGTTTGTCAATTTAATCAGTTTTAATTAATTCTTTTATTCGCAGTCTGCAGTGGCAAAATTTTTTATTTTTCTATTGATAATTTTTAATCATGTTTTTTCCAATTTTTTTTATTTACTTATGTATAAATGTTTAACTTGACTTAAATTTAAGTAAGAAGTATTGCTTCTGTAAGAAATACTGTTAGTTGCTAAGATACGAGTAAACAAGCTTCATGCATGTCATATGTTTTCAGGTTAAATAATTTTCCCACTGAAATGAAAGGGTAATAATTTGAAATAAAAGAAATAAAAGATGAAAAATATTTAGAATAAAAGGTAAAAAAAATTGAAATAAAAGATTAAAATTTTAAAATACAGATACAAAATGAAAAATTTGAAATAAAAGATGAAAACTTTGAAATAAAAGATGAAAACTTTGAAATAAATGTTGAAAAGTATGAAATAAAAGTTGAAATTTGAAAACAAAGATGAAACATTTGAAATAAAAGATGAAAAATTGAAAATAAAAATGAAAAATTGGATATAAAAGATAAAATAATTGAAATAACAGATAAAATTTGCAATAAAAAAATTCAAATATATAAATAAAAATATGTAAAAAAAGATAAAAAAAATATTAATATAAAAATTTTCAATAAGAAAACGAAAATATCGAGATTAAGATTTTTAGAAAATTGTGAATAAAATTTAGAATAGCTAAAAATGTATGATGTATAAAGTCTGGTTAAAGTCATATATAATATGAAGTGGAACCTGTGGGAGAGGAGTCTGGCGTAAATCAGGTTTGATAAGTATATAAGACAGTCTGGAATGTTGAAGGTTTTAAATCAGTAAATAACAGTCAGTAAAAACTCAAAATTGTTAAGTTGATAAAAAACATGACAGGATAGATTTATTGAAATTTTAATCACTTAAGATTAAGTGTGCATGTTTTGTTGAAGAAAATAGTGCATCATGTATGGAAGGCAGTCAGTGCACCTTCATGGTTTAATACCATAGGGTCTGACCAGGACTTAAAGATTGGTAGTGACTGTTCTTTAAACAAGCACTTGGTAGTGACTGTTCTTTCAACAAGCACTCTGCATTTAAATATGAAAGTCACTGCATACTTTGGAGAAGACCTTAAAAACCAATGCTCCATGTCACAGCTGGTGTAGCATGCTAAAAAAACCCCTCCACGTACATTGTCCTTAGCCCACAGCAAAGGTCAAAATTTCTGCCACTTCACCTATAGCTGGTGATGTCTTGATTTAAGAGAAATATTTTTGACTAGAATATAAAACCCCATTAAATCAAATCAAATCCCTGCTCATTGCTCTAAGTGCACTGCAAAGGTAAAAAAATTCTGCCACTTCACCTATAACAGGTGACATCTGGATATAAGTGAAATATTTTTGACTAGGATTTTAAAACCCCATTAAATCAAATCAAATCCCTGCTCATTGCTCTAAGTGCACTGCAAAGGTAAAAAAATTCTGCCACTTCACCTATAACTGGTGACATCTGGATATAAGTGAAATATTTTTGACTAGGATTTTAAAACCCCATTAAATCAAATCAAATCCCTGCTCATTGCTCTAAGTGCACTGCAAAGGTAAAAAAATTCTGTCACTTCACCTATAACTGGTGACTTCCATATAGGATATATGGTAAGTAAAATATTCTTGACATGATCAATTCATTGTATAATAAGTTTACCATACTCAAATTACTTCCACCACTATAATAATTATGCAACTATACCTAACAAAAAGTTTAACAAGTTTTAACCTTGGAAAGATTTGTTCAGGAAATCAAAACCCATTTATATGTTTTATGAAGTGACACACATTACCTACTGTACATAATACATGTACATGTTCACATTTAATACTTGGGTGGTTTTTGTTATAAGGTGATTTAACACCCCATGGGGTGACCGCACTACAACCAACCAGGGTTTAAAACATGTCTAAAAATAGCAACAAAAAAGTATATTCCACCCTTAACTACAGCATGAGTTATTTTGGTAACAAGGGAATTTCCTTTTGAACACAGGTAGGTTCTTTGACCTTTTTACATTGTGTATATATATATATGTATGTCTGTAGGTAATCAGCTGATCGGTTTTTGGATCGAAATCTACAAAATGTATAGTTTAACTATTGAACAGTGACGTAAGAAGGTGCTCGGTAACTGTGCAAAAACTTTGGGTCTATATACGGAATCTTACATCAATAATGGATGGGGAAGTTTATATATTTAGTCAGTTTTTAGTCTCACCATTAACACTTTAAATACCAGCTGGGGAAGTTTATATATTAATCCAGTTTTTATTACATTAACACTTTCAAAATCAGCTTAAAACACACAAATAGAAAAGGTAATTGTTTCTAGTTTAGGAGTTCATTGTGTACCTCAGAATTCTTTTGTGCTATTATTATCATCCGTTTAAAATTGTGTGTGTATATCATGACATTTTATGGTGTTTTATTTTTGTCTCGTAATTATAGAATTTTCTATAATTATGAAAAATGAGTAATTTGAGAAACAGTGATGATTTAAAATCAGAGTGATCTTAACTCTGGTGTATCGGTTTTTATCATATTGCTCATGTGATCCTATGCGTGAAAAGACGTCTTTATATGCTTGTTATTGATGTAGCTTAGAGAAAATCCATCACTTTAATACAGTCTCTTCCATGTCATCATGTTTAAATTTAAACGATTATGTAATTGTCGTCAAACTGCAGGAAAAAACGTAAGATGGTATCGGGGAACAGGAAAATGTAGTCTGGTCTGTCGCAGACATTGACAATAAGATCTACCTTCCAGGTCTTTAGATATTGGATTTAAATTTTTATTACAGAATAAATGTTTTGATGTTAAAACGTCTTTCGACATCAAGAAGACGATGTTGGATTTTTTCAGTATTGTGTAAAAACTTTATCGATTACAGATTGGATAAGAAGTAGATAGTTTTCCATCTGAACATTATTTCTTGATATTTTCTATACAGTCACCCAAGACGAGTTACGAGCTAGCTTACACAATGCACTTATATATACGTGTTTTTAACAAATATAAGGAAATAATATAGATATAAATATGGATACTTGTGTGTATACAAAACGTGAACAATATAAACATTATTTAAACGACGATGAGGGTGTTAACTTTAGCCCTGATCAGAGACACTTGAATCATGTGGATTAATTGGCAAGATTGACTGACTTATTATATATAAATTAATATACCATATTTGACATATTTTATACCTGGTTTTTGAAATGGTAAATGATGAAATCTAAAGGGAAAAACAACATGGCTTTATGGAAAGGTTGGTATATTTTATAAGGTGTGTGTGTGTGTGTGTGTGTGTGTGTGTGTGTGTGTGTGTGTGTATGTGTGAATTTGAATGGAAAAAATTGCATTATGCATCATTGTCTAGATATCATCAGTTGATAGGAGTTGCATTTTTTTTAACATTGAGGGTTTTTAATTAGTTCATATTGCAGAATGATTTATTAAAGAACATTCGCGTAATTTTTCTTTTAATTTGCCTTAACACATTTTATCATGCAGAATAGTTTTTGTTGAAGAAAGATCATATAAACTGTAAACAGCATTATTTGGCCCTGATTCTGTTTGCTATGATTCAAATCTGTTAAAGCAAATGAAATTAGTTATACAGTAAATATAATGTACAATGGTGCATAGGACTGGTATGTCACGGACTGGTATGACACGGACTGGTATGCTTGTTTTATTATTACCTCAGATTAAGGCTGTCACGTCTACAAAATTTTGTAAACGTTTACATGGATACAAGTAATCGAAACGGAACCGTTTAATCGTCAATATTATAATCATTGTCATTTTCAAATTTATAAGTGAAGTTAGCTCTTACCCGAGACAATTGTTGATAATTTCATGTTTACTTTAAAAACTTGATTATTTGCTGATGCAGATACTTGTATTTTGTCGTGATGTTACCTCAATGAAAAGGAAACCAATAAGATGTCAAAGTGCACATTATCAGCTGAGTAATGAATCTAATGCTATTTTTAGATGACTTCCGGAAGCTACCATGGGTCATCTCAAAATGGGTTACTGTCCGCTTTATGGCTTACCGGCACCTGACTGATATCGAACATTATTTATAAGACATAAATTAATTCAAAACTGACCTATATATGATATATTCAGATATTTTTGAGTGGGGTTCAATAGGGGGCTCATTTTACCGTTTAAACGAATGTTCAATTTGTAAACGTTTACAAGCTGGATTTGAAACGGCATCGTGTACACGTGTAATCGTGACAGCCTTACCTCAGATAGTGCTACTATGTACCGCAAGACAATGGCCGACTATAATAAGTATTGTGGATACATAATGTAATTAAGTTTATGATCACATAGATTGTAAATAAATAATTGATACCGGTATATTTATTATATTTATCACAAATGTTTATCTTAGTAAAATGTTGGCATTGAAACTCTCGACAAAAGTCAAGAACCTAATAATTTAGAAAGTCATGTACTCCTGGGTCATTTGAATAATCAGTTAGTTGAGATCTGTGCTAATAAATAATGATGACACGAAAGGTACCATCATCACTGCCTAAGCAGGTTGCATTTTGGTATACAACTCCCCAGTTTTACCTACAGCTGGTGTTGTCTTAACATAAGTTAGCCAAGAATAGCTGCTGATGTGAATTTATTTTGTTAAAACAGAATATTTACCAATATAACACAAACAATAAGAAACAAAACAAAACAAAACTTTAACTGGATTCAGGAACAAGCACATGGTTAGCTCTGGCTCTTAAAAAGTAGAAGCCATAAAAAAGCAAAATGTAAATGTTGGAGCCGATATATATATGAAACAGTTCCAATGAGCCTCAGAAATTAAAAGCTCGAAATAAAATTGAGGAAACAATTGCAGCAAAGTCATTATTTAAAATCAATATTTTGGAGCCAGAAATTATAAAATTAGCAATTGGCTGAATGGAAAATTTGGAGCAAAATTAAAATCAATATTTTAGAGCCAGAAAATTAAAAAAAAAAATAAGAGCAATTGGCTTAATTGGCGGATGACAGAGTCACCCCTAAAAGCATAAGCTTATCTATATAAAGCGGTCTCTATCTGATGCAACTTTTAAATACACGTATTAACTCAGTCTTAATATGAGTGAAAAAATGTTATTCCATTCTAAAAATCTGTGTTATGGAAGATAATTAGGTTTTATGATGAAACAGATAAATAATTGATACATATTGGTATGTCCAGTATATATATATTTATATATAGGTATTTAAAGCTTAACTCAGGTATTAATTTACTCAACCTTTTAAACTAATAATGGCTTGACCTAGAAAATACCCAATTGTAAATAAGATGTAATAGGTGTTAAAGTTAAATCCTCATATATATGTTGACCATGTCAGTATTATAAACAGGTAACAGTCTTTATTAGTACCTAAATGTTAGTATGACAGGTTTTTATTAAAGAAATTATCTCCTTTAATTCTTATAGACTGGAAAAGATCAGTGTTGACTTAATTGTATTGGAACCTTTTGTCCTTTTTCTGAATTTCCATAGGATTTGTATTACTTTGGAACCTCTTGTCCTTTTTCTGAATTTTCTTTTAAGAATTTGTGTTACTTTGGAACCTCTTGTCCTTTTTCTGAATTTCCTTCAAAATTGTATTCCTTTAAAACCTCTTGTGCTTTTTCTGAATTTCTTTAGGATTTGCATTGCAGTACTTTGGAACCTCTTTTCCTTTTTCTGAATTTCCTTAGGAATTTTATTCCTTTGGAACCTCTTGTCCTTTTTCTGAATTTCCTTAGGATTTGTATAACTTTGGAACCTCTTTTCCTTTTCTGAATTTCCTTAGGATTTACATAACAGTACTTTGGAACCTCTTTTCCTTTTTCTGAAATTCCTTAGAATTTCAAAGCCTCTTTTTTTTTTTTTTTTGAACTTCATAAAATTTGTTTTACTTGGAGTTTACACTATCTAGTTATAGGTCATATACCAGTAGTTGATCCTTTAAACTGCTGACCGATTTTACCAAGTGAATTAGGAGGTCTTAGTGGTCAAGTGGTCATAAGAACACACTTGTAAGTCACAACTCCTGGATTTGAAAATTTGCATACTGGAGCAAGTCCTTTCCGAAGAAATTGTGGCATTTTGCCTAACAAATGGCCATTGTTTCCTCTGGGCTTTTCATTTTTCTCAACCTTTCAAAAATGGGTCACCTTATTGTAAAAGAAAGAATCTTGACTGGGACTGCACTCGACTTGACCATAGAAAGGGCATGGCAAAAAAAACTCCATGGTAATTTGTATGATTTATGCTACATTACCAAGCTTACCAGTGGCTTGTGATGTCTTGATATAAGTGAAAATAACTCTGGATGGAACATGAAACCCAGTTCTTTAGTAAGTTTATATACGTTTTGTCTCTGAAGGATTTTGGGTCTAAACTGACAAATTTTTGAGATTCTCATTTTTCATAAGATACGATGGTCATCTTGCCGTGGTATTTTCCATTCTTGTCATTATAATAAAGTTAAAATAGTATCTTTTAGAGATCTATATAGCTGATTGGTGAGATAATCTCTGAGGTGAGGGAACACCTCAGTGGCTTAGTGTAGAGTATTTGCCTTGAGAAGGGGAAGCTGGGTTCAAACCCTGGCTTGGTCATACATAAGACTTTAAAATTTGATATGTTCAGCAACATTTCAACCAACCATCTAATGTCAAAACACTTACACAATGACACTCTTTTTAAATAGTTTTGAGGACCAGTATAAAATGATGATAATACTATTAGTTAATATTAAAAAAAAACATTGTTTCATATTGATGCACATTGTTACATGTTAACATTTGTTTTGAAATACATTGCACTAAATTTTTGCGTAAACTTTTGAAACCTGTCTGCCTACTTGGCACTTAATATGTGAGATTAACTTCGCTCAGGAAGTCTTTGAAACCACCTTGTCTACTCCACCTAAAGGTCATAGGTCGTGCACGCACATACATGTAGCAGCAAGTTTTTGAGCACATGTACATCTGGCTCATTTATCATGCCACATCACCGGCATTTGAAAAGCAGTCAGAGACATTTGTTTTTTTTGTGGACATATGTATTTGAAAGTTCAGAATGTTTAAATTTCGGGTTATTCTTCATTGTCCTTTGGATTGATATTTTAAAAAAAATGTGATATCACAACTAAATCAGCAATACGTATTTTGATTTATTAGATAATGGTATATTGTGATATACCATAGTTAACCTTTTGAACTTGTTGTTCATAGTTAGGCAGAAAATATGCAATCATTACAAAGATAATACTCTTAAAATCTAAAAATCTTAAAATCTACCTTATACAGGTATACATTGTACAGGTATGGTTGTAACTTTTATTCTTACCTTTCATATTGTTATGTAGTGTCCAAGGAATGTGGTAGGTTAGGTGTACGAGAGAGAGAGAGAGAGAGAGAGAGAGAGAGAGAGAGAGAGGAGAGAGAGGAGAGAGAGAGAGAGAGAGAGAGATTGATCCTATCATGGTTATGTCTTAAAAAAGAGAGAGAGAAGAGAGAGAGAGAGAGAGAGAAGGAGAGAGAGAGAGAGAGAGAGAAAGAAATTTTGGTCCTGTCATAGATAAGTTTTACTGAGAGAGAGAGAGAATGATAGAGATACTTCCTACTAAATTTAATGCAGATTTCCAATTTATGTCTTTATATTATATTATAAATAAATGACTTAAAACTGTTCTCCCCTGCTTAAAAAACCCATTATTCAACAGGTAGTGTTTACAAATTAGTCATAATTATTATTATTATATATAGAATCAATATATAGAATAAAAGAAGGCAAAAAGATACAGGGATATCCTTTTGTGTAAATACTAGGCGTTAATATATTAATATAAAAGTGGTACTTATCAAATATCTATATTGATACATATGTATAAGTTTGTTTTTTTTTTAATTTATTGACTTCTGCCAACATGTGCCGTACTTTTGTTTATATACGTAAGGATTGTGTAACATATTTTTTTCTAGTAGTTCCAGAGGGAAGTTTTTAAGTAGGTTTCAGGAAGATTCAATATATACAATAAAGTATATGAATTTAAAATTTTATACTACCCATAGCATGGGTATGGAGTTTTTAAATTCGGAAACCTGTGTTAAAAACCACCTACAGGAAGGGTATGGACTTTAAATTTTAGACTGTTGGAAACCTGTATATTAAAACCACCTACAACATAGGTTTGGACTTTTAAATCTTGAAAACCTGTTTATTAAAACCACCTACAGCATGGATTTGGACTTTTAAATTTTGAAAACTTGTATATAGAAAACATCTAAACCATGGGTATGTATTGCAGTATATAGAATCGGAGATATTAAGAGTTCTAAACCCTAATGGAGTTATTACATTTATATCAAGCCAGTCAGTTTATGGATTGTAGAGCTAACTAAGTCCCTGAAGCTGAGAAAACAAATCACTTGCACCTCAATCCTTAATCATGTGATGTCAATAATAATAGTTGACTGAAGTTCAGGCTGGTGGGTTTTATTGGTGAGGACTTCATCTTTATTTTAGCAAAAATATCATGCTTGTTTATTGGGAAGAACTTGCAGGAAATTTGCATTTAATTTGGCTAAAACAGACAGTCCAATGGTGGCAGTTCAGATGCATTTACATATTTTAGCATCTCATTTGTAAGGAAGGGGCTTGTCGGCAAAGTGAACTAAAGTGTGCGCTTAAGGATCACATTGACTCTTGTCACCTAGGTTTTCACTTTGGCAAAATTCTCATATAGTTAATGTTGTCTATCCATATATCAGTGGTTTTCTCTGGGAACTCCAGTTTCCTCTACCATTCTTGAACTGACAGCCTAAATATAAGTGCAAAATTTTTGTTTTGGGGCATAAAAAGACCATTTAACCAATTCAATCCATTCATTTATATGTCTACCTAAATTTCACATTGCTTTGTTTATCTTGACTGCTATGCTTATTATTTTCATAACATGGGATGTCCAAAATGTTTCTAGACAACTAACCTTAGATTGGACACAATGATGTCTGCTAAAACTTGGTCAATGGCCATGCCTTACTTTGTTCTTGCTTATTGTTTGTATAAAGGCCAATTCCAACAATCAGAGTGTAAATATAACATATTTTCACAGCTTGATTTATATAATCATAATTCTGGCAGTCCAGTTATGTTTGATCCTTAATATGTATTTTCCTATTCCTAATTTCTAGCCAGTCTGTATGTATGAAGGAAGGTCCTGAAATTTTTAAGGGTGGACATCCAATAAAAAATTTTGTTGACCTAACAGAACTGATGTTATGAGCACCATTGTTGGTGGACATTCATTGTTAAAGTTCTTTTTTGTAACAGAATTCATTGTTGGTGGATTTCCAATGTTTTGCTGACAGAACTAATGTCAAGAACATCATTGTTAGTGGACATTGATTGTAACAATTCTGTCATATCGTGAGCATTATTGATGATGGGTATTCAATGTTTAATTACTATTCAACTGACATTTTCAGTGTTGAATTACTATTCAACTGACATGTTCAGTGTTGAATTACTATTCAACTGACATGTTCAGTGTTGAATTACTACTCAACTGACATGTTCAGTGTTGAGTTACTATTCAACTGACATGTTCAATGTTGAATTACTATATATTCAACTGACAAGTTCAATGTTAAATTACTATTCAACTGACATGTTCAGTGTTGAATTACCATTCAACTGACATGTTCAGTGTTGAATTAATATTCAACTGACATGTTCAATGTTGAATTACTATTCAAATGACATGTTCAATGTTGAATTACTTTTTAAATGACAGAACACAGATATCATGCATTTCATTGTGATGTCAAATGTTTAAATTCTGTTGTAGTGATAAAATTCACACTTTGTTGAATGCCCTGGTTGAAAAAACTGTTTAGCAAACACAGCTCAACATTGTTGATAACCATGATTATTGTTGGTGGATGTCCAATGTTAAAATTCTTTTTTGCTGGCAGAACTAATATTATAAGTTTAGAAAATCATTGATGGCTGGTATTTATTAAAATAATAATCAACCAACAGAGCTGAAATCATTCATGAGCATAGTTTTTGGTGGATGTCCAGTGTTAAAATACAATGTACTGTTATACTGTTATGCTGACATCTAATGTCATTAACTGATATGGGTGATGAATATCCAAGATAGTTCTTTACTGGTAGCTGGCAGCTGCTAGTTTTAATGTCGTCAATATTTCAGCTGGGGTTAGATGTTTATCATTTGTTCATTGATTGATAGTTTTTCCCTGCTGTTTTAATATATAACTATAGATTTGTCAATTCGATCCTACAATTTGATAAATAAAAAAACACCTTGCTTGGCTATAAAAAATTTTCTTCTGATGAATTTCATTTAGACTAGGGACAAAATGTAATGCCATTAGACAAGAGAACAAACTAAATGGCTTTAGACTAGGGACCAATTTAAATGGCTTCAGACTATGGACCAAATTAAATGGCTTCAGACTAGAAACCAATTTAATTAACTTAGACTAGGAACCTATTTAAATGGATTCAGCCTAGGGACCAAATTCAATGGTTTTAGAGTCCACTTTCAGTGGCTTTAGACTTGGGACCAATTTAAATCACTTTAGAGTAGGGACAAAATTTAGTCTTCAGACTAGGGGCTAATTTCATTGGCTTCAGAATTGGGACCAAATTAAAAGCTTCAGACTAGAGACCAAATAAAATGGCTTCAGACTAGAGACCAAATAAAATGGCTACAGACTAGGGACCAAATTTCATTGTCTTCAGACTAGAGACCAAATAAAATGGCTACAGACTAGGGACCAAATAAAACGGCTACAGACGAGGGACCAAATGTAATGGTTACAGACTAGGGACCAAATGTAATGGTTACAGACTAGGGACCAAATGTAATGGCTTCAGACTAGGGACCAAATGTAATGGTTACAGACTAGGGACCAAATAAAAAGGCTACAGACGAGGGACCAAATGTAATGGCTACAGACTAGGGACCAAATTTCATTGTCTTCAGACTAGGTTCAAATGTAATGGCTATAAACTAGGGACCAAATGTGATGGCTACAGACTAGGGACGAAATGTAATGGCTTCAGACTAGGGACCAAATGTAATGGTTACAGACTAGGGACCAAATGTAATGGCTTCAGACTAGGGACCAAATGTAATGGTTACAGACTAGGGACCAAATGTAATGGCTTCAGACTAGAGACTAAATGTAATGGCTACAGACTACAGACAAAATGTACAGATTACAGACCAAATGTAATGGCTTCAGAAAAGAGACCAAATAAAAAGGCTTCAGACTAAGGACCAAATATAAAGGCTACAGACTAGGGACTAAATGTAATGGCTTCAGACTAGGGACCAAATGTAATGGCTCAGAAAAGAGACCAAATAAAAAGGCTTCAGGCTAGAGATCAAATGTAATTGCTACAGACTAGGGACCTTATGTAATGGCTACAGGCTACAGACTAGGGACCAAATGTAATAGCTACAGACTAGGGACCAAATGTAATGGCTTCAGACTAGAGACAAAATGTTATGGCTACAGACTAGGTACCAAATGTAATGGCTTCAGAAAAGAGACCAAATAAAAAGTCTTCAGACTAGGGACCAAATTCTCAAATTTTCTGTACTATTGGTCCCATACCTAGTAAATTTGCAGATTGGTTATTTAAAAAATTAAAGCAGTCATAAGAACCAATAGCAGAATATACCTGGTATTTCATATATTTTAATGTGTTTACACCACCCCTGAGCTCCGCTAATATTGTATTTAAAAAAATGAAAGAGTCCTTACTGCTATTTCTATATAAAAGTATTGCAAAATGTATAGTCATTTATTCAGCACTACATGTTCTTTTGGATGGTTACATCTCGATATAAGTGAAATTATCTGGATACTTTATTTATTCCCTATTAATTTCAGTTTTTACAAGAAATTTTTTCTTTCAATTCGTCAAGATGAATAACTTTGGAACTCCTTTTAACCTTGATCTATAAATAAAAAACATTTATTGACTGATGCAGAAAATTTCCCAATTTACAATAGTTTGAAATCAATATTATGATATGTTTACAGATGGGTGAAATATTTTTTAGTATTGTACAGGCCCACAACATGTTTGTTTAAGGAAATCAATACTGAATGTTTGATTTATTTAAACAAGTTAAATTTTATGCTGTTGAGATTTGAAATTGTGAAGGAAGTCTGGATTCTAAATGTCAAAATGTCAAATATATTCATGTTGGATTTTTTTTTTTTTTTTTTTTGTTTGGTTTAAGAAAATAAATATTTTCCTGATACATGTAATTCTAAAGAGTTTTCCTGTTGAATTATTATGTCTGAAAATAGTAATTATATAAAAAAAAAACATTTTTGTATTTTTGAAGACTAATTTAAAATAATAATAATAATAATAATAATAAAAACCCACAGTTTTTGGAAACATATTTTAATTTTCTCAATGACCAAGTGGTCTGAAGCACACATTTATGAATCACAGTGTCTCTCGCCCCCTAGATTTGAATCTTGCTCGGTCAGATATTAGTGTGAGACAGTTTGTCAGTTAGCTTGCTGAAGGTCAGTGTTTTTTTTTTCAGGCACTCTTGTTTCCTCCACTATCCTAGATCTGGCTGCCTTGATCCTTGATATAAGTGAAAGAATCTAGACTAGGGCATTAAACACATTCACTCCATTCCACTCAATTTTTCCGGCTTACATGTAGCTCTAGTTCATATATGAAATTCACTTAGCATTGTAGGTCACTTAGCACACAATATAACTATATCTTACTGATTACAATATTTTAACAATATTATCTGCATTTAATTTCATCTTCTGATTAATGTCATTACTCTTAGTGTTGTATATAAGAGACTAATATATTTTATTTCTACACTGACTTGGGGGCCTTGGTGACCTAGTAGAAGAAAGTGTGCTTACTGATCACAGTCCTTCTCACTGTTAGGTTCATATTGCACTCAGACCAGATCCTAGGGTGATAAAGTCTGTCAGTTCACTTACCAAAAGTTGATGTAGTTCTCAACGTAGCTTTTGTTTGTCGAAGGTTTGTTGTTTCCCCCATAAATCCTGAATCCAGCCTCAATAAAAGTTAAGAATCTTGGTTGGGGCATACAAGAAAATTAGTCAATCCAACCAGTCCGATGGCCTGGCCTGGCCCCAGTTTCAAAGTCATTCACTCAATTGAGTGTACACTCAACTCAAATGTTCCCAGTTTTATCTCATCAATATTTCAAAAATCTTATGTTTTATGAGATAATGTTTTGTTTTCTTCAACAAACCCACACTAAACAATTTAAATGTAACATTAAATATGCAATTTAACAGTGTAATGTCTTAAAAATTGACAATGAAATATTTCCAAATTGAGTTGAGTATACACTCAGTTGAGTGAATGATTGTGAAACTGATGCCTTGACTAGAATTAGGTCATTACATGACCTTTTTAACAAAGAAAATAAAAACAGTTAAGTGTCTCTTGGTGTTGTCACAGTAATATCATGGTGAATTGCTGCAGCCTGGTGGTATAGACAGAATTATTTCGGATCTTTTCCTACACTTTACAGTATGTCAGAAAAAATTATTAAAAAAAAAAAAAAAAAAAAAAAAAGAGTCTACAACTTCATATGATAATCATATTATGTTTAAAAGTATTTTGTTTTTATTTCTCTTTTGTAGATGTAGCTTGTACTAATCATAAAAATTTACCGAAAGAGAAAACACACCTCAGATTTTCACACAAAGGTACATAACTTTACTGTTTTACTTTAAAAAATGTTGCTTGTTAGTAATAGCGATATCATTTTAGAATTATGAATATACAGTACTTCGTCTGTCTGCTGGCCCCTCACTTGAATAATCACCATTTTAGTTCCAACCATATTTCTCTTGCATGAATTTGTTTGTGAACAAATTTACCCCTTTTGGTAGACCACCCCTTCAATGTGAGCAGCAACCACTCTATCACAACTACGGTAAATTGTATTTTCCCCCTCCAGATTGACCACCATTTTTAAAAGCTAAAGAATACTTTCTGCACATTTCCCTAAGCATACAGCAAAGGGAAATTTTACTGCCACTTCACATATATAGCTGGTGACGTCTTGATATAAGTGAAATATTTTTGACTGGAATCATCAGGATTTAGCCAGCATTGCCTAAAAATTACCAGCCTTTGACTGTCTGGCTGGGCTTAAAATAAAATTAACTTTGTTTGCCGTTGACCACCCGACCCACTTGAAATGCCCCTACCCAAAAAATTTCATTGCCCTCTACTACAATCTTTTTTTTTTTTTTTACTTCTCGTACAACATAAGAAACAGTATTAATTGGCAATATCCCTGGCGAGGGAGATGACCTTTGAGCAGGTTTATATGGTAGTAAGGAAATTCAGCTGTGTTTCTCTATGGGAGAAAACATATGAAGGAAAAATGAAGATTTTAGTTAGCAAAAAAATTGTAAATGTGCTTCAAAAGAGACATATATGAAACGAACTTAAACTTTTCAAAAGTGTAAAAGATAAAGTTTTTAAAAAATAAAATAAAATTTTTTCCTACCTACCTACCCACCTGTGGATAGCATGGATCGGAAAACAGCAAACAAAGAATTTTTTAAGTTAGGCCCTGGTTGTTTTTCTCAACTCTATAAATGGTCTTCAAGTAATCAAAGATGTAATTTATACTGCAGTTATCAATTAATATGGAAATAAATTTTTTAAAAGCCTATTAAGTATATTAACCTTGTTATACTAAGCTTATGAATTAACAACAAAACATTGATGCTAATCAATAAGTTATATAATAAAGGGAGATTACTTTTATCAAGTCATTAACAAGCTGTTGATTGGCATAGTGTAAATTCTGAACTGATATACAGATGGTGACATTTGCCAAAGTTTAAATTCTAAACTGATAGGTGTATGTATCACATAGGGCAAGTAAAGCATGAACCTACAGATTACAGTCCCTTTTGTTGCCTATGACAAACCCATTCATTAGATCTTACAGTGAGAAAGTTTGTCACTACTCTTGTCGAAGATCCATGGTTTCTCTGATCACTCTAGTTTCCTCCACCATTCCAAAACTGACCAGCTTTATATAAGTGAAAAAATTCTAACTGGGGTGTAAAACACTAATATTCCACTCAACTCTACTCAATGCAGGCAGATCCCAGTGTAAAAAAGTTTGTCATTTCACCTGCCAAAAGGTCATTGGTTTACTAAAAGAACTCTGGTTCCCTCCACCTCCATAAATTTGTGAAAGAATCTTTATTTGATTGTAAAATGTTGATATTCTGTTCCACTCCTAAAGACTTGATTGGTTATGAGAAGACCACTGCCAGAAATTATCTTGTTTTATAACATGCCCTAGCTAATGTTTCTGTCAGAGTACCCTGTTTTATAACATGTCCTTTCCAATGTTTTGTAGACTTCTGTAATAATATACCTAATTTTATGACATGCCCTTTCAAATGTTTCTGGAGACCTTTGCCATAGTATATCCTTTTTTATGACATGCCCTTCCAGATGTTTCTGGAGACCTTTGCCATAGTATATCCTATTTTATAACATCCCTTCCTGATGTTTCTGAATACCTCTGCCAAGGTATACCTTGTTTAATAAGATGCCCTTCCTGATGTTTCTGAATACCTTTGCCAGAGTATACCTTGTTTAATAAGATGCCCTTCTTTATGTTTCTGAATACCTTTGCCAGAGTATACCTTGTTTAATAAGATGCCCTTCCTGATGTTTCTGAATACCTTTGCCAGAGTATACCTTGTTTAATAAGATGCCCTTCCTTATATTTCTGAATACCTTTGCCAGAGTATACCTTGTTTAATAAGATGCCCTTCCTGATGTTTCCGAATACCTTTGCCAGAGTATACCTTGTTTAATAAGATGCCCTTCCTTATGTTTCTGAATACCTTTGCCAGAGTATACCTTGTTTAATAAGATGCCCTTCCTGATGTTTCTGAATACCTTTGCCAGAGTATACCCTATTTTATAACATGCCCTTCCTGATGTTGCCAAAGTTTACCTTGTTTTATAACATGCCTTTGCAATGGTTCTGAGTTTTCCATAACTGTTTGTATCTTAATGTAATTTACACTATTTTTATGAGGATATTATAGGACATCAATTAATAATGTACAGAGTCAATAGCTTTAGTATTGTATCATTACATGACCTACAAATATAAATAATTAATAATTTGAGGCCACAGGTCATTGTGCTTTAAAAGACATACTTTTTGTCCAATCTGTATTAAGCATGCCTGGCACGATCCTCTTGAAAAATTCTAAGTTTGTATATGGGTCATGATGGGGTAATAATTAGGTCACTAGGTCAAATAGAAAAAAAAAAACTCGTCTAACTCAAATAAACTAATCTTCCATTAGTTGTTGCTTTGACATGTGTTACTCTACATTACATACATTTTGATTGTTTGTTTTTATGGTTTATTGCTGTTTTCCATCACATCCGCAATTTCTCAATTTCTTGTGACATAACATTTTTTGTTTCTTTTTTAGTCTTAAGGGTTATTCTCAACAAGTTTTTGAGGTGCGTTATTTTGTGCAAGTGTTTCCAATCTGCTTTGTATGGCTACCTTATGTTGCTAGTACATTGTTTAGAAATATGGTCCATGTTTGTTTTCCAGACCTGGGTCAGCACGACCTTATGACCTCTTCAGTTCTTAAATACTGTAGTTTGTACTTATACCTGAAGATATTTAATCTTCCAATACACATGATAGTAATATATTTGTTGTCTGACTTTAATTATGATGTTTTAGATTAAAGTTCAGGTATATCCTGTAGTAAACATCAATGGTCCAGCCAGATGATTTACATTGACCTTTACAACTGACCATAATAAAGGAAGTTATAAAAATGTAAAGATTTTTATTATTATAACAATCTAAGGTTTAGGTATCAATCCTGGTTTCTTTTGCCTTCTTTTATAGGAACCACTTTTTCCCTCTCTCTTTCATACGGATTACTGTTAGGTCAGGTAACACAAGTCAATATAGATATTGTTCTAAGACACATTCACAAATAAGTATGCTAAAATAGGGACAACACCCCCCCCCCCCCACACACACACACACACACACACACACACATTCTCTTTCTCTCTCTCTCTCTCTCTCTCTCTCTCTCTCTCTCTCTCTCTCTCTCTCTCTCATACATATTTCATTAAACCTGAGAATGAGAAAGAAATGAAAAATACAATTCTCTCTCTCTCTCTCTCTCTCTCTCTCTCTCTCTCTCTCTCTCTCATACATATTTCATTAAACCTGAGAATGAAAAATACAATTCTCTCTCTCTCTCTCTCTCTCTCTCTCTCTCTCTCAATTTTATATTAATTACTATTAAAGTCAGGTAACACAAGTCAATATAAGTATTGTGTTAAGTATATTTTATCAATAAGTATGTTAAATAAAGACATCCATCCCTGGATAATTCTGTACCGTATTGTATAGAATATTCATTGATCATTATAGGATACTTGTGAAAAAAAAACTGTTATAAACAATGTATTCCATTTACTAAATGGTTTGATATCTGTGTTGATTGTACAAGTTCATCTTAACTCACCATCTGTAGACTATCAGCTCTAAAAATTTACCACTGCTTGGCTACATTAAACTGAATGACTCAATGCAAGGGAAACAGTCTTGATTGGGCTGGGGTATAAAACAATATTACTCAACTCTTGCAGGAATTTTTTTTTTTGGGGAGGGGTGGGGTTGGGTGAGGAGGAGTAGTACATTTTCTACAACCATCCAAAAGTACTACTGCTGTAGCTCAATTAGTAGAGTGCTCTCTTCGTTAATCGGAGGTTGTAGGTTCGAACCCCGACTGGGTCTGACCCAAGACTTGAAAGTGGGTAGTGAGTGTTCTTTCGCCTAGCATTCAACATTACAAAATGAAAGTCATTGTTCTTTTGGATAAGAATTTAAAATAAACGAGGTCACGTGCATAGTAGGCTTGGCATGATAAAGAACCCTGCTGTATAATGAAATCAATACAAATAAATATTTATCTCTGATAACAGTAGCTAGGCTTGACTATATTAAAGGTATTATAATAAACCATTTAATTCTTCACCACTTTGATAATTAATGACCCCCACACCTTACCACACCTGTGAGAGTTTGGGGAAACTGTGGATGAGTGGTCTTAAACACTGTCCTAAGGATCACTGCATCTCTGATGCTGCCTATTTTCAATCAGACTTAAGAGAGATTGTTATGTGAGAAGGGGTCTTCGATGGCCTGGGGTTATCTGAATTGGGTGCTTATGGGTGCTCACAGTTTTTCTCACTGCCTAGGTTCAAATCCCACTTGGGCAGATAACAGTGTGAGATTGTGTGTGATCTCCCACCATCCCAGAACTGAATGCCTCCATCAATGTAAGTGAAGAAGTCTTTCCTGGGGTATAAAACAAGATTACTCGCTATCCGCGAAAAATGCTAAAATAAATGCACTGCTAAAACTAGTATGTTTACAGTGTTCTTACTCATTCTTTAATGACATTTTGTATAACAATTGCAATTATAGGCTAAAATTACTTCTTTTTTTACAATTCCATGGCATTTTCCCTTTAGCTAGCAATCTCAACACACTCTTGTAAAAGTTACAAACATTTTCCCCATAAGATAGCCATTTTAATCACACTTTTGTTTAAGTGACACAAATAACTGACCAACCTTTAAGCTAGCAATAATCACATTGATGTAAAAACAGCCTGCATTTTCCTGTAGCTTACCACAGTTACTACAATCTTCTATATGTGGCCTGTATATGCCCCTTAAGCTAGCCACTCTTGCCACAGTTTGCCACACTGTTGTATACGATAAGTGGCATTTCCCCTTCAGCTGACATTGATAACCATACTGTTTATATGACACACATAACTGGCAGTTATTTCTCCTTTAAGCTGGCAATATTTATCACATTGTGGTACATGTATAAGTGGCCTGTGGCCATCTTTAAGCTTTCTGATCACTCGATGACATCCCTCCTTAAGCTAGCTGAGACTTGTTGATTTTTCAACATGCTTGCTGGTGTATTTAGTTTTATTTAGCCTGATGCTGCTGGTTGAGATATAAAAAGTATTGATTTATACTTCCCATTGATAAAACATGTAACAAGGAATCTGAAAGCATTTATATAACCCAGTGTTTTCCTCTCAGGGATGAAGAAGATTGAGAATCGCGTTGTGTTAACTCTCTACCATGTAAACTACTCATGTAACAGGCACTAATTGTTATCGTGTGTTTAAGTCATTCTTTAATTTTACAATGCAGATAGATTTCAAAAGCAATAATATTATGTATCGGAATATTATGTTCACATCCTTGGACAAGTGTATTTGGGGAGAGTTGATCCATTTTTAGTTTTAAAAAAAGGTATAGTAGTTTTATGTATATATGATGGTCGTAGAAAAAAAAACAAACTATGATTTGGGTAAAATGAGAAGAAATTGATTATTTTCATATAAAATTAACATTTTTATTTTGGTTTTTGAGGTTACTAGATACATTAAATATGATTCATATTTAAAATCAGTTCATGCCTATGAAGATGGGTTGGTTGAATTACATATTATGATTGAAGTCTATTAGTTTTTAAAAAGGAGGGGCTTCAGTGGTTGTGTTTTCAAAAGCCCACTCTTATGGATCACAGTGTCTCCCACTGTCTAGGATCAAATCCTACTCAGGCATATTCTAGTGTGAGAAAGTTTAAGGTGGGGTTGGGGGTTTCACTGGGCATTCCAGTTTCCTCCATCATCCCAAAATACTGAAAACCTCAATGTAAGTGAGAGAATCTTTACTGGGGGGGTGGGAGTTACAACACCATTACTCTCTTCCACCTGTAAAGTTGATGTTTCATAAAGAAGTCATTATAATGGATAGGTGCCCTAAGTACCCCATTGATAAACTTGTGATTGTCAGCTCTATAATACCATGTAAAAATCATTGAATATGTCTTTAAAGAAAAAATATCTTTAGCTTTTTCATATATATATGGTCATTGACAGGAAAGGGAGATTATCAGATCAAGATTCTAGATTAGCATTTTTGTCTTTTTTCATTATCGGTCACAAATAATGACACTCCTCATTGTCAAATTTATGAATAAAAAACTTGGCAACTTTGGCTGTAGCAGGTGGCATTTCAATATAAGCTGATTGATCTTGACTGGGATGTAAAAAAAAATGTGTTCAGTAAATTATTGCATTATTGATGTTAAACAGCGAGCATTTTATATATCCAAAGCTGACCCATATCTAATCAATAAAGTAATTGATTTTACATTGATTAAGGAATGTGGTACTGAAAAAATGTGTATATATTGTAGGGGTATTCTGTTGTTATTGAATGACCACACAAACTTCTTAATTTTCTTTAATGCTGATTTATTACTTGGCAGATGTTACAGCCCACATGATGTTACAGAATGATCTTACTATCTGTATATGTCTTGTGTCCTCTTTTTAACTCTCACTCCAAATATAAAGAATTTGAGCGGACCTCATAGAAGACATTTTATAAATTGGTGGTTAATTCAAATAAATGTACATTAATGAAATTATACTGTGTTTCTTGCCATAAACCTTTTTACCTATTATTCTTAAACTATAAACATTTGACTTATAAAATTTACATCAATTATTCTACTAAATTTGACCAAATTAAAAATATACAAATCATAATATTTGAAGCAATAGAAGATATTAAATTACCAGTTCAAATGTCTTTCACAACTGAAAATCATTTTAATACATTATTTATTTCTTATATAACTTTTAACTCATTTAATATATTGTAATTATTTAAACACTAGTATAATGTCCAGTCTCTTCTGTGAGTGTCCATATATAATATAACTATATAACTTAAATAAAACTATGAGAATTTCTTTATTAAAGTTGGCAAGAAAACACTGTTAAGCATTGTCTTTGATTTATTGTAAAGTCCTAAATAAGTCCTAAAGTGAAAACAGTCTGATATTAAAATTTTAACTACAATATATACTTGAAATGTCAATACTTATATATGAATGTATAATGACATAGAAGCTAGCTCTATCTATTCTAATACAAAACTTAGGGACTAGCTGTGTTAATTTTAATCCAGACTAAGGAGCGAGATCTATCTTGGAACTAGCTGTGTTAATTTTAATCCAGACTTCGGAGCAAGCTCTATCTGGGAACTAGCTGTGTTAATTTTAATCCAGACTTCGGAGCGAGCACTTTCTGGGAACTAGCTCTGTTAATTTTAATCCAGACTTAGAAGTGAGCTTGATCTTGGAACTAGCTCTGTTAATTTCAATCCAGACTTAGGAGTGAGCTCTGTCTAGGAACTAGCCCTGTTAATTTCAGTCTAGACTTAGGAGGGAGCTCTATTTGGGAACTAGCTCTGTTAATTTCAATCCAGACTTAGGAGTGAGCTCTGTCTAGAAACTAACTCTATTAATTTCAATCCAGACTTAGTAGCTAGCTCTATCTATTCTAATACAGACTTAAGAGCTAGCTCTATTAATTCTAATCCAAACTTAGGAACAAACTGTATTTATTCTAATCCAGACTTAAAAACTAGCTCTATCTATTCTAATCCAGACTAAGTAGCTAGTTCTATTAATTCTAATCCAAACTTAGGAACAAACTGTATTTATTCTAATTCAGACTTAAATCTAGCTCTTTCTATTCTAAACCAGACTTAGTAGCTAGTTCTATTAATTCTAATCCAAACTTAGGAACAAACTGTATTTATTCTAATTCAGACTTAAATCTAGCTCTATCTATTCTAATCCAGACTAAGTAGCTAGTTCTATTAATTCTAATCCAAACTTAGGAACAAACTGTATTTATTCTAATTCAGACTTAAATCTAGCTCTATCTATTCTAATCCAGACTAAGTAGCTAGTTCTATTAATTCTAATCCAAACTTAGGAACAAACTGTATTTATTCTAATTCAGACTTAAATCTAGCTCTTTCTAATCTAAACCAGACTTAGTAGCTAGTTCTATTAATTCTAATCCAAACTTAGGAACAAACTGTATTTATTCTAATTCAGACTTAAATCTAGCTTTATCTATTCTAATCCAGACTAAGTAGCTAGTTCTATTAATTCTAATCCAAACTTAGGAACAAACTGATATTCTAATCCAGACTTAAAAACTAGCTCTATCTATTCTAATCCAGACTAAGTAGCTAGTTCTATTAATTCTAATCCAAACTTAGGAACAAACTGTATTTATTCTAATTCAGACTTAAATCTAGCTCTATCTATTCTAATCCAGACTAAGTAGCTAGTTCTATTAATTCTAATCCAAACTTAGGAACAAACTGTATTTATTCTAATCCAGACTTAAATCTAGCTCTATCTATTCTAAACCAGACTTAGTAGATAGCTCTATCTGTTCTAATCCAGATGTAAGAGCTAGCTCTTTCTATTCTAATCCAGACTTAGTAGCTAGCTCTATCTATTCTAATCCAGATGTAAGAGCTAGCTCTTTCTATTCTAATCAGACCTAGTAGCTAGCTCTATTTGTTCTAATCCAAACTTAGGAACAAACTGTATTTATTCTAATTCAGACTTAAATCTAGCTCTATCTATTCTAAACCAGACTTAGTAGATAGCTCTATCTGTTCTAATCCAGATGTAAGAGCTAGCTCTATCTATTCTAATCCAGACTTAGTAGCTAGCTCTATCTGTTCTTATCCAGATGTAACAGCTAGCTCTATCTGTTATGATGAAGTTGTGGTTTTATAATAGCTTAAAGATCAGACGGTTTTTATTCAGACTTAGGAGCTTGTGCTACACATTCTGATCTATGGAGTTATGTTTTTTTTGATAGCTTTGTCAGATAGATTTGTTTAAAAAACTCTGGATGGCTTATTGATTGATTTATTGATTTTTTTTTATTTAAAAATCAATGTTGCTTATCAGAAACTAGAAAACATAAGTAAGGTTTGATCTCTTGTGCTTATTTAGGTTTTAAATTTGTAAATCATATTGATTTTATGTATTGATAACTTATTTTTATCAATTTGTTTTTAAAAAAACTGGCTGCTCTTGTATGTGTGTGGATTCTTTACATTATTGAATTCTGTTTTTATATTTGGTATTCTTTTAAAAATAAGTGGGTTTTACATCTCAGCATATTTAGAGGCAATCAGTTCTGGAATGGGTGGGGAAACTGGAGTACCTGGAAAAACCATCAAGAAACATTCTAACACTGCCATTTAGCCCAAGTGGGATTTAAAACTTGGTCAGTAAGAAGTGTTGAGGTCCTAGGCAGACATTTAAGACCATTAGATCAGCTAGGCTTCTAAAAATGAGATAAAAAAGTAATATTTAGTGAAGGTTGTGAGTGTTTCCTGATATATATAATAATGTGTTATGGAAATCCTGAAATGCATTGTGGAAAATCCTAAAATGCATTGTGGAAAATCCTAAAATGCATTGTGGGAAATCCTGAAATGCATTGTGGAAAATCCTGAAATGCATTGTGGAAAATCGTAAAATGTATTGTGGAAAATCCTAAAATATTTGTGAAAATTCTAAAATATATTGTAGAAAATCATAAAATTATTTTCTACATGTTTAGCATCAGAGGTTAAGATTTTTTTTAGAACTTTGTTTTTTTTTTTTTTTTTTTTTTTTTTTTTTTTTTTTTAAAATAAATAAATAAAGCCATGAGCTTGGCTATAGAATTTCCATGGTCATTTGTCCATGTTAATGAAAAATCCATGAATTTTCACTGAAATGCCATTGCATTCCCTGAGAAGTGTTTACATGTCTATTGAATAATACATTTGCTATCTTGTTGTCTTCTACATGTCCATTATTTCCACAACTCACTTTCAATTGATTTTTGTGGCAAAACTTTTGTTTGTCAAATAAATTCAAAACTTACAAAGCTACAGAGCCCTTATTGCCTTCTTTACAAAATCAGCTCTTATTTGCAATATTTTGACTATATGTACAGATGTGAGTTTTTGTTTTTTATTTTTTTCTAAAACTTCCTTTAAAAGGAGGTCAAAGGTGAAAATATTTGGTGTTTTGTTTTTTTTTGGCCGGGTTTTCAAACCCTGGCTACCAAATTAAAGAATCTTACGCATACACATACTTGTCCTCAGATTAATCATTAAAAATTCATAACCGTGTTCTTGTCTAAAATAGCTGAAAATTACTGATGAAACGTTAAGCAACATTACAACCTACCAACCCAATTGCACCAGTCTTGTTAAGTTTAAATGTACAGTAAAGTACTATAAACAAGAAAAGACATCAATTAATTATCAAGATTTTTTTTTTTTGGCTACCGAATTAAAGAATGCTATTGATTTAAGATGGGCACGATGCCAACCCAACAGTGTTTCGAAAACTAGCCGTATTGTAATGATCCAGTTGGAGGTTGTTATTGCCTGTTTGGAAATTATTATTGCTGGATTGGATATCGTTACTGCTGTGAGAGCAGAAGTAAAATTTAATTGATGGCATAAGCTCATGAGAAAAAGAGGAAAAGATGTTTTGAATATTTATTTGTATACAAGGCTGATATCCTGTTTATTTATGTAATCTAAAACACAGAAAGTTGGTATGATGTTTTGAATTGAGAAAATGTTGTGAAATTTGAAATTTCACTATGTGTGTGTGTGTGTGTGTGTGTGTGTGTGTGTGTGTGTGTGTGTGTGTGTGTGTGTGTGTGTGTGTGTGTTTGTGTGTGTGCATGTGTTGGGGGTGTGTGTGTTGGTGTGGCTGTGTGTGTTGCATGCATGTGGGTGGTGAAAGTGTGTATGTGGGTGTGTGTTGCATAAATATTTGTGGAGATTGTTGGTGTGGGTGTGTGTTGCATGTGAATGTGGGTATGGGTGGGTGTGTTCCATACATGTGTGACAGTGTGGAGGTTGATGGTTTGGTTGTGTGTTGCATGTGTGTGTGTGTGTGTGTGTGTGTGTGTGTGTGTGTGTGTGTGTGTGTGTGTAGGGGTGTGAATGTGGATATGGGTGTGAGTTGCATGTGTGTTTGTGTGTGTGTGTGTGTGTGTGTGTGTGTGTGTAGGGGTGTGAATGTGGATATGGGTGTGAGTTGCATGTGTGTTTGTGTGTGTGTGTGTGTGTGTGTGTGTGTGTGTGTGTGTGTGTGTGTGTGTGTGTAGCGGTTTGAATGTGGGTATGGGTATTAGTTGCATGTGTGTGTTGTCCACACCTACACTTGTCTTCTACTCCAAAACTGTCTTTCAATTCAAATGCATTTTAAGAGTAACCACCACCATAAAGCTTGGCCACTAGGTTAGACCATATAATTCTACAAAGCACTTCAGTCATATATAAAAAATCTTCCCATTCCCAAAATCCATCATTGGGGGCAAAATATGATGTGATATATGCATTATTTAGAGTCAAAAGTTTTTATATTGTTGTTTTTGTGCAATTTTGTCAAAAATTGTTAAACCCCTACAGAGCCATAATTTTATTGTAAAATAGCCTTAAAATTAAAAAAAAAGAAAAAAAGAAATCTATATAGCAATAGATATTTCAGCATAGGTATAAGTAATATGTATTGCATTTTTTCAAACTTTACATGGAGACTTGAGAACATTGGACAATCCTTTTTTTAAGGTTTATTTAGGTATAATGAAATTAAAAAACAACCTGCTGTACAGTAGTTTTCTGTTCTTGCACTAAAAATATATCTTATAAGTACTCTCTCTCTCTCTCTCTCTCTCTCTCTCTCTCTTGTACACATATAATATTAAACATGAAAATGAATAATGAAAAAAAGAATCTCTCTCTCTCTCTCTGTCTCTCTCTCTGTCTGTCTCTCTCTCTTGCACACTTGTAATATTAGACATGAGAATGAATAGTGAAAAAAAGAATCTCTCTGTCTGTCTCTCTCTCTCTTGCACACTTGTAATATTAGACATGAGAATGAATAATGGAAACAAGAATATCTCTCTCTTTCTTTCTCTCTCTCTCTCTCTCTCTCTCTCTCTCTCATACACATATTTACACATAAGAATGAGAAAAAGGAAACATAAGATTTAAAAAATAGTAAAAATACTTTTATTTATGATTAAACTTTCCATCAAATTAAATTTTATGTTGTAATTAAATAAAAACCTCATGATCTGTCTGTCCCCAGGGTAGATGTTAGAAAATCATCTGTAAACTGTCATTGGCTGTCATATTTAGATATATGGGTTTTTTACACAGACATGTGTTACCAAAATAGCCATTGGTCATCTGAGGAAACCATCAGTCCATTAGAACACACTGAATTTTGGAAGGCCTTTTTTCTTGCTTCTTTGTGTAAAACAAATAAAATCAAGGTATAAAAGATGTAAAATGTTAAGTCTTGAGAAACCTTGGTTCTCTGTCTGTATTTCTCACTATTGTTTTAACATTCCTTTTAGCATCAGGCACTATATGGTACACATTTAGTGATTATAGGAGTCAAGCACTATATGATACACATTAAAATGGTGATTAAATTTCTGTAAACCCTGTATGTTTTGAAGTTTTGTGCAATGTTGTAATATTCAATTCACCATGATTTCTTTGAATTGAACTCATCCTATACACGTTATGTAATATGCCAAATTTCAAGTATGTATTACCTGGATCAGCCTATAGTAAACCCTGTAGGCACAAGGGATCTTGAAATCCTAATCTTGTTTAAGTTTGTACAGGTCATGTGACTTTAATCCTAATCTTGTTTATGTTTGTACAGGTCATGTGACATTTAATCCTAATCTTGTTTAAGTTTGTATAGGTCATGTGACATTTAATTCTAATCCAATTCAAATTTTTTAAAACATATCCTGTTATTGTATCCTGGTATAATAAAAAAATGCACTATGTGACATGTCAGGTATAAAATTATCTTTTAGTGCACCCTGTACATCTGAGAGACATAGAGACCTTGTGTATTTACTCCAAACTTGCATGTGCACCATATTAATATTCGCAACATTCTTTGAACACAGATTTAGATAGATTTTCAGCAATGTGCACTAAAAAGGAATCAAACACACTCAGTGTGCATCCTAGTTATAACGTATCTCAGGTATTACACCTTTATAATACACCCTGTAGGCAAAGCGAGCTGCCAGGCATATTGAGACTTTGACAGAAAACTTTTTAACTGGGAAGGGAAAGCCATAAACAAAAATGATAAAAGTGAGGTCATCGAGTGCACTTTAATTACTTCATACCGACTTTTCATAACATTGAATGAATGTTTAACTGTGTGAGATGTTGTTATGTAAATGTAAAATACTGGAATTCTTTAGTTACGTTAAGTAACTCAGAATGGATATTAACTATTAGTTAGTTTTGATAATGACGGGACTGTTATAGTATTTTTGAACTCGCATACAGGTTTGTTTGTTACTTTTAGATTTTAAATTGCACATGTTTGTAAAATCGTTTACTTTCATATACTGTTATAGTATTTTTGAACTCACATGCAGGTTTGTTTGAATATTTAAAATTTTTAGTTGCACTTTTGTATAAATAAGTGCAGTGTTTATTCCAGGAATGTATTTGTTCATTGGGGGGATGTCATCTTGTCCCCATGGCCTTGAGAAACAGGTGCCATGTTTTCAAAACTTTTGGTAGACAAAATAACAAAACTTGATGGATTTTATTTTTAAAAAATCAGTATCAGGTCAAAGAAAAATTATATAAATGAGAATGAAGTAGAAATTTTTTTTAAACACAACTACAACGAAAAGATCTAGAAACTCAACCATTTTTTAAAACTCAGAAAGATGGAAAAGGAGCATGGTGGAGTAATGGTGTTTTACGCCCAAGTCAAGATTCTTTCACTTATTTGGAGGCGGTCAGTTCTGGGATGGTGGAGGAAAATGAGTGCCTGGAGAAAACCACCGACCTTCGGCAAGTGAACTGACAAACTTTCTCACACTAGGATCTGGCCCGAGTGGGACCCGAACCCAGGCAGTGAGAGGCACTGTGATCCTTAAGTGCAAGCTTTAGACCACTCAGCCATCAAGGCCCCTAGATGGAAAAGGGAATTTGACCCATAAACAGTATTTATTGTTGGATAAATTACATGTATTTAGGGGTCAGTGATACTAGAGTCTCCTCTAGATTGAACTTTAATTGTTAAGTTTTTATGACTGAAAGGATTTTTAGAACATTAAATGAAAAATAAGAATTATGTTTAGAAAAGGGGATGATTATATCATTGTTTAAAATTATGGCAATCCGAAGCTTTTTTACTAGGTTTTGAATTGATTTAATGGGGTTTTACATCCCAGTCAAGAATATTTCACTTATATCAAGACGTCACTAGTTATAGGTGAAATGGCAGAAATTTTTACCTTTGCAGTACACTAAGGGCAATATGCAGGGAGGACTCTTTAGCATGCCACGTCTGCCGTGACACAGGGCATCAGTTTTTTAGGTCTCCTCTGAAAGACCATATGACTCATTTCTAGAGTGCTTGGCCAAAGAACAGTCATTATTAATTTTCAAGTCTTGGTCAGACCTGGCTGTGGTTTGAACCTCGACCTCCATGTATGAAACGGGCACTCCAACCAACTAAGCTACACTATGGGTTTACTTTCTAGGATTTTATTAGTTTATTAGTTGTGACTAAAGCTTGGGTTCAGTTTCCGTCTCATTCTTAATTTATAATCAACTTAAAAAATGATTATGAAAATTAATTTGTCAGCTCGCTCAGATGTTTCTCTTTGTAATAGTTTTTTATATAAATACAAACAAACAGTTTCAACTTTTCCTGGAAACATTATTTATATACGTTTAATTTGATTTTACCAGGAAACCCATTAACTATACTGTCACAAGAATTTATGTAAAAACTTGGTTTGAGTACTAATATGACATGTTTGATACAAACATTGTTTACATAAAGATTGTAGTTGATATCGATGTACATATGACGTGTGTGTGTGTGTGTGTGTGGGGGGGGGGGGGAAGGGGTGGTCGGTGGGATCAGTTGTTGTTAATGTATATCTTGTATCTACACAAATATGTTTATATGTACCTCAGTGGTCTAAAATGCACATTTATGGATTACAGTACCTCTCTCTGCTTAGATTTGAATCCCACTTAGGCAGATCTTGCTGTGAAAAAGGTTGTCAGTTTTCTTATTGAAGGTCAGTGGTTTTCATCAAACACTCTGGTTTCCTGGTGCCTCGGTGGCCGAAAGGTCTAAAGCACGCGCTTACGGATCACAGCGCCTCTTACCGCCTGGGTTTGAATCCCACTCAAGACAGATCCTAGTGTGAGAAAGTCTGTCAGTTCACTTGCCGAAGGTCAGTGGTTTACTCCGGGTACTCCGGTTTCCTCCACCATCCCAGAACTGACCGCCTCCGAATAAGTGAAAAAATCTTGACCGGGGCGTAAATACCATTACTCCACTGCACTTCACTCTAGTTTCCTACACAATCATGGAACTGTCACAGACTTACAAGTTAGAAAAACTTGATTGGGGGTGTTAAACACCATTATTTATTTCAACCCAGCTCAAAGTGACAGAGTGTGCTAGAGTACCATATTGCCTTTCACAGTGCCTCTCACCAACTTTACGTTTGAATCCAACTTGTGCAGATCCTAGTGTGAGAAGGTTTCTCAGTCTTGCTGAAGATCAGTGGTTTTCTGTGGGTATTCGGGTTTCCTTCACCATCCCAAAACTGACCATCTTGATATAAGTAATGGAAAAAAACCTTTAAGGTTAGATTTAATAAAATAGGTTTGGTAGGAAAACTGTAAACATACTTTTTTGTTGGTTTGGCCTTTATGTTTAAGATTTTTATGAAAATTGTTAATATAGTTGGTAAGAAAACTGTAAACATACTATTTTTGTTGGCTTGGCCTTTATGTTTAAGATTTATATGAAGATTATTAATAAGGTCAGTAGGAAAACTGTAAACATACTTTATTTGTTGTTTTGGCCTTTATGTTTAAGATTTTTTATGAAGTTTGTTAAAATACAGATTAAGGTGTGTATGTAAGCTCCACTTGTGACTGTGACAGCTTTTTGACTTGTTCACATGACACCCAAGCAGAGATAAGTGTTCCTAGGAGTTGAATAGACTTCTTATCTGTCAACACTTTGATAATTATTTCTGTTCAAAGTGTACCTCTACTAGAGTTTGAACTCACAACCTTTGGCTTTATGATGTACTGAGACTTGTTGTTATAGATGGATTGATTTAATTGTCAAGAATAATTTACTTATATTGAGATGTAACCAGCTAAAGATGAATTTGCAGAAATTTTAATTTACCTTTGCAGTGTGCTCAGGGCAATGTGCAGGGAGGGTTCTTTAGCATGCTATGCCTACTGTGACACAGGGCATCAATTTTTAAGGTCTCCCCCTAAATCTAAATGCTGAGTGCTTTGTGAAAGAATACTCAATACCTATTTTCAAGTCTTGGTCAGACTCAGCCAGGGTTTAACCCCAGCCTACCACATACAAAGTGAGCAACCATAATTGTCTTGTCATGGACAGGTCATTATAGTACTATTTTTTCACTGTATCAAAAGTTCATCTACATGTTGCACTGACATAGGATGGATGGCTTGACCCTGCTGTCAAAATGACCATTACATAAATACAAACATAAACCACAATAGACCACTGGACATTTGATTACTTAATGGTCAAAATAAATCCAGATATCAGGTGACACTTTAAACTTGTAATAATGAATAAGTTATACATATATATACATGTATATATGTCACATACTTACCTAGTAACATATAGATATAGATGACCTAATTACTGGACAGGTATAACAATTTTTGGGACATTCAGCCTGTTTTTATTGATGTTGACAGTTAGTTAACTCTGTACTTCTGGTAAAGAATTCGGTATTTTCTTTACTGTTACGAACTTAACCCTTATATAATTCATAGACATAATGTATTTGTTATGTATTTATAAATTATTACTAAGATAGCTTTCCAGTTACCCGGCCTACCCAGCCCAATTGAGTTTAGTGTAGCACATCCAAGTACAGGTCATTTCAGTATGTTAGTACATTCATCCAGCCCAGCCCAGTCCAGTCCAGTCTAGTCTATTCCAGTCCAATTCAGCTTAGTCCAGCCCAATCCAGCCCAATTCAGTTAAGTCCAGTCCAGTCCAGTTGTTGTCCTTTGTCATATTTATTTGTTTATTCTCTTTTTGGTTAAAGAGTTTGATTATTGTTAGTTCTATAGCTAATATGGACAAAAAATTGTTGTATAAATTGATGAGTTGAGTTGAGTAATGGTGTTTAACATCCTAGTCAAGAATATTTCACTTATATCGAGACGTCGTCAGCTATAGGCGAAAGTGCAGAAATTTTGCCTGTGCATTGCACTGATGGCATTATACAGCAGGGTTCTTTATCGTGCCATGCCTGCCATGACACGGGGCCTCGTTTATTTTAAGTTCCCATCTGAAAGAACCGCAACTTTCATTTCATAATGTCGAGTGCTTGGCGAAAGAACAGTCACTACCCACTTTCAAGTCTCGGGTCAGACCCAGCCGGGGTTCGAACCCACCACCTTCCACTTATGAAGCCAGCACTCTACCTATATAATTTGATGAATATTAGAGGAAAAAAAGATAAATAAGAAGTCCTTGTGTCTAGGATTTTGATTTGTCTTCCAGTCACTAGCTGGAGGTGTTTGAGTCATCAAAATTTTGAAAAATAGCAAATAAAAGCGTTGAGGGTTATATATACAATAAATTTTGCACTGTGTAACATTTTTGTTAATGCCTGAATAGGTTGAAATATAGCAGGCTTGCTTTTTTAAATGTCTTTCTTGGGTTGGCTATTTGGCCATGGTTTTACTTTTAAATTTTAACAAAAAAGACCAAAGTGCACATTTTTCTGATGAAATCTGATATTTGCATTTATGATATTATTACATGTAATTGACTTGAGTTTGACCAATGTCCAAGTTTGAGGTCATTCACGGAGTAACTGAAAGGAAAATAAATTAAGATCAAAGATGCACTTTTCAGATGAAACTTGTAATCTGCTGATCTTGTATTGTTAATTGACTTGAGTTTGACCAATGTCCAAATTTGAGGTCATACACAGAGTAACAAAAATAAATTAACTTGACATGTTTATTTAATCCCTCTGTGACCATCAGCCAATCCTGACAGATTAATGGAAGGTCATTGACCATTGACTGGACATTGGCTAGGAAATTAAGATTGTTAAAAGGTATTGACCAATTCCCAGTTGTATAGTAGTTATAATGATCTACAATTATTTGGTTGTGGTACTTGTAAATTGTGTAGTTGAATTATATATCATGGATTTCTAATAGATGTTAGTGTGTAAACACACTTACTTGGACCATGGGGAGAGGGAAGGGGGGGGGGGGGGGGCTTTAGGAAAGACTTCCTTTTTAACCCTCCAATAAATTTCAATTTTGACTAAAAAAAGCCTAAAAATGACAAAATCAGGCCATTTGAACATGTCTGTGATTTTTTTTTTCTCCAAATATTTTACAGATAATTTAATGGGTGGGGGTACAAAAGGAAGGCGTCTTATTAGGGAGGTAATATTAGATGGTGAAATGTACTGGCTTTTTATTGCTCCAAGTAGCTTAGTAAATACTTCAAATTTGCGACCATTATTTGCAATTTTCAGAAGCTTACAATCAAGGCAAAAATCATTTTTCGAGTTTGGCCATTTGTAAAAAATTGCATCATGGGGTATTGTGTTTTTGACACAGATTCTGTTGGTTATCATGATGATCGAGACTTTTGCATCTGATATATCTGTTTGGTTATGAAAAGATTTGCTTTAAGGCAAAATAAAGATGATTAACAATTTATTTTTGAGTTTTCTGTATCTTTTTGTTAATTAGTAAGCAAAAATGATCAAGTTTAGTCATCAAGAAATTGGCAAGAATTTTACCTGCTGACAAAAGTTTTGAAATGGCTACTTAATTCTTTTAACTACCGGGTAGTGACCACATGGCTGACATTTTTCAACACCTACTTGGGGCAGTGTTTATTGCTTATTGGAAAAAGGAAAAAAAGAAAGAAAGAAAAAACCAACATAATTAGTAGGAGAAAAAAGAAGAGAAAAAAAATAAGAGGAAAAATGTTCATTATAGGGTAATTATTGGTCAACTGGTCAATTAAGAAACCTTTTGCTTGTAGAATATCTTTGGGTCAAGTGGTCATTTTAGAAACCTTTTGCGTGTAGAATATCTTTGGGTCAAATGGTCAATCTAGAAACTTTAAATTTTTCTTCAGAAAACCTTTTTTTTTTTTTTTTTTTTTTTTTTTTTTTTTTTTTTTTTTTTTTTGTCTTAAAAAGCAGTATTATGCCATTTTATTGCTCTATTGCTTGTGGAATATCTTTTGGTCAAGTGGTCAATCTAGAAACCTTTTTGCTTGTAGAATATTTATTCTGTCAGCTGGTCAATTTAGAAATATTTTAATTTTCTACAGGAAACCTTTATGTAACTAAAAAAATATTGTGCCTCTATATTGCTTGAAGAATATCTATGGGTCAAGTGGTCATTTTAGAAACCTTTTAATTTTCTACTAAAAATCTTTATGTAACAAATAAAGCAATATTTTGCCCTTCTATTGCTTGTCTGTCAATATCTCATTATTGTGATGATCTCACCTTATTAAGTAAAGTGGGAGGGGGGGGGGGTTGGGTTCCACACATATAAAGTCTATGTATAGTCAGCCAGGAAGTGAATTTTACTGATTATTGTTACAATGACTAATACCAGGAGAGTTGTCTGGTCTACCTGAACTGACATGGAGGAGGGTATTTGTCAACAAGAAATACATGTGGTTAACATCGGTGTACAGGTAATCTAATGGGATTTCCACTATGATGTAGGCAATTATTTACAAAGTAAAATGAAGAGCAAGTTCATTGATTTAGTCCTGATTAATTTGAATTAAGTCAAAAAGATGTTTAAAAAGTCACAACAACATGTTTGAAGGTATTTTTAATTATTATTATTAATATAAAGATAATTGTGTAAAATGCAATTATTAATTTCTGTTACTGTTAAAGCGAAGTGGGGTAGATTTTTTGTGTTTTAATTTGATAATTATAACAACCTTTGGTTTTTAGTGTGATTGTATCAGTTTATTTTAACTTGATTATTCAGGGAACTATGAACTGAAACAATGCAGTCATTGTGATTTTCTAAAAAAAACATCAGATAGTTTAAAAATATTGAGTACTGTACTATATGACCACAGTGTTTAAACATTCAAAATTTCACCAGCTAGTATCAACAGTGCATTCATATTCAGATTGCACTAACTAGCATCACTGCATTCATATTCATAACTGCACTTAAGCTGGTATCACAGTGCAATATTATTCATAACTGCACTAGCTAGCATCACAGTGCAATAATATTCATAACTGCACTAACTGGCATCACAGTGCAATAATATTCATAACTGCACTAACTAGCATCACAGTGCAGTAATATTCATAACTGCACTACTAGCATCACAGTGCAATAATATTCATAACTGCACTAACTAGCATCACAGTGCAATAATATTCATAACTGCACTACTAGCATCACAGTGCAATATTATTCATAACTGCACTAGCTAGCATCACAGTGCAATAATATTCATAACTGCACTAACTGGCATCACAGTGCAATAATATTCATAACTGCACTACTAGCATCACAATGCAATAAAATTCATAACTGCACTATCTAGCCATACAGTGCAAAAAATATTCACTAGCTAGTACCACTGCATTTATTTCTTAAAGCTGAAACCTGCTATTGTTGCATAAGAAAGAACGAAAACGTTTGCAATACATTATAACAATTATCATGTTTATTATTATTAGTAGTATTATTATTATATATATGGATGGTATGTCTACTATTAGATTAAATTTTGATCTAGGTTGATTAAATTGAATTTGTTTTTTTTTTAAATTTTTCATTTATTTTTTTTTTAAATTTTATTATTAATATTATTATTATTTTATTTTTATTTTATTTTTTTGTAGATTTGTAATGATATAAATTGTATAATAAATTTTTTCTTACATTTAACTTAATCAGTGTTTTCTTGCCAGTTTTTACCTATATGAACTTTCATTACACCTGTCGGAACTTTTGTTACACCTGTCTGGATATATGTATATATATATACAAATATTTTTTACCTGGTATTTTTTTTTGTTAATTTGGTTGTTTAATACACCAGAGGTATGAATCATAAAATTTATAATCCCTAAAAGATAAATCCACCCACTTATAAAATGATTTATACCTTTTTATATTGTTCTGTCAAGTTGAAAAAGGTAAAAAAGCTAATGCATTATCAGATATTTCTGTAATTGTTTTATTTTCATTGTTGTACCAGTGTATTTTATGGTTTTGGATATTTTAGGGTTTAGGTAGGGTTACTTTAATTGCAGTCATAACTTTTTCATATATATATATATATATATATATATATATATATATATATATATATATATATATATGAAAATTTAATGTGTAGTGTCTGGCCCCAGTTTCACAATCATTCACTCAACTGAGTGTACACTTAACTCAAATATTGCCATTTTTTGCTCATCAATATTTTGAAAATTTTAAGTTTAATGAAACAATATTTTGTTTTATTCAACAATTCTACACTAAATAATTAAGATATAACATTAGATATTCATTTTTAACTGTGTAATGTCTTAAAAATTGAATTGAAATATTCCGGAATTTGAGTTGAGTGTACACTCAGTTGAGGGAATGATTGTGAAACTGGGGCCTGGTTTCTTTGTTGTCATTTTTAACAAGATTGGTGTCTTGGTATCCACCCTCCCCTCTTCCTGACCACTATGGTAGAGTGATCACTTCATAAGTGAGAGGTTGAGGGTTCAAAGCCTCCTGGGACTGGCCGAGATTAGAAAGTAGGTAGTGACTCTTTTTTTGCTAAACACTCGGCATTTAGAAATGAAAGTCATGGGATCCTTCAGATGAGACTTTAAAAACTGATGCCCTATGTCATGGCAGAAGTGCATGTTAAAGAACCCTCCCTGCACATTGCCCTCTTGACGTCTCAATATAAGTGAAATATTCTTGACTGGGACATAAAACCCCATTAAATCAAATCAAATCTCCCACCCCCTCCCCTAAAGCATATGCATACAGATCATGTGGATCACAGTACCTCTCAGGGGCGCGGAGGCCGAGTGGTCTAAAGGGTGCGCTTACGGATCACAGTGCCTCTCATTGCCTGGGTTCGGATCCCACTCGGGACAGATCCTAGTGTGAGAAAGTTTGTCAATTTGCTTGCCAAAGGTCGGTGGTTTTCTCCGGGCACTCTGGTTTCCTCCATTCCAGAACTGACCACCTTGAAATAAGTGAAAGATTGTTGATTAGGGCGTAAAACACCATTACTCCACTCCACAGTACCTCTCACCCCTTGGACTTAAATCCCACTAGAAAATAGGAAGTTAAAAGAGCCTGGTACTGACAGTTACAAAAACTTGAAGGATAAACTTGAATATAAGCACTGCACAGATAGTGTTTTCACAAAAAAAAAAAAAAAAAAAAAAAAAAAAAAAAAAAAAAAAAAAAAAAAAAAAAAAAAAAAAAAACTTCCAAGTTTTTCACATGAAAAATATGTCAAATTCATACATATTTAAATGTGAATTTGGCACAACAGAATTATTTGAAACATTGGTTTGTAATTTCATAGATAATTCATATAATTATTGCTCACCAGATATTTCTTTTACATGAACATCTCCAAAAAAAAAAAAAAAAAATAAATGTAAAGTAGAGATCATACCAGTATAACATATTAAGCTTGACATGTTGGTTGTTTATTAACAAGTGTTAATCAGTGTTGTGATTTTATTTTTATTTTCAGATTTTATTTTGAAAAACAATTATGTAGATTCACATGTTATCCGGCATACTGATGTGGCTGACAAGAAAACAACGACACAAATTGCCTCACCTTCAGCCTTTGGCCAATCGTTTCATCATCGCTGGTGGCCAGAGAATAATATGTAAGTGTGATGAAAAAGGCATATGTTGTACAGTTAAAATATAACACTTTTAGGGAGAATTCTGTTTTCAGATTAATGAAGATGTGGGCTTGATATGAGTCTTATAATCCGAGATAATTCTGGACTTGGTATGTTTAGTAATCCTGGTCTGTGTTGTAGGACTGTCCATCTATTGGAGAAGAACTTTAGCACCAGGCCAGCCAGTCAGTTATAGTTTTATTTGAATGGCTGTATAATGCCATCAGTGCAACGCACAGGCAAAGTTTCTGCACTTTCGCCTATAGCTGGCGACGTCTTGATATAAGTGAAATATTTTTGACTGGGATGTTAAACACCATTATTCAACTCAACTCTTTCCCCTTTCAGTCCTCTGATTAAATAAGCTACACATTCATTTAAAAATCTTAAGTCAAGTGAACATTGAATCAAAATAATGATCCTCCAAAATTTCTGTCTGCATTGCAGTTCACTGAACAATCAATCAGTATCCCTTTTTTTGGAAACTTAAATTAGACTTTCAGTCCACATAAAATGCATTTGAAAGGTCATGTGAGCTTATTTCTTAAAAGAGTAACGTCTATATGAAAGAAAGAAAGAAGCAAGGATAGAGAGAAAGAGACCAAGATTATTTACTGAATTGTAAAGAAAATTTCATGATTTCTGGTTTAGAAGAAGTGTGTTAATAACTTTTACTTAATAAAGCACTATCCTGCTGATACTGCTGGCACGCCTTTTTTTTTTACCTTCCTCAAACTCTCGATCTACGGTAATCAATATGAGTTGCTTCATTAAAAAACAGTTCAACAGCATTCCATTTGATTCCCTTTAACATTTGTATGGAATAAAAATTTTCATTGGATATGGAATTGCATATGTTGACAGTTTCCCATAAAATCAACATTAATGCGGAATTCGAACTGTGTTTCTTTTACTAATTGTTCCATACAAGTCTTAAGGGGTATTGATTGCGTGGTTCTCTGGGGAATTCTTTTGTTATGTTATTTGAAGACAATGATGTTTGTGAAGATGTTTAATTTCTTTTCTGTGTTATGATTATGTAATATTTGCATGATAGAATATATAACTACTTTAACAATGTATTGTTTGAATGTTCATAGTTCTAAAGTGTATTTCCCATTCCCTTTACTAACAATGACAAATAAATTTAAAATTTTGAAAAAGTTAGGTCAAAAATGGGTTTATAAGATGTTTTATTACTCGTGGATTTTCATTGGTCAGAAATCTAAACAGTCACATAACATTTTTTTTACATTTTCATTGGTTAAAGTTTTTTAATATAAAAAGATGAAAATGTTTTTTTAACTGTTTCTAATTTTTTTTCCAGATTTCAAAAAAAAAAAAAAATTAATTTTTAAATCACAGAAATTTATTTTTGAGCTTTCATTGGTTTGCACTATTCAGAATGGAATATTTTTGGTTCTTCTAAGCCAGTTCGTCTTTCAGCTGAATGCATGGTAATCTGTGAAATGTATTAGATTATTTGTTTAGTTTAGTTTATATTATAATTATGTAGTCGGTGATGGTGGGACTAGATACTATAGAGGGAGGGTAAAACGGTCAAACCATGGTGTCCCTCCCCAATCCAGTTTGATATGCAAATTGTAAAAGAAATGCTTTCTTTTTAAGTTGTAGAGTGCTGAATATCTGATCCTTAAAGTTCAGAACAAATACTGATATTTAAATCTAGGCATATATATATATATATACAAAGGGTTCTTAGTATATATATATATATAAATATATATATATATATATATATATATATATATATATATATATATATATATATATATATACAGTGAAACTTGTGAAAACTGGACCCTGGAAAAACCGAAATCTGTGAAAACCTGATGTGAATGCTTGTCCCGATTTACTCCCTTTTTTTATTCTATACAATGAAAACCTTAATAAAACGGACCCTGTAAATTCCAAAAATTGGACGTTTTTCACTGTCCAGATCATAAAAACCTATATATTTTCACCTTTGTAAACCAGATTCCAATTAAAAATAAATAAACAAACCAGAAACAGAGAATTTTATTTAAATTATTCAAACTTGCAAATTTGCAACAAAATGACTGTTATTTCCGATCCCATAAAAACATGATAAACTATAAATAAAATTGATTTCCAATAGCGTAAACAACATCAAATTAACTTCGAAGTAAAAAAAAAACTGACCGCAAGAAATACAATTATTACCATCATCAAGTGGCAGAGTATACATCAACACGTGTGAAAGGTGTCACAAAAAATAATAATTATCGGCTTAAAGAAATCGGTCAACCAAAATCAAGATTAGCTTGTGTTTGATTGTAACACCTTAGTTTTTAAAGACTTCCTTTTTATGTCCAAGTTGTCGCCGATCGTTACCAAAACTTAAAGTTGGTTTAATAAAAGCAAATTAAAACAGAAATTAAAATCTTACAAAAACAGTAAAGCAATACAATATTATAACAGCGATATAATTCACATTGGAGTCATTTATTTTATTTGAATGTCTTTGTTACTTCATTTTGCTGGTAGGACTCGGTATCACAATGATAATTTACAACTTTTTCCGATATCTTAAATCGACAAAATTTCAGTCAAGAATGATATTTAAATAAGTTTTGAGGTTACACAAAACTTCAGTCAAGAATAGAATAGTCGCAGTGAAGATGACTTTGAATTCCGTAAACTATTCGGCTCTCAATCAAACAACTGAAATGTGCTTTGTATAGATAAAACATTCTATGCAGTCAGCTGATAGAAAAACCTAAAAATGGAATGGCAGTTGTTACTATTAACCAACAAAAATCAAACGTCATATCAGTAAATTCAAGCAATTCAATGTTTTGGGTGCAGTTATAGTTACGTTGACCTACATATGTACTCCAACAGAAAAAAGCGCATCTGCATTTTTGCTGGTATGTTTGCATCGGAATAAAATCAACTTAAAATATACATTACTTACCATAATAACTTTATTATTACATATGTCATATTTCAAGTTTATTATTTCAATGAAACTATATTATTCATAGTCATGATTTCTGATTCCACTTTTTCATGATAAAAAACACCTAAAAATACACACAACCTGCACAACAGACACATCCTAAAGGGAGATAACATATACTGGATTTGCTACTTATTATCAAGGGCAGTGAACTCTAGTGGATAACCTTAATAAACCGGATTCTGTGAAAACCATTTTTTTTTCAAGGAATGGGGGTGGTCCAGTTTTCACAAGTTTCACTGTATATATATATATTTAAAAAAAAAAAAAAAACAACAAAGTACTAAGAACCCTTTTCACTTTCCATATTAATATATCCAAAAAAAAAAAAAAAAATAAAAAAAAAAGATAAAAAAAAAAAAAAAACAAAAAAACAAAACAAAACTCTGAGAACCCTTTATGCTTTACTATAAAAATTTACTTATTTATAAAAATGTATTCCTCTAGATTTCAGATTCATTCATGCATTTTATGTTCAACTAGAGTTGAAAATAAAAAAAAAAGTTGTTGATTTGAAGTATAAAATGTAAAATTGCATAAAATGGATTTTAATATGTTTTTATTTGACCAAAATATTTCTTTTTTTTAACATATGATATAACAGATCTTGGTAATATGATTTATTTTTAGTCTGTCATATTCGATAATGAATAATCAGGCAAAACTTAATGTGAGACGCTCTAGTTTTCCTGCCAGGTATGTTCAGATCACTCCCACTAGAGGGCGCTTTGGCTTATATACTTATACACTAGCATTCAACTTTTCCAATCCTTCAGCCATGATTCTTCTTGTACTGTTAATCCCACCTTTGACATGACTGTTTGTGCTTGATTGATGCATGTAGGTAGAATTATTTTTAGATATAATATATTAATCATTTAGCTAGATTCTGAATTGCATCGTACTTGCAAATACCTAACCCTGACATCCTTGGTAAATGGTGGTAAGATCCAGATTTAAAAAAAAGAAAACTTTGATCTTTTTAATTCAGGGGTTTTATATTTTATGGCTCAGATGAGCCATCTTGTATTTAAAAAAAAACCAACACTTTTTATATGTGCCTGTTGCATGTTTTCTGACTGTTCTAATGTGTTTTCTTTTTACGACTCATCCAAAACTCTGTTATGCTTGGTTCATAGGACATCCTTTTTTATAATGTAACATTGAGGATTCATTTAAGAGTTAACATTTACAATTCATTTAAAAAAAACTGTAAAAAAAATTGCTTATCTGAAATACCCACCAACAAGTTTGGAAATGGTTGACAAAGATGTTCCATGCCCACAAGTCAACGGCACTTAGCAGTGTTGCTGATAGAAGACAGTGTTATAACCTTGCAGTGTTGCTGATATATAACAGTGTAATAACCTTGCAGCATTGTTGATGTGTGACAGTGTGATAACTTTGTAGTGTTGTTGATATGTGACAGTGTGATAACTTTGCAGTGTTGTTGATGTGTAAGTGTGATAACCTTGCAATGTTGTTGATGTGCGACAGTGTGATAACCTTGCAGTGTTGTTGATGTGTTGCAGTGTAATAACCTTGCAGTGTTGATGATGTATGACAGTGTGATAACCTTGCAGTGTTGATGATAGATGACAGTGTGATAACCTTGCAGTGTTGATGATAGATGACAGTGTTATAACCTTGCAGTGTTGTTGATGTGTGGCAGTGTAGTAACCTTGCAGTGTTGATGAGGTATGACAGTGTGATAACCTTGCAGTGTTGCTGATAGATGACAGTGTGATAACCTTGCGGTGTTGTTGATATGTGGCAGTGTGATAACCTTGTAGTGTTGCTGATAGATGACAGTGTGATAACCTTGCAGTATTGTTGATGTGTGGCAGTGTGATAACCTTGCAATGTTGTTGATGTGTGACAGTGTGATAACCTTGCAGTGTTGCTGATAGATGAGAGTGTGATAACCTTGCAGTGTTGTTGATGTGTGACAATGTGATAACCTTGCAGTGTTGCTGATAGATGAGAGTGTGATAACCTTGCAGTGTTGTTGATATGTGGCAGTGTGTATAACCTTGCAGTGTTGCTGATAGATGAGAGTGTGATAACCTTGCAGTGTTGTTGATGTGTGACAGTGTGATAACCTTGCAGTGTTGCTGATAGATGAAAGTGTGATAACCTTGCAGTGTTGTTGATGTGTGAGTGTGATAACGTTGCAGTGTTGCTGATAGATGACAGTGTGATAACCTTGCAGTGTTGTTGATAGATGAGAGTGTGATAACCTTGTAGTGTTGTTTATGTGTGACAGTGTGATAACCTTGCAGCGTTGCTGATAGATGAAAGTGTGATAACCTTGCAGTGTTGTTGATGTGTGAGTGTGATAACCTTGCAGTGTTGCTGAAAGATGAGAGTGTGATAACCTTGCAGTGTTGTTGATGTGTGACAGTGTGTATAACCTTGCAGTGTTGCTGATAGATGACAGTGTGATAACCTTGCAGTGTTGTTGATGTATGGCAGTGTGATAACGTTGCAGTGTTGTTGATGTGTGACAGTGTGATAACCTTGCAGTGTTGCTGATAGATGATAGTGTGATAACCTTGCAGTGTTGTTGATGTGTGACAGTGTGTATAACCTTGCAGTGTTGCTGATAGATGACAGTGTGATAACCTTGCAGTGTTGTTAATGTGTGACAGTGTGATAACCTTGCAGTGTTGTTGATGTGTGACAGTGTGTATAACCTTGCAGTGTTGTTGATGTGTGACAGTGTGATAACCTTGCAGTGTTGTTGATGTATGACAGTGTGATAACCTTGCAGTGTTGTTGATGTATGACAATGTGATAACCTTGCAGTGTTGTTGATGTGTGACAGTGTGTATAACCTTGTTGATTTGTGACAGTGTGTATAACCTTGCAGTGTTGTTGATGTGTGACTTGTGTATAACCTTCCAGTGTTGATAGGGGACAGTGTATATTTATTACCTTGCAGTATTTTTCAGTATATGACAGTGTATAACATAGCAGTGTCTTTTTTTACATAATCCTTCGGTGTTGCAGAATCTTGTTTTTCAAAACCATTTTCAGGTCTTTTTATATTGACACTGTATTTTAACATTGGTAACAGTCCAGCTATAAACCTTTTTCATATGTAGGTAACTTTATTCTGACTTCAAGGATATATTGGTAATTGTTTTCTTCTAAAAATATTACAAGATGATCAAATCATTGTTTGCTTAAAGTGTGAAAGAGTTGGAGTTGGTCTCCCAATAGTGTGTTTGGGGATGGGGGTTTGGTCAGTGTCTGAGTGGTCTAAAGTGCCTTTCACCATCTCACTTGGACAGATTCTTAACTGAGAAAGTTAGTCTGTTTGCTGAATGTTAATGGTTTTCTCTGGGTACTCTGGTTTCCTCTTCCATTCCAGAACTGACTATCTTGATACATTAAGTAAAAGAATCTTGATTTGTGCATCAAATACCATTTCTCAACTATCAAGAACACTGTGTGTTCAAGTGATTGATTTTTAGCAATATATTGACATTGACAGGACATGGATTTACTTATATAATATACATACCGTATAAGTATATTAGCGTGTTATATTTCGCACTTCCGAGGGTCTCAAACATTTAGCGTGTATTAATAAACATTTAGCGTCGTGTATTAATAAACATTTAGCGTGTATTATATTAATAAACATTTAGCGTGTATTAATAAACATTTAGCGTGTATTAATATTGGCGCTGTCATTGTTTCCCTTTAAACAGGGAAGCTTAAATTAATATTGAAGTGTATAAATATTGGCGGGAAATAATTTAACTCCAAAAACGCCTAAATTAATACACAACCAAAATTAATACCTATACAGTAGTGCTTATATCTGAAGTATTACAATAGATATTGAAAATATGAAAAAATAATATCGTCATATTGACTGTGCCGGTGAAAGTAAAATAAATGAAAAGAATAAACAGCATCTGACAATTTTAAAAAATTACCGGGGATGTTATTGAAAATTTAAAAAATTTGAGCTAAAAGTTTCACTATAGCAATACAAATATCAAAGTTCATATTGAAAGTAGACTTTCCACATGTAAATAAAATTAAAAGAAAAAAAATGTTTCATAAAAGTTGATTTAATAAATTGAATAACTCGGCTTTATATAGGATTTAATATTGATATTATGTAATTGAACACTCTCTTATGGAAAATAAAATAAATACATTATGTCTTTCACCAAATCTGCTTACAAGTTCGGATCATCAACAGAAGAGCGATTAAATCCAACTAGCAGGCATACATTAGCCAAAAAAAAAAAAAAAATTATAATAGAATTTAACAGATTTTGTTGTTTGCTGCCGTCAGTCATTTTAACATACATGTGATCATTGGTTGTATTTGTACAATTGATATGCTCTGTTATTTGACTTTGGCTTTTGGTTTTGATTATAATTACTGCATAGATTTCAGTTGTATAACAGAAAATATTTTCACTGATTTTACACATACCGACACAGATTATTGTTTGGGTTTGGTTGGTTTGGTTGGTTGGTTTGGTTGGTTGGTTGGTTGGTTGGTTGGTTTGGTTGGTTGGTTGGTTGGTTCGTTTGAATCTTGTTTTATGTCACATCAGCAATTTTCAGCTATTCCTAATGAGATGAAGCTTATGCTTTGACCATTGGCTTTTGTGGCCCCTGTCAGGGGAAGGGGTGAGGTGGGGGTAGGGGTATTTAGGTTATTGAGTGATCATATTGATTTGACATTTAATTTAGTATGACAAAGCCTTCTCAAATTTGGCACATTTGATTCAGAGGAGGAGATTTTTTTGGAGATATTTTGTCACAAATGTTTATTGTTCTGAATGTTAGCAGTTTCTGAATCCTGCTTTCAGATAATCCAGATTCCCTAGTCTATGTCAAAATGTTTTTTAAATCATTATATATCACAGCTGTTTCTGTGCACATGGTATAGAGAGTTATAACAAATAACTGCTGCATAGTTGGAACACAAGATTAGGTATTAATAATGTAGTTGTAGAACAGTTCATAAGAACACATTTGTATTTTTGGAACATGTAATTTGCTGTCAGTGTTACTGTGCTAGAACTTATTGTTATGCCTGTAGGCTGCATTAAGGCACCATGACTATGTGTCACAAAGAGTATTGTGGCACAATTTCATAAGACTGAAATCACCAAATTTTATCTAAGTTTCAATTCCTATAATAAATTATCATAATTTGAAGGTGTGTTTGAACATTTAGGATATTAAATGGACTTTCAACACTAAGTATGAATGGACATTAATTACTCAGTTTAATCCATTTACATTAAAGCTTAATTATATATGACATAAAGTAGACATTTATCTTAATGTTTCCTTTTGTTTATATTTTGGTTATTCAGTAATTAACACATATTTATACATATTTTACCTGTGCTAATATTTTACATAATGTTATAATGTTAATATTCATTTTTATATAAATCAGTTGGAATCTAGCTTTTGAGCTGATAACACCCAACTAGAGTATGGAATAAATTTGTTAAATTCAATTTTACCGACTTGAGCTTCTTTTTAATTAAGTGTTCAAAAAGGATCACAAATATTCTTGTGATATATGTAATGTCATAAGTTGCTGTAGGCATAGAACACTCTATAGGAACACATGCATAATGAGGGAACGCTTGAAGCAATAGTCAATATCATGACTTCCTGTTATGCCAGTAGGCTAGTAGTCAATATCACTAATTAATGTCACACTAATTGATGTTGTTGTAGAACACTTTATAGGAACGCATGTATATTGAGGGAACACTTGGGTCTATAGTTGATTTCAGGACTTCATTACTGTTATACCTTAGGTTGCAAGTCACTGTCACTGTGTAATGTGCTGTAGTTATAGAGCACTTTATAGGAACACATGTATATTGAGGAAACACTTGGATCCATATTTGATTTCAGGACTTCATTACTGTTATACCTTAGGTTGCAAGTCACCATCACTGTGTAATGTGCTGTAGTTATAGAGCGCTTTATAGGAACACATGTATATTGGGGGAACACTTGGATCCATATTTGATTTCAGGACTTCATTACTGTTATACCTTAGGTTGCAAGTCACCATCACTGTGTAATGTGCTGTAGTTATAGAGCACTTTATAGGAACACATGTATATTGGGGGAACACTTGGATCCATATTTGATTTCAGGACTTCATTACTGTTATACCTTAGGTTACAAGTCACCATCACTGTGTAATGTGCTGTAGTTATAGAGCACTTTATAGGAACACATGTATATTGGGGGAACACTTGGATCCATATTTGATTTCAGGACTTCATTACTGTTATACCTTAGGTTGCAAGTCACAATCACTGTGTAATGTGCTGTAGTTATAGAGCACTTTATAGGAACACATAGTATTATTGAACAACTGGAGACATAGTCAGTTATGAGACTTACTGTTATGCTTTAAGGCTGCAAGTCAGTATCACTCATCAATATTATATCTTGCTGTAGTTAGAGAACACTTTATAGGAACACATTTATTTTAGAGAAACATTTGAATCCATACACAATTTCAGGATTTCATGTTATGCCTGTAAGCTGCAGGTCACAATCACTCATTAATGTCTCATAACTTTCATGGGAACATTTGGAGCCATAGTCAATTTTAGGATTTCATGTTATGATGTTTTCATGTAAGCTGCATGTCATCATAACTCATTAGTATTTCATAACTTGCTGTAGTTAGAGAACACTTTAGAGGAACACATAGTATCATGGGAACATGTTGAGCCTTAATAATTTCATGGGAACATTTGGAGCCATAGTCAATTTCAAGATTTCATGTTATGATGTTTTCATGTAAGCTGCAGGTCACCATCACTCATTAGTATTTCATAACTTGCTGTAGTTAGAGAACACTTTAGAGGAACACATAGTATCATGGGAACATGTGGAGCCTAAGTCAATTTCAGGATTTTCTGTTATGCCTGTAAGCTGCATATCACCTTCACTATGTATGTAGGAATATATTTATATTTGGGCAAATTACGTTAAACACATGAATTTCCACCAATGCTCTGAAAGGGCAGGCAACTCCTGTCAAGCTATCTGCACCTGCCACATGTGGAATCAAAATTGAGAACAGAAGGAACATCATCATATCTTGGATAATTTTGGATACAGAAACATCATATAATATGTCTCAAAAACTATATTCATCTTCTTGTCTCTTTTAAACCAGGTTCTTATAAATCACGGGGCCTCTCCCAACCTAGGTTTGAATCTCAACCTGGCAGATCCTAGTCTTAGCAAGTTTGTCTGTTCGCCTGCTGAAGATCAACGTTTTTTCCAAAGGCACTCCAGTTTTCTCCATAGTTTTGAACTGACCATCTCTTAATAAGTGAAAGAATCCATGACTGGGGTGTAAAACACCATTAATCCAATTCAATCCTAGTCTGTCTATATAGAAATGTATAATATCTTCTCAGTTCGATTATATTTTTGCTTGAATCGTGATAACGCGATAACACTTTTATTAATTTGAAGCTGATTGTAATTTTATATGTAGATAAGCATGCATATATGATACAAAAAATATCATGATGATTGTGCATTTTGATTCTGTTATATCGGAAAAGAAGGCACGTTTTAATCTATTTTGAGAATTGACTTTCAATTTTTTCCAGGGTTATAAAGTAATAAATCTGATTTTAGAACTGGTAAATCTAGCGAGCTGCCAATCATGTTAGGTTTGTTTGATCCGGTTTATTATTACCTCATAATTTTAAAAATATTTAAAGTATTTTCCAAAAAAAATTTATTTAAAAAAAAACAATCTAAAATAAAATTGATTATTTTGATAAAAACCAATACCTGTTTCATGCTCTGAGATCATGTTTGTTGCCATTTAAATCCAATAACTGGAACAGCGAATCTACCAAAGATAAAGACTTCAGAAATTTTGGAACCATCCACAAAACCCCCCCCCCCCCCCCCCCCCCCCCCCCCCCCCAAAAAAAAAATGCATGATCAATTCAGTTTTTAACTCTCTTAACTTAACATTACTCAAAATATATCTTAAAAAAACCATAAATTATCTACCATCTAACTTTGAAAACACTGATATTGAGTTGAAAATCATTTTAAATTTTGATTTCATGGAAATTGTTTTATAAGCCATTTTTACTACACATTTATTAAATGTGAGATTTCCAGTAATTGAATGATGTCATATGATGCACAGATTAAGTTATTGATCAATAAACTGCATCACTTTTCTGAACAGCAAGTTCAATGTAAACCTATACAGTAACTATTGTGAATTTTCATCATCAACCAATCAAAAATGGGATAACATTGGCTGTCTATTTAACCAATCAAAAAGTTTTTTTTTAAATACAAATTACTGCACAGCAAACCAGTCATAGATGAGATGCCTGAATTTGACAGGATAAGTGCATGGTTTGGTTTAATTTTTTTCTGAACTGTCTTTTTTTATAACGACAAGAATGATTTATCCAGTTTATTTATGACATAATCATAGCATGCTGTTAAATAAGAATATTATATTTTTGTATAATGTTGGTGCATGTTGAATTGTCATCTATGTCAATCAGATTTCCATACTTCTATGAATGCTATATACTTATTTTGTGCATGTGATAAAATTTCCAGCATTTGCATGTAAGAAGAATGTCATTGATTTGTTTTCAAATATTCCTCATTTTAAATGTATGAAATCTCTATCTGAAAATTTTTTAATGCTTATCAAGGAATATGACTCATTTAATGAAATGTAATCTTATTCTTACAATGAAAGCTAAATGAAAGAACAGAATGAACAAGACAAAATGGCTGTCTTCATTTGCTTTTTTGGGGGTGGTTGTGGTCGTGGGGGTTGTGATTAGGGTGGGGGTACCTTTTCCTCAACCAGGATTTATTTGCTCAATATAAGGTTGGTGTGTTTAGTGTGTTGATAAAATGCACTTGTCATGTGCATGGATGCATGTGTCTCATTTCAAAGTAAGATTTTTTTTTTAAAAAAAAGGGATATTTCTAAAAGTATTGAACTTTGACTTTAACTGAAAGATTTGATCTTCTTGTTTCTTTTTACTTTTTCTTATGCTTAGCTCTGATGCATTGTTTAAAAAACTTACCGGTACTTTTTTCCCTAATGAAGTTTATTTAATTTTTCAAACTGGACACTTTGTAGTTGAAAACTATTTTTTGTTAAGACTTATGTGTGGCATGACTGTCCAATTGACACTTTTGGTGGGAAAAAATCAATACACTTGCAATACCAGCAGAGGGATACAGACCCAATTGGGACTCTTATGTTTTCAATAAACCATCTGAAAATCAGATTTTAAGCTTAAATATTCAGTGTATATAGATTGTATTTTTAAAAGAAATAAAATAGAATATATAATTTTGAAACAATTTTTTTTTTTTCAATTGTAAAGGTAAATGTGAAAAATTATGTTTACCTCACCTTAACAATGGCTTTAACATGGTCCATTGATTTTTATGACATCAAAAATGTTTCATAACATCAAGTTAATTGGATGGTGATCAAAGAATTATTTGCTCTATCTGTTACTTTTAATTCATTGTTTGCATTTAAATTCATATTTCAAAAAATCAATTTCATTGTCTCCATGCATAGGTCACACCCCTCAAATTGTAATGCAGTGTAATGACATCTCATGTTGATCAGTAGAAACAAATGTGTAATGATGTTTCACTATGTGGTTGGTATAGTCACAGACATAAATATATAATGACTTTTCTTGTTGACAAGTAATTTTGCAGACTTAAAAGTTTAATAGTATCCCATGTAGGTTGGTGATTATGAACATCAGTTGGTAATGAAATTTCACGAAAATGTGTAATGATACTTCACACTGGATAGTAGTTCATTGACATCAATTTGTAATGATGTTTTACATTAGTTGTTCATTTCACAGACATAAAGGTGTAATGATATTTCACTATGATTGGTAGTTTTACAGGCCTAAATGTATAATGATATTATCACAATGGTTGTTAATTCACAAATATAAAAATGTAATTCAGTTTCACAATGGTTGGTAGTTTCATGGATATAAGAGGGTAATTCACAGTAGTTGGTAGGTTCATAGATATTAAAGTAAAATGGAATTTCCCATTGGTTGATAGTTTCACAGACATTGGAGTATAACAATATTTCGCAAGAAGTTTTAGAGATATAAAAATGTATGTTATTCCATTCGTATATTCTGATGATTGCATTTTTTCAAAAAAAAACATTATCACAATTGTGGAAGTAAGTTATATATATATATATATATATATATATATATATATATATGTGTGTGTGTGTGTGTGTGTGTGTGTGTGTGTGTGTGTGTGTGTGTGTATTTGATATTAAGTGTGAAAAATAGTAAATTAATGAATGCTTCTAATGTGATATAATATATTAATTTATTTAGGAAAAAGTCTGAGGCGAGTAAAATTCCAGGTTTAAAAAATTTAAAGAAAGCTGTAGCCAAAAGCCCTAGTTTGCCAAAGAAACAATCATCTCCAGACAATGTAGGCGGGAATAACAAACCAAAGGCAGTATCTAGCTTAAGTGTGCCAGCTTCAGATACAGTGGTGTCTAGTTCTAATCTCGGGGCCAAGCCAAAAACTGGTTCAAATCTTCAGTTGCCGTGTGACGAAAGCATGGTTCATAGTACTGAAGATTTGGAAAGTGTAAGTGATCAATTTCTTTTAAGAAATTTCTTTATCTCTTTATGTAACTTCTTTATCCAGAATGATTGATTTATTGGGTTTTACTGCCCAGTCAAGAATATTTCACATATAAAGAGAATTTACCACCTATAGGTGAAGTGGCAGATATTTTGACCTTTGCAGTCTGCTTAGGACAATGTGAAGGGAGGGTTTTTTAATGTGCCACTCCTGCTGTGACATGGAACATGGAACATAAATTTTTAAGTTCTCATGCAAAGAACTCTGTGACTTTCATTTCTTAATGCTGAGTTCTTGGTGAAAGAACTGTCACTACCAATATACAAGTCTTGGTCAGATCCGGCAAGGGTTAACCCCTCCCCCCCAACCTCTCACATACGAAGCAAGCTTTCTACCATCTGAGCTGCCATATTGGTTTTATCCATTATGAAAGGATATACAGATTAAAACCTGTATATAGAAACCCTGTAAGTGGGAGGTCATGGGTTTGAACCCCAACAGGGTCTGACCTAAGACTTGAAAGTGGGTAATGACTGTTCTTTTGCCAAGCACTCGGCATTACAAAATAAAAGTCATGGTTCTTTCGGATGGAAACTTAAAATAAATGAGATCCTGTGTCACGGTAGGCATGACACGATAAAGAACCCTGCTTTATATTACGCAAAATTCCTGCACTTTCATCTATAGCTGACAACGTCTAGATATAAGTGAAATATTCTTGACTCGGACGTTAAACACTATTACTTAACAGTCAACTCTGTATATAGGAACCTCATACGGGACATAAGAAATATGGACGTTTTAGACAGGTTGTGTTTATAGTAAAGTTCTTTTTTTGGTTTGAAGGTTAACCTATTTGACCTTCAAACACTGGTCTTAAAAGAAATGTCTTTATATTGAGAAGGTTGCTGTAAAGGGTTTTATTTCATTGAAGTAATGAATAAATTAATAATTCAGTAGTGATATCTATTTTATCAAAAATGTGATGGAGAATTGTGAAATTTCAAATTTAGAACATTTACTTTTTAAATGACAATTTACAAATCTTTGCATATTGCATGACTTCCTGAAAATTAAGTTCCGTTAACATTTTATAGTAATATCGGTAATCAGAATTTTTATACAAAGCATTCAGTCAATTGCTCTAATTTTATTAGTTAATTAAGTTTTTAACAGTACAATTAATTGTGATTTATAATTACAGCTTGAAGTGAGCAGTAGGGAAAACGGCAGTAGTGGGGAGGGAGGTTTAGATGACCCCGATGGCCCAACCCCCACAGATGGTAATGTCGATCCCTCCCGAACAAAGGCAGCCCTTGAACATACACAATCCAAAATTCGTAAAACTATGGAGCTCATAAAGGCAGAACAGGCTGCAAAAGAAGGTAAGGCCATGATTCAAAAGAAAAAATTCAAAAATGAAACTTTTATTTAAAAACTCTTTAAAAAAATTAGATGTATGGTTGTTTCACACTCTTGTCAAAATTCTTTCACTTATATCAAAGCGGTCACTTTTGTTTGAGATGGTGGAGAAAACTGGAGCAGAGTGTTTGGAGAAGTCCAACAAACTTTGGCAAGTGAACTGACAAAACTGTGTTTTACCTAGTGAGATCGGAACCTAGGCAGTAGGCGTGTTGTTACCTGTAAGTACATGCTTTAGACTGTTCCGCAGTAGCAATCCCTTGTTTCCATTATGCAGCAAGACAAGACTTCAGTTTACAATGATGTTGTGGCTGGTAAATTGTTGATTGACAAACAAAAGTGACTTTTTCTTTTCCATTAGTCAAGTACGCATGCACTACATTGTAGGATTGTAGAAAAAAAAGGTTTAAATTTTGCATGAATAAAGTGAGTTATTGTGTTGATATAAGTGCAAGGAAAAAATATTTTTCACTTATGAACAAAAATTTCTGTCATCCCTGTCGATATTTCATTGTGGGAATTATCTATCCCATCCCAAGTTGGAATTACTTTTCCCTATTAATATAAGATAATCTTTTTTCAACAACTAAATTAATGATGTCCTTATCATTTTATACAAAAATGTCAACAAAAAAAAAAAAAAAAAAAAAAAAATACACCGATGATTGGAAGAAAATAGAACATTTCATGTAAATATCTGTTTTTCAAATCATTTTATTTTGTTGCAAATGAGTGAGAAAATGAATCTTACAATGACAATGGTGTAAGTTAGAGTTATCTCAAACTCGGATGAATATTTCCAATGTCTAGAACTCGCTGTGCTTGTTTTGAACTTGAAAAAAAATTTATCCTCATCTGAAATCTCTCTATCTCAGACCATCACTGATGTTGAATTCTATTATTAAACAATAAGCTCCTTTATTAAACAGTTGTTGGAACCGACAAGTGACTCTTAGTAGTTTTTTCCTTGTATTATTTTTCCAAGTATTGTGTATTTTCCTTTCCTTTAATATCCTTTGTTGGCATTGTCACAAGTTCTATTTTGACTTCTATGACAATAAAATTTGAATTTGAATTTGAATTTGAATTTTTTGTTATTATGAAACTATTGAGTTTTGATTATTTTCTTTTCAGAAAATGTAAACGAATATTTACGTCTGGCAGCAAGTGCCGACAAACAACAACTACAACGCATAAAAACCGTATTCGAAAAGAAAAACCAGAAATCAACACAGATCATCAGTCAGCTACAAAAGAAGCTGGAAAACTATCATAAACGATTACAAGACATTGAAATGTATGGCGTGTCTGGACACAAACAAGCCAAAGAAGTGTTACGCGACATGGGACACGGTCTCAAGTATGTAAACGTAAAAAATATACTACATGTAACACACGATACCTACAGTAGTAATCATTTCTATATCCAAGAGGAGCAGATCCTAGGGTTTACAAAGTTGGTCATTTCTGTATCAGATAGGGGTCTCAGTCGCTAAGTAGTTAAAAAAGCAGGCTTACAGGTCAATAAGCCTTCTTACTACCTAGGTTTGAGGCCCACTCTGAGCAGATCCAAGGATTAACTAAGTTGGTCAGTTTGCTTGCTTGGAATATAAAAGTTGCTACACTCGCCTTTAAGGCACAGCAATGCAAGTGTCTTAGATATAAGTTATATAGAAAAAAAATTAACTCTCCCCCTAAAAAAAAGAAAGGAGGGAATGCATAGATATTTGTATATATTTATCATTTTGTTGTGTGTTCTGTCTTTTTCCATATATATATGTATATATATATATATATATATATATATATATATATATATATATATATATATATATATATATATATCCATGACATGATGAATAATTTGCCATTTTATTGTGTCTTTTTTTTTTGCATTGCATGCCTTTTATTTTGTTTATAATTTTTTTTTTGCACATTTTTGTCATAATATTTTTTATTTTCCGATTATCTGAATTATTTGCATGATGTATGAATTTTGTTGTCCAATTGTTTGTGTCTTAACACTCCAGAAAAAATGAATGTAAAGAAAATTTTTGGATTTAAAACATGCTATAATTTCTAACCCTGAATTAAGAGCCTGCATCCATCCTCTTCTACCAAGCAGCACTCAACACTAGAAAAGCAGTATCCACACTTAATCCATCTGTTCCTCTGTATGACAATCTACTTTAGTGCAACACAGAGGTTGGACTTGAAACTCTCTCTATATATAAAATAGTAAAAATAATAATAAATAATATTATTATACCTCACTTGTAAATAGTTGAAAAATACGCATAGTGATTGGTTTTGGAAAAACGTGATCAGATGACAAGAAATGTGATGATATTACTCTCACGCGATTGAGTTTCCCTGATAATATTTCCCCCATTCGGGACCCCAAGCACTTGAATGTGACACACTGAGTTATCGTGTTATGAACAACCTTGGCCTTCACCTGCCCAGACGACATGGACAAAAACAAAAGTAGGGGTAGGTTTTATTTAGTGTTCTTGCATTGCATATGACTGGTGAGAGTGGACAAATCTTCATATCTCCCTCAACCCAGGGCAATAAATGTATAATAATAAATTTAAAAAAAAAAAAGGAATAAAACATGTAAAAATAAATAGTTTTTTTTTCAAAATTGTTTTCTGGAGTGCAAGAAACAAACAAATATAACCACAAAAATAGGTGATATAAATTTATGTAATTTTATGTTCTTTTAGAGGTGTTGGTGCTAATATTGTCGATGGAATTACAGGGTTTTCTGGGTAAGGTTCTATTTTATTGGATAATTTAATTAACGTCAATTTAATTTTTATGGTCATTAAAATATGTAAAAATCGCAATAAACATAAACTTGTGATTTTTATATGTCTATTTTCTGTCCATTCTTTAGACATTTCTCCTTTCTTCTGTCCATTCTTTACATATTTCTCCATTCTTCTGTCCATTCACTAAAGCTTGATCTTATTTTTAGTCCTTCCAGTAGACCAGGCTTATTCTAATTTGTGTTTCTTTCATGTGTTCTTCGTACTTATCATAACTTGTATGTGTTTTTCTTTTGTCCGTCCACTAAGAACTGCTGTGTTACTATGTTTGTACATCTTCTGTCCATTTACTGATTAATACTAATATATGCATTTCTTCTGTCCATCCATCAAACATTGCTTTGGTTATGTGTGTGTGTTTTCTTTCCATATACTGATCATTTCTTATATATGTGTTTGCTATTTTTTTCTGTCCATCCATCAAACATTGCTTCAAACATTGCTTTGGTTATGTGTGTGTGTTTTCTTTCCATATACTGATCATTTCTTATATATGTGTTTGCTATTTTTTTCTGTCCATCCATAAAACATTGCTTTGGTTATGTGTGTTTTCTTTCATCTACTGATCATTTCTTATATATGTGTTTGCTATTTTTTTCTGTCCATCCATAAAACTTTGCTTTGGTTATGTGTGTGTTTTCTTTCCATCTACTGATCATTTCTTATATATGTGTGTGCCTTTTTTCTGTCCATCCATCAAACATTGCTTTGTCTATGTGTGTCTGTATTCTGTCCATCTACTGACCATTACTAATGATAAGTAGATGGACAGAAGAGAGAAACATGTAACCCAACCAATGCTAGGTGGATGGACAGAAGAAAGACAAACACATAAACATGGATGTTTTCCCTTCTTCTGTCCATCCACCAAGCATTACTTGTTTGTAATTTGTCTTTTATCTGTCTTCTTATTGTTAATTAAGTGTGTGTGTGTGTGTGTGTGTGTGTGTGTGTGTGTGTGTGTGTGTGTGTGTGTATTGCCTCTTTTATTATTGTCTTTCTATCTTCTGTCTATCTGCTAGACATTGTCCCTTGTTACAGTGATTTTCAATATATAGAAACTTTTTGTTAAAAATTAGTTAATTTCAATTTAATATGTCTGTTTTGCTAGACAAAATGCATGTATTTTCAGAAACTGATAAAGTTTAAGTAGAAAAAAACAAAAAATAATTTAATGACTGACAAGAAGGGATTTTTGCTACAGGTGCCACAATTTTTTTCAGAGTTTGAGTTGATAATTCTGACTTCTATTTATATTATCCCTTCTCTAAGTTTACTCCCTGGCCAGGGTTGACCAAGACTTTAAAATAGGTAGTGGCACCCTAAAGAACGCTCCCTGCACATTGCCCTTAGCACACTGCAAAGGTTTAACTTTCTACCAGTTAAGGATATTTCACTTATATCAAGACGTCACCAGCTATAGGTGAAGTGGGATGTGAAACTCCATTCAATCAATCAATCAATCTAAGTTTACTGTTCTTGGATCTGACCACAGTTGGTGTAAAATTGTGTTCAGTTGCAGTCCACATTAATCCAAAATTATCAGAAAATTTGCCATTTCATAAAAGTTCATAGAAATTGAGAGTTAAGAGAATTCAATTTAATGACCTGTGGCATAACTATTTAAACTGAATTAAAAATAAATTTAGGTAAGTTTTTTATTTATATATAATTCTTGATATAAGATTTAAGAAAATTCAGTTTAACGACCGGTAAAAATTTAAAAATAAATTATGGTTAAACTTTTAATGTTTATTTAATAATCCTGATAATTTAAAACTCTTTACCAAGTCCTACTCGGTCCTAAGTGGTTAGTGTAAGGATGTGTTGTTAAGTAAATAATTATTATTTTCATCCTATTTTTTCCCCTGTATATTTGTTTCTAAAGGTTTAAAGGTTCTTATAATTGACCTTCTTCCTCATTCATAGTGATTTAATTATATTGATAAGGAAGAAATTTTATTTTATATTTTATTTTATTTCATTTCATTTAATTATTTTATTTTATTTTATTTTATTTTATTTTATTTTATTTTATTTTATTTTATTTTATTTTATTTTATTTTATTTTATTTTATTTTATTTATTTATTAATTAATTAATTAATTTATTTATTTATGTTATTTTATTTTATTTTATTTTATTTTTTAGTTTATTTTTTTATTTATTTATTTATTTATTTATTTATTTTAGGGGTGTAGTGGACAGTGTAAAAGGAGCCAAGGAGTAAGTACCTTTTGAGTTAATTATCTTGTTTCAATTGCTATTTTTGAAATCAAAGAATAAAGAGAAATTCTTTTAATTTAAAGTTCAAATTAACCAGGACTTGAACTGGGAATTTTTCAATAATAGTCAGTTATTATACCAACTGGTTACCTTACCATCTATCACGTTTGGTCCACTTTATTACTTCCTTTTCTTCAGTTCAACTGCATATACCTTGACATATTCAGTTTTTCCTCCAGGACCAACATATTGGTCAGCTACTTCCCAGGTTTGGAAATAGCTCCCAAATGTAATAGGAAAGGGTAAAAATGCAGTTACTGTGCCTGGACTCGAACCCAGGGCTCTTTCAACACCATGAGGATGCTCCACCTACATAGTAACCTAGCTAGCCGACCATCAAGCCCTGTCCACCACAAATCATTCCTAAAACGCATTAGTGGTCTACCATAGGAGAACACGTATATTTGAGTATTTCTGTTATGTTTTAAATGTTGACTTTTATTTAATTCTAGTTCAATTGTATCCAAGCCAAAGGAGTTTGCTCACTTGATCAAAAATAAATTCGGAAGTGCTGATAATATTAACCAGATGAGTAAGTATTTGTCTTAAAATTCCTTAAAATTATATTGTTATATACTGTAAATCAGAAAATTAATGCGTCATGAAATTAATGCGAATTGCCGATTTTGAAGTAAAATGCGTCTTGAAATTAATGCGATTTTTTAAATTTCAATTTTTAAAATTTTTGACTAGTCTTTTATCTTATAATTATAAACATTAAATTATGGACTCAGAAATTATTATATTATGTCTTCCTTCATTTATAAACACGTTATAAACAAACTTTCCGTAGACATTATTAAAATAAACAGTGAGGTGTGCCAAGGGTAAATTTTTATGCGCTGATGACCCATTGTTTTAAATTTTTTAAATTAACCAGGGTGGTAAAGGATTATCAGAACAAAGAAACGCATGGTTAAAAAAAACAAACATAGTCAAATATAACGCTTGGAGTTTTTATTAAAATAAAGCATTCAAAATTAGGACCTCCATGTCGGCATGTGTACAACTGATCTTCATCTTCAACTCGCGAGTTTAGAATAAAAGATTACTTATAATCACAGTACTTTCAATTTGAGGTCCAAGTCAAGGTTCAAAATGATGTATCAGTCACGATTCCACTCATAGCAAAATTCCCAGTAGGAAAGAAACAGCAAAAAATTACCGCTAAATGAGAATGTGCTCTAATTAATCAATTACGATAACAACTTCCGGTTAAGGGAGGTAACTCAATTTACTATACAGAAATCGAAAATGAATATCTGAAAATAAATGCGACAAGAAATTATTGCGATTAAACGGGCCTCGCATTTTTCGCATTAATTTCTTGCTCACATTAATTTCCTGATTTACAGTATATATATACAGTATAACCTCCGGAAACTGAACCCTGAGAAAACCGAAATCCTGTCTAAACCGGCCAGGTCCGATGGTCCCGATTTTTTCCCTCTATATTCCTTTTGTTACAAACCTTGATAAACCGAACCCTGTGAATTCTGAATACCGGCCGATTTTTTTTATGAAAAATCCGTCCTCTGACTATTAATTTCACCTATTAAATTAAAACTGATCTCGGAAATTGGCCGATTTTGCTTTGATTTTAATGCAAAATCTGTCATTTATTTTTCTTATCATTTAAATAATTTCACTCAGAAACCGTCATTTTCATCTACTGAATACCACACTTTATTTTAATGTTTTCTTTCTATTCATTCATCTCATTTAATGTCTAATAAAGACAAACATTGAAACAATGAAGATCATAATTACTTAGATCACGTCCTATCCACGTAAACAATAGGAAACGATAATTAATAATCAACTAACATTTAATCCAATAGCTTGGTCGGACAGGTGTTTGTTTGTAAGCCATTATGTGTTCGGTTGCATATCTACGCGTGTCATAATCAAATGCTTCTTATGCCTTATTACACTTAAACAATATGATTGTAAGAAAAAATATGATTGTGAAAACAAAGTGTATTTCATGAACATGGTGGTTTTTTTTTTAATTTTTTTTTTTACCTTTTATGGCTTTATATTCATGTTAAAAACCAAAAACACTAAAAATTAATCAAAGAGAATTAATTTTACTTATGACCCTTCAAAATTATTTTTACTGGGCCCTGGTCAAGATACCGGTAAATGCCACTTCACTCCAACCAGTTTTATATTTTTATTTTACTTATTATCCATCCAGTTGTGCGATAAACAATCACAAATCCTTAAAAAATTAATTTGTCCCACGAACAATTTCCGAGTTCAATATATAGGACAGAATGTTGGAAGCAACCCAGAAAAAATGGTGCTTCCTAACTTTTGTAGATTTTATCTTTATTAGCTTTACATAGCACTACAAAACATCATCATTATGATCAATGATTTCTTCCCGATAACTGATGCATGTAGCAGAGAAAAAAATCATGTGCATTTATATATGACAAGTGATACATGTGGACTGTTTCGTAACGTAAAAAATAACAAAGACTTTTCTATTTTTTCCAAAAAATTCCTTTTATTCAATATATGTTCAAGTACATAAAATAACAACCCTTATGTGTTCATCTACTTCTAAATTCAATGTCCTTGTTGTTACTCGCCCTTTGTGACAAATTTCCGATGTTTATCAGGGGCAAGTAACTCTTGGCGAAAACTTCTATAAACCGAAACCTGTCAAAACTGAATTTTTTTTCTCGGTCCGGAGGACCATCAGTTTTCAGAGGTTCTACTGTATATATAACATTTGTTGCTGCAGTGCTGTTACAATTGAATTTGCTCTGTAACACAAAAATCCAAAATTTGATAATTATTTCACTTCAATCCTTGTTTTCTTTTACATTCAGATATATATATATATACATATATATATATATATATATATATATATATATATATATATATATATATATATATATATTAGGGCTCCGGAAAACTTTGACTGGGGTGTCGGACATTTTTCAAACAACCCAACCGTACCACCAATGCTGTGTAAAGCAAAAAAAAACAAAAAAACCAACGTACCACCGTTGTTATTGTCGATGTATTGTAAATAGATTTTAATTGTAATTTCAAATAGATTTGAAAAAGGATTTAACTACTACATAGAGGTTACTTAGGTACATGTGGTCAGGCTCATGTGTCCACATAGTGTCAAATTTTGTACTGTCTGCGTTGACGACACAAGGTTTGATGGCCATCTTTGTTTATTGACAATCGTGCATTTTCGTTTTTCCAAAGTTACACAAACTTTACTGAACCTCATTTCGAGACCTCTTTGATTGTATTTAGACTTTTAAAAATTATTTATTTATAACTAAACAGTTTGCCAAGACCATACGATGCGCATTTTAGTCTTATTTGACATCCCAAGTGGAACCTCTTTGTTATAGTCCTACGACCATGACCTTCAAGGATCAACCCTCGTTATCAGCTGTTTATGGCTTCTGTCTGTCAAGCGATGTGATTACTTAATTAACAACAAAATTAATGAGGGTTCGGACGATGAAAATAAAGGAACAGATTGAGACCATGGATTCTAACTGATTAATAAACAAAAGCCTAATTATTAGATCTGTAGTATTTATTGAAAACGGTTGACAGGTGATTGCAAACAATACTCGAGAGTAAAATAATGACCGACAAATGTAGTTACGTGTCCAATTAACTGATTTCTATTATTAACTAAAAATGTCTGACAAGTGATTTTTCACATCGGACAAAAATATTTTTTGACGGACATGTCTGGCAAATATGACCGTTTCCGGACCCCTGATATATATATATATATATATATATATATATATATATATATATATATATTAACGAAGATAAACTTTATTTTTTGAACTGGTTCTGTAGTTCAGTAAGCTTTTTGAAAACATTCAGAAATATATTTCTTGTAATTTTTTTTAAAAACTTTTTAAACAAATATCTTATTTATAAAACTGGTAACATCTGTACTGAATTTGTAATAAGATATAATCGATAAAGTAAGGACAACACTAATACATTCTCCATCTGATTGAGTACATGTTCACGATTCACATATATAATATCCTTTATAATGAAAATATTTATTTTTTTGAACAGAAACAAGTATGGATGATTCTACAGCGGGGGAGACAGACAAAGTCGTCAGTACCCTCCCAGCCAGGTATAGGTACTTGTTTTGCTTGCTGTTCATTTTTTGTTTGCTATCAGTTCAATCATTCTTGTTTTACTTTCTTTCTTTCTTTTTTTTTTTTTTTTTTTTTTTTTTTTTTTTTGGTACAGTTACACCTCAATAAATGCTACAATATATTATTCAATCTTCAGGGAATTGGCAATAGTTCAAATATGAAAACTGAGAGGAAAACCAAGTATAAACTGTAAAATCACAAATATTTGTTGGGGATAAAATTTCATTATTTTCGTGGGTTACTGAAAACCACGACATTAAATGTCATCAAAAATTTTTAGTTACCATTGCCCTCAATGGGATTTTATTTTTACAAAGCTCAATTCCACGAAAGTTTCCACCAACAGAATTTTTTAAAAGGCAAAACCATGTGATTTCAACCAAACAAATATTAATGATTCTACAGTATGTGTTAAAATTTTAAAATATTGGCAATATATGCTATGTAAAATGATAAAGTTAAAGAGGGGATATAATTACAAGGTATTACTGTACTCGGGTTAATTTCTATCCAATCACCCCACTTATGTTTCTGTTATTTTGTTATTTGATTGGTTGACTGTTGTTATTCATTTTAACCCTCCTTCTCCACTTCCGATTGGTTGACTGCTGTTATTCATTTTAACCCTCCTCCTCCACTTCCTTCTGATTGGTTAACTTTTGTTATTCATTTTAACCCTCCTCCTCCACTTTCTTCTGATTGGTTAACTTTTGTTATTCATTTTAACCCTCCTCCTCCACTTCCTTCTGATTGGTTGACTGCTGTTATTCATTTTAACCCTCCTCCTCCCCTTCCTTCTCATTGTCTCTTTTTTATACCCAAACGTTAAAGTCAGAAGGTCCATACTTTGTTGTTAGTTCGTCAATTTTAAAAATATATATTTGTATCTTTCTTTGTGAAATTAACCATTAACAACCCCCAAAAAATTATTTATTTTATTTATTTATTTGATTATTATTTATTCTATTATTTATTTGTTTATTAATTTTTATGTATTTATTTATTTGAATTTTATTTGTTTATATATTTATTTATTTATTCTATTATTTATTTATTTTTATGTATTTATTTATTTGATTATTATTTATTTGTTTGTTTTATTTATCATTTATTTATTTATTTATTTATTTATTTATTTATTTATTTATTTATTTATTATTTAAAACATTTCACTTACACTCCTTCTGTGTAACTTTATATGATCATGTATACAGATGTTTTTGTTGAGCCTGGCATTGCCATAAGGCGAGACTCAGGTGTTACTTTTCCGGTGTTGTAGGCGGTGGCAGCGGTGGTGGCATGTCAAAATGTGAAAGTTTGTGTTGAAGTAATGTATTTTTTAATCAATTAAAAAATAACCAGGCTAGACATTTGTATATGTGTTATAATATTGTCTTGAATATAGTATACATGTATGTTAACATTTTCCTGTCCACTTCAAAACTCTTTAACAGAAATAAAAGATTTTTAACAAAAACTTCTTGTTCAGAAGGCATACAGAACACATTACAATGGAGGTCCAAGGTTAAAGATCAAAGGTCAAAGACAGCTTGAAGAAAAATTCTAAATTTTCAAACATTTAAGTTCAAAATACATTTCTTATAATTAAAAAAAGTCTATTGTTAGATGTTGTATGTTTGTTATAAAATTGTTCCCCTTTATCTGGTCCAGGATTTTTGTCCCCTGCCACAACGCGGAGCGGGGATATAGAAATGCCGGGCGTCTATCCATTCCGTGTGTCCCTGCGTCCGTGTTTCCGTCCGTCACACTTTTTTGTAAGCGCTCTCATGTCTACAAATTTTGACGGATTTTCATTAAATTTTTACCAAATGTTTATACAACTATTACCTTGGTCAAGTTTGAAAATCAGCATTGGTCGATACTTTTTGTTGGAGTTATGGGACTTTGACCACAATAATGACTCTGTTTTATCCAAAAATTGACCTTGTAAGCGCTCTCATGCCTACAAATTTTGATGGATTTTCATTAAATTTATACCAAATGTTTATACCACTAATACTTTGGTCAAGTTCGAAAATCAGCATTGGTCGATACTTTTTATTGGAGTTATAGGACTTTGACCACAATAATGACTCTGTTTTATCCAAAAATTGACCTTGTAAGCGCTCTCATGCCTACAAATTTTGACGGATTTTCATTAAATTTATACCAAATGTTTATACCACTATTACCTTGGTCAAGTTCGAAAATTAGCATTGGTCGATACTTTTTGTTGTAGTTATGGGACTTTGTGACCTTGTAAGCGCTCTCATGCCTACAAATTTTGACGGATTTTCATTAAATTTATACCAAATGTTTATACCACTAATACCTTGGTCAAGTTCGAAAATCAGCATTGGTCGATACTTTTTGTTGGAGTTATGGGACTTTGACCACAATAATTACTTCATTATATCAAAAATTGACCTTGAAAATGCTTTCATGCCTACAATCAGGCAACTCATTTTCATGGGAACAATCTTGACCAGATATTGACAACAGATGACGAGGCATCATCTTGTGTTTTTCCTGTCCCCTATTCTGACCATTTTCTTACATATATATCTCTGCAATAAGGTATGTGATTTTATACAGTATGTAAACCAGAGTATGAAACTTGAATATGATTTTTAAACAAAAACTGTACAGTGATATTGTCTCGTACATTTTAGATAAACTTATATATGTTAATAAGTATTTGTTTGATTTTAGATTGTAGTATTTTGGATATATTTGCGACAGGAAAAATAGAAAAAAAAGGGTGGTGGGGGTAAAAAAATGTTCCTCCCAACCTCCCCACACATTTAATTCTGGAACAGCCCTGAATGTTTGAAAATATTGCAATTTCATATACAGTATACTAGTATACTGCTTGACCGGCGGGGGACCCAGGAATTCTATTCTTGTTTTTTTTTTATTTTTGTATCATATCAACATTTTCACATATTTATCTTTTTAAAACTTGATTTCAGAGAAACAACTAAAAGAGGTGGCAGTGTTGGAAGGTGTGTGCAGGTGTCACTTTTCATTTCTGTACATGTTTTCCTTTGCATAGTTGTCTCCCTTGATAAAACTTCAATTCAAATTCGTGATCAGTTCATGGTTTCTATTACAAGTACATGATTTAAATTTTTATCTTTTGAATTAACAATTAATTCATTTTTGATTAATTAATCAACATTATCTTCCAGTTTGCAGTGAAAATTTTAATATAATTTTTTAAAATTATTTATTTTTTTTTATTTTTATTTATTTGTTTATTGTTTTTTGTTTGTTTGATGTTAAATAATTGAGTGTTTTGAAGTTTTTTGTCTGACCCATACTTCTTTGTTAAAAGTACTGTGTTGATTTTAAAAATCTTTTTTTTAAGTTATGTACAACATTCTGTGCTTAGAATTGATTTCCTCTTTGTAATTTATAAGCTTTTGAGAAAATACAGTCCAAATTTGATCCATAAATTACTTTTATTTAACAATTGAATATCTTAATTTCTAGTAAAGTCATTTTGCCAGGGGAGACAACTCTTTATATAGATGTGTACACAATATAATTTGGCTTTGCCCTATTTTCTTGTTTTCTAGTAAACTGAATTATTATTGCAAGTGTCTGGCTTAAAAAATTTTTACCAGCTTATTTCAGTTTGAATTTGTTAATGATTTTTTTTTTCTAGATTTCTATATATCAAATTCTTTGTACATTTTGATTACTGCACTATTTCCAAAAATCTGTCTACCATGTTTAATTATAATTTATTATTTTTTAAAATCATCTTTTTATATATGTATTTTGTTTATTATTATTATTTTTATTATTATTATTATTTATTTCATTTCATTTTGTAGAATATGAAACAAACTTCCTTTGTGTAGTTTTTAAAAGAAACGTATTTCGCAGATTCTATGAAATTTAGATTTTGTGATAAACTGTCAACGAAAAATGGAAACAGTTTTGCACACTCTTTTATGATAATTTATGCTTTTTTTTATTTAAATGCTATGTATATCACTTCATTGCATGTCTTTGATTAAAGCCATAAAATAAAATTTGTTTTCATTACATCCAGTCATTGTTGAAATAATAACAATGAAAGCAAAGCTTTCTAGAATATAGCTATCACACAAGTGAACTCTTAACCCGTTTTTGTCTCCGTTACAGATTTCAGCTCTCTCTCTTGTTTATTTTATTTAACAAAGCACATTTTAAGGAATGTTCCGAAAACCCCATTTCAGGGAAATTTTTTGCTACAGGGTGCTGGGAACTATCTTCAATTTGGCATAGTGCTGTATTACCAAGGCTTTGCCTGTGGAATTGTACATTGGGACATATTCCATTATGGCTTATGTTGTTACTAATGAGCACAGGTTACTGGTTGATTAAACTTTTCTATTTTGTCATATAGTGAAAACCGTTAGATTTAGAATCGTTTGAAAATTTTGCCATATCTGAGGTCCCCAATGAGATTTAATTATTTTTTACAAAACTAAATTTAATGAATTTTTCTCCTAACATTTTTATTTCAAATAGCAAAAAACCATGAAATTTTTAACCCAACAGATATTAATGAATCTACAGAATAATCTAGGCCAATAGTCATCACTGTAACATACCAGTATTTATTGTTACTAGTTTTCGGCCATTCTTGCTACATGTGGAAGGGGAGGTAATTACTCTCAAGTTGTGTTTACAATTTTGCCTCATGCTTCTTCCCGTCTTTAAACACTTCAATTTTTGTGTTATTGTTATTTATATTTTATTTCACATACCACGTAGAGAGACATTAGTGTTGTCATTTGGGGCAATCTGACTGCTCCTTACAACAGTTGTCATTGAAGCAATTTGGACTACTATATATCTGGTTGTAACAGTTGTCATTGTGTCAGAATAGCTAAACAGTGTCTTTAGAAAAAGTGGATTTAAGTTGACTTTCACCTATAGCTGTCAACATCTTGATATAATTGAAATATTTTTGACTGGGACATAAAACCCCATTAAATAAAATCAAATCTTGCTAAATGCTTTATATCATACTGTTGTATTGAATATTAATGTAAAATTTCATTAATATTTTTCAGTTTCAAATATGGTTCGGATGATGACAATTCAAGTATTACCTCAGGGTCAGGCCTAGGTGCACACAGTAGTCCCCAGTCAGCATCCCACAATACATCACAACAAATCCCGGTTATCACACAGATTAGTTTGGACCCAATACTGCACGAGCTAATGGAGAGTAAAGAACAACAAATTAAACTTCATAATTCGCTTTCCGTTTTAACGGAAGAATTTCAAAGCTACAAGGTACATGTATGTTTTGTGATGGCAGAGTTTATCACCTATGTTTACCACTGTAATGGAAGAATTTTGAAATGTTTTTTGATGTTAAAAAAAGTACCGGATTAAATTAAAACTTTGTATGTAGAAAGTAAGCATAAAATACCGTTTTAAAACAAACAAACGTCATTTATTATACTTCACAAGCCTTATTTTTTCCATACAATCTTATTTGAACATTAAATAGGCCAACTTCCGGTACAAATGTTTACATTTTGAACACATTCCTCAACAAGGAAAAAATTCTAAAAAGACATGGAAAATATCTATTTGTGTAATTTACGCAACCCCTAAACTTTAATTTCATTTTTACAAAAAAAAAAAAAAAAAATTGGGAAAATTACATGGGTTTTTACGGTATGTTAGGCAGTTAAGGATGGTTTTTCTGTTAGTTGAAAATTTTCTTTGTATTTTAATTAAGATTTTTTATGCAATTGAGCTTTCATAACAGCGGACATTTATTTTAAAGAGGTCTCTGTGACTGGGTTTGAATTTGACATTAAGGGTTTTGAATGGGGTCTTGATGGCCAGCTTTGATTTTGATATCAAAGATGTGGAGGGCTCTTGGTGTGGAGTGGAATCAGTAGAAAATGTAATTTACATCAAAGTCAAGAGTATTTTACTTATATTGATGTAGTCATTTCTGGAATGGTGGAGGGAATTTGAAAAAATCACAGTTTTTGCCAAGCAAACTCGTCTGACAAATTTTCTTACACAAGGATCTGCCTAAGTAGATTCAAACTTTGGACATGACACACTTTCTGATCCATAAACCACATGCTAGACCACTCTACCACCAAGACACCTCTATGTGTAGAGAGCCCTGAAGATGGAAAAATCAGTCAAAGTTTTTGTTGTACAGAATCAGTACAACTGATGAGTGATCTGTAAAGAGGTATAATTATTTATCAGGTTATGAATGATAATGGGAAAACTCACTTTATCTAGGCCTTACTTAAAAAATAAAATCTTTGTTTGGTGTTTTCTGACCAATGCTATCCTCATGTGGGTAGGAGGTAGGTAGGTAGGTAGAGAAAAAAGATATTTTTTGGAAACTTAATCTATTACACTTTTGAAAAAGTTTACATTGGTTTCATATGTCTCTTTTAAAAACATTTTACAATTATTTTTTTTTTTTTTGCTAACTAAAGTCTTCTTTGTTCCACCTTACATTTTCCCCCATGGAGAAACAGCAGAATTTCCTTACTACTGTATAAACCTGCTGACAGGTCATCTCGCTTGCCAGGGTTATTGCCCTTTAATACTGTTTCTTATGTTGTATGAGAAATATATATTAAAAAAATTGGAATTGATGGAAATAAAATGTTTTGAGTGGTTGAATTTTGAGTTGGTCGGGCGGTCAACAGCAAACAAAGTTAATTTTGATTTTAGGCCCTAGAGAATAATATTGATATTATTGGTATAAATTACATACAGCATAAAGAAAGTAAATTTTACTGATTGCTTTGTTTTGTGTTTTTTTTAGAGCACAGTCCAACAGGAAATCAGTTTGCTTAAACACTTACTAGAAATAGAGTCAGTCAGATCTGAACGTTTGGAAGAACAAATCAACGACATGACTGAATTACATCAAAATGAAGTTGCTAATCTACGACAGGTATGTTGAGTTAAATGTGCTAGACTCTGGGAAGTTGATAATACAAGAATGCTTGGTGGTTGGTTGTAATGTTGTTTAACATCACATCAGCAGTTTTTTAGCTATTCTCAAAAATTTATTAATCCTTAAGGATTAGTCTACAGAAAATTGTTTATGTGTGTATTATGGACTGCCTTGGAAACAGAATTTCGGATTTTAAAGGGTTCAATCTCCAACCTCCTGCTCTTGAGGTAGATGTTTTAACACTTTGCCACCAAGGCGGTCAGACGGTAGTTAGGATTTAGGGGATTGGAGATCAGGGGGGTAAGGTAGGTTTTATGTTTTATTTGAAAGCCAGAACAAATCTTTGCATGACACCGAGCTCATCAAGCTTAGGTTGCTAGTCTACCAGGGGTATGATGTCATTTATGGATGACTATGAAGTAAAAGAGGGTCTGTCAATATTGAGGGGTTAACTCTTAACAGTTAGATCTAAATGTTGTACAAATTGTGACCTGATAGAATTGAAAATAAAGTGGCTTAAATCGGACAGAAATGGTTGATTTTACTAGAATAATATCAGTTAGAAGAAATCTAGAAAGGGATATAGGAGAGAATTTACACTAGATACTGTTTTATGTCATAGTCATAAATGAACATGTAGATGTTAGTTACATTACAGTCAACTGGAAAGGCCCAGAGTATTGAAGAAAAAGGCATGTTCAAAAACTCAAACGAAGAGAGATTCACCAGGGTTTACACTTTTTTCTGGACTGCTATTTTATAGACATATCTATGATAATTACTGTTATACAGATAATCTCTGTTCAACAGGTAATCTCTGTTTATACTGGTAATTTCTGTTTAACAGGTAATCTCTGTTTAATGGGTAATCTCTGTTTAACAAGTAATATATTATAGGTAATCTATGTGTAACAGATAATCTCTGTTTAACAGGTAATCTCTGTTCAACAGGTAATCTCTGTTTTAACTGTTTTTACTTTGTTATCTAACAGGATATCAGCAGTATGGAGGAGAAAATTGAGTACAGGCTGGACGAGAGAACAAGCGATATCCATGACTTATTAGAAAATTGTCAGACAAGGGTAAGTGTTAATTGGCATGCAAAGCAAAGGGTCATTGGAAATTATGACTGGCTGGAAAAATGTTAGAAAGCTGGAAAAATGTTAGAAAAGAGTTAATATACACTGATGTTTAAAATCAACTTGCAAACTGTCTGTTACCGTGAGTGATTGGTAACTCTGGCTTACCTGAAAAATTATCAGACAATAGTAAGTATTCACTGGCATTCCAAGCCAACTAGAAAACAGTCTTACAAGGGCTAGTGTTCACTGGCTTTTAAAACCTAGGGTCATTGGTAGCTCTGACCCACATGAAAATTTTTTCAGACAAGGGTTATTATTTACTGTTTTTAAGCCAAAGATCATTTAAATTGATGGAGACAGAGTGAACAAATTAAATGACAAGTGCTTCAAAGGGACATAACTCAAGTTATAATGCTTCTTCTGTTAAGTGCATTGCAAGTTGTTAAAAAAAAAATTGTTAATGTGTTAATGACTGAAAACTAAAGTTGGATTAAAAGATGGATTTATAACTATTTATGTCTTCTTGTTTCTAGATAGATTTGAGTTTAAAATGATAAAGTTATATAATGATATTCCCTGTGAATTGTTACCATGACAACTTAATAAATATGTATGCATTTTACTTCTTTTTGGTATATACAGCATAATTATACACTCACTACATGTTCATCATTATTGTATTTGGACAGGTCACAAAGATGGAACTACAACAGCAACAGCAGCAGATCATCTCCATGGAGATGGTAGAGAGCGCCACATTTCGTACATTACTCACTAAGTTAATCAATGTTGTTCTTGCCATAATAGCTGTAATTTTGGTCTTTGTTTCTACGGCTGCTAGCCTGGTGGCACCGTTTTTGACTACAAGGTACCAACTACTACTATAAAATCACAAACGTTGATGGAGGGGTTAAATTTCACTATTTTTGGGGGGTTTGCAAAATGCATGAAATCTTTCTTCAATGAAAAATTTTTTAATATGACAATAGGATTCCTATTGGTTTATTTTTCTATTACTAAATTCCACAAAATTATTTTCTCACAATTTTTTTAAATTGCAAAACAACAAAAATTTAACCCTTTTACCCAATTAACAATAAAAAATTTTTCATTATTATAAAAATTTTACCAACTTTTAAGTTTTTATTTTTTCTGAATATACAGTGAAATGTCAGTGAATAGATCTAGTAATTCAAAAAATATAATTATTATAAAAAACATATGCAGCTTGAACTTATCACACAACCTTAAAAAATTGTCATGGCCATCTAAAAACAAAGATGGCTGCCATTTTAGCCATACAAAAAATATAAGAATTATAAAAAACATATGCAGCTTGAACTTATCACACAACCTTAAAAAATTGTCATGGCCATCTAAAATCAAAGATGGCTGCCATTTTAGCCATACAAAAAATATAAGAATTATAAAAAACATATGCAACTTGAAGTTATAACACAACCTTCAAAAATTGTCATGGCCATCTAAAAACAAAGATGGCTGCCATTTTAGCCATACAAAAAATATAAGAATTATAAAAAACATATGCAACTTGAAGTTATAACACAACCTCAAAAACTGTCATGGCCATCTAAAAACAAAGATGGCTGCCATTTTAGCCATACAAAAAATATAAGAATTATAAAAAACATATGCAACTTGAAGTTATAACACAACCTCAAAAACTGTCATGGCCATCTAAAAACAAAGATGGCTGCCATTTTAGCCATACAAAAAATATAATTATTAGAAAGTATATGCAACTTGAACTTGTCACACAAAACCTCAACAAGAATTCCATGGATATAAATGTCTCGACTGGTTAGTTTTTGATCAAGTAGAAAATACATTAGTTTGACATAAACTTTCAAATTTGGTATAGAAGGTTCTTGGATGGTAAAAATTCAAATTATAATGAGGGCAGTTTTATGTAAGCAATAGAGCCTTAATTGGGCCTGGTATTTTTCATTGATAGTATGTTAAATTTTTTTTTTTCCCATTTTAATTTCAGGGCCCGAATCTTAAGCACATCAGTGTTAATATTTAGTATTGTCATGACATGGAGAAACTGGGACAGTATAGCACAATTAATAATTACTATATGGCAATATATAGTGGATATTTTACCACAACGATAATGCTGACGTTTAGATTAATCAAATAGAGACAGCCAATAACCTTTCTGTTCTTTGCCAGAATACTCAATGAATTTGTGTTGGTAAAGTCAGATGCGAGACAAACTGTCTTCCGCTACAAGTTGTGATATTTGGAATTCCTTGGACTTGTTTAAAAAAGCCAGTTGAAGAATGTTTTTAGAACTGCTTTGATTTGTACTAAAAACTGATAAAAGATGTGATATTTGGGATTCCTCAGACAGGAACACAAAGATGAATGAAGGATGTGATATTTGGAATACCTTGGACTGTACACAAAGATTTATAAAGAATGTGATATTTGGAATTCCTTGGATTTGTACACAAAGACTGATTAAAAGAAGATGGATGAAAGTGATATTTGGAATACCTTGGACATTTACACAGAGATTTGTTAAGAGTGTGATATGTGGAATGTCTTGGATTTGTTCACCAACATGAGTGAAAAATGGAGTAGTTTTGTGTTTGGATTGCAGTAATTTTTTTTCTTAATGTTTTTTTGGGTTTTTCGGTTTTTTTGGGGGGGTTTAGTCCCAAAAACAAATATATTGAAGTTCAATGCAATTTTTAAATGATAATACCAAAACTGTTATAAATAAATAATGAATATTTTATAGAATTAATGTAGCCATTGTGATGCCATCTTGATTTGAAGTCTTTCATGGAACAGCGATAGATTAGCAGACAGGATTAGCGATAGATAAGCAGACAGATTAGAGATTGTTTTAGGGTTATTTTGTTAAAAAAATGATTTTATTTATATATATACAAGTCTTATTTATTAGATAGATATATGACAAAAAAGTGCTAATAATACTGGAGAACTGGAGAAGTTTTTAAGGAACACATTGCAATAATTCCTTGTTTTACGTAACTGTGTTCCCTGTGTTTTAATTTACATTATACTAACATAGATTGATAAATTTGTTGTTTTATGTGTTAGGGAACACAGTTGTTCTCAGAACAGATCTCTTGTGTGTTCCTGATTGTAAACAAAATTTTAACGGGGTTTTAAATTTTTTTAATGTAGTCGTTATTGATCTGAGGTAGATTTTTTTTTTTTTTTTTTTTTGAAAAAGACATGTTAAAAAACTATATTAAATGTCAGATTTTTACTGTGAAAATGTCAGTGATAGATGAAACAGCTGTGAATGCATAACACACAAATGTCATTGTAGTAAGTGTTACCATGGTCCAATTTATTTTTTTTTATCGAGTAAAGGTGTATGGTGTCACAAATGTGAATAAATTGCAGCCATTTTGTTTGAATTGCTTGAAGGAATAGGATTAAGAAGATAGAGATCACTGTTGTCTGTCAAATCGCGAAGTTTATTTTACATGGCCGAGTCTTAGTTTTATAAGACGCTTATGGTCATATATACACCTTGACGGCTGGTTCTAAAGTTTTATTATTGACAGAGTGGCTGGAATTATCAGAGGCGTGTTCATCAGTGTGTATGTACACTTTCGCTTTTATGAAAATTTCCATCAACAGTGGCTGTTCAGGCAAGCATATTTGAGTGACCGCTGACAATGTTGTAAGCTGTTTGCCTTAGATCCAAGATTTTGTACTTAAGACAAACATTTAAAGAGATATTTTTATAAATTCTGGAACCGACATGCATTTCTATTCATATTTCAATGGAAGTATATGGTATATTTCTTGAAGGGGTTTGAAGGATTTAGTTTATCAAAATGCAGGTATAGATGCTCGATTAAATTGAAATTTTGGCATTTGTTCTCTGGTCAGTTTCCTTGCCCAGATGTAAAGGAGATTATTAATAAAAGCATCTTGATGATTATAATGACCTTTTTTTTTTAAATATTTGCTCACTTTTGTTCAATAGACACTGAAAATTGTTTGTGTAAGGGTATGTGAAAGCACTTACATTGTTGAACACACCTCGGATAAAACACTATTATTAATTGTATGTTGGTTTGAAAATGTGTATACTAGTACATGTTATGTGTCTTGTGTAAATGTACATGTGTTTGTTTGGTGCTATTTGAAACTATACTAGTACATCAAAAATTATTTTGATCCCTTATCGACAGATACAGTAAACCGAGAGATTCAAGCGGCACTTTAATTTAAGTACTTTTGACCATTCTGTTTTAAATAAAACTGCATATAAAGTATTCCAAACATAACCTGTATCCACACAGAAAGTTGGCAGTGCTATTATTTTAGTACTTTTGACCATTCTGTTTAAATAAAACTGTATATAAAGTATTCTAAAAGAAACGTTTATCCACACAGAAAGTTAGCAGCGCTTTAATTCTAGTACTTTTGACCATTCTGATCTCAATAAAACTGCATACAAAGTATTCAAAAGGAACTCTGTATTCACACAGAAAGTTGATGCACTTCATTAAAACTTTGCTTGTTCCTTTTTGTAATGTGAAATTGTTAAATAAATATACATGTATATACATGGACCAATACAGAGTTCTTCATAGATATGTCGATGGTATATTTTGGTTTTTCAGCGAACTTCTTATAGCGTTGTTAATTCTCAGTATATCGGTGTATGCCCATTTGTTCAAAACTTGGTTAGTTTAAACAAATGGTGGATGAAAATTCAAAATGTTGTTAGAAAAAGATTTATTTCAAATAAACATGCTATTTTGACTTCATTGACTCATTGTGCATCAACTTTTGAACATAATTTCCAAAAAATTGACAAACACACAAGACACTTAAGGTTTCCCTAACCAACTGGCTAAGCTAAAAATCTTCAAACAACCATGTCCTGGGCCTGATTGTTGAAAGCTTCATATCTTTAACCAAAGAGTTATCGAAAATTCAAAACGTTATCAAAATTAGATACATTTATTTTGGACTAAAAATTAGATACATTTATTTTGGACAAAAAATTTTATTTTGGACAAAAAGTTTGTTTTTTTTTTTCGTTGTTTCTATTTGATAACAACAATCATGTGCATAAAGTTTTGAACTGAAATTTTAAAAAATAATTATCAATACACAAGATAATTTTTTCCCGTTAACTATCTGGTTAACCCATTCGAACTGGATAATACATTGATGCATTACCGGAGAATTTGCGGTGATGCTTTCAAGCATCACTGGGGATTTGCTGTATGTTGCATAAATGCATCATTTGCAGTCAATTAATGAAACCTGACACCCCGATAATGGTGCTGAATTTAACTTTTAATTTTCAATCCATATGACAGAAAACATTATGGTAATTTATAGCATGTTAAATAAATGCAGAAGACATTTTATTGGAATCAGGGCTTTGAACATCTCGGCCTAGAAATTTTAACTTATTCATTGGACGCTGTTAGGATTTAGACATACTGTAAGGAAGTGCCATTTATTTGTACTAGACTGAACTAGTACTTGTTTGTAGGTACATCATTGGATGTTGTAGTAAGTTAGCTTTAAGAAACAAGTTGACTCAATAAACTGAAATAATGTGTGTGATGTTTTCTGAGGTGGTATAGGCCAGTTTGTAGTTGCCATGGTAATTATGTTCTACTTGGTAACTGATTGTTTAAAATCATAGAATTGTCATAAGTACATAATTTTGTTTTTAAAAAAATTGTTGAAAAAATGGGAAATAATGAAATTAAATATAATTTCTCGTGTTAATGAAGTAAATATAGTTAAAACCATATCATCTTACATAAAAGTTTTTGATAGAAATTTGAAAATGTTAGATTTATTTCACTATTGCTATGGTAACAATGCAGTTATGGTTCCTGTATATTTGCCATGTAAAATTTGTAGAAGTAGACTTTTTTTTTTGGTTATTACTGTCTTGTTTTGATATTTAGAATATAAGATATGGTAAAACCATGTCATTAAAAAAAATGTACTATCTCCATGGCAACACAGGCAAAACAGAAAACCTCAGATATTTTATTTTGTTGTAGACTACCAAAGGGAGATAATTTGATGTTGGAATGTTCAAGATACAGATTTCCTTATTGACACATGTTATAACCAGAATGATTGACCAAAAATGTCATTTTAACTTTGATGTTTTTGGTTGGGTTTTTGTGTGTCCATCACTGGTCCTTAATTTCCGATATTTCTAGGTCTCACCTTTTTATCTGGACTCAAAAATTGGTTTACATCAACAGCAGTGATAAAAATCTGCCAACTATTTTTCTCATGGATATTTTGATGTCTAACATTCATAAATTTCAGAACTAAACTGGGTGTAACAATTATTTGTCATTTGTTCAGATTCTTAATCCAAATATATCTATAAGTCGTATTTGATAGATGGTTTTTCTATGTTGAGGCTCATATTGTTCCATAAGTTACATGAATTTTTTCTAACTAATCATCGCACACTGGTTACGATTTAGTGACAGAATACGAGGGGCTAATGATATAAAGAGACCAGTAACAGTCAAATGATTTGTATGTAGCATCTGTTTTTGCCAAAATAGTCCATTTTTGTAAAATAATCCCAACAACGAAAACTTGTTAAATCTTCTTGTAAAATTTAATACTTCTTTGTTTCAAGCATTTTGATTGGTTGGCTGTTTCCTGTTATTTTTGTATGAAAGAATTAGCTTTTCACTTCATGTTGTTATGGACAACAGGCACAACAATTTGTATTCCTATGCCATAGTGTTGTTATTATTTTTATCACTTATTTCAAATACAGCTGTCAATGTATCAAATGCATTTATTTTTTACTGCATATCAGAAAATGTTCACGTCAGTTAATTTTGGCGAGAATCATGATTTCAAGAGGTTTGCATACTTTTATTTTCACGTCATATTACACCAATGTAGATGTAAGTGAAATACCACAAAATAAAATATTCAACAAAAATTTTATTTTTGCATTGTGTTACACTTGAAAATTTATGTGAAAATAAAACAATTGCATATTTTTCCCATTTTACAGCATTTAAAAAAATTCTAAAAACTGAATTAAACATGAAAGAATTTTGTACTTGAAACGTTATTCCCACAAGAATTATGTAGTTTTTACATGTGAAAGTCTTTAACTTAATCCTCGTCACAATAAAGAAAAATAAATTTCATTTCTGCATTGAATCAAGAAGAAAGCTTTTGTCATATACATTCTCTCTCTCTCTCTCTCTCTCTCTCTCTCTCTCTCTCTCTCTCTCTCTCTCTCCACCAGGTTCAAATCTCACTCAAACAGTTCTTTGTCTGAGAAAGTTTGTCAGTTCACCTGGGGTTGTTGATTCTGGTTACTCAAATTTCCTCCACTATCCCAGAATTAATTTTCTAGAAACAAGTAAAAATATATTGATTTGGTCATACCTTTACCAGGATAAAAGCCAAGCAACTAAAACATTTGACACAAGAGCTAATATTAAAATTTTATTCTCATTTTTAATGGTTAGTTTAATTTAATTTGTATACATTTTACTGCTGTTTACAGATGCTTAACTCTTGTTGTTTTCTAAATTCACAATATAAAAACTGAAATGACAAAGGAAACATTCTGGCTTGATTTCCTGAAGATTTACAGGAAGTAAACACAGTGTATTGTATGTGTACTAAAATAAGTGCACTCATATTTCAGCACTCTGAGGGGTGTCAACTTATTAGCGCAATCTTAAATTTGCACAAGAATATAAAGGTCTATATTTTCACACAGCAGATTATGGACGTAATTTTGTCTCCCTCATACGGAGATATTTTATCGCTGCACTTAAAAAGCACAATGCCTGGAACACGAAGCCACTAATATTAGAATTGGGCTAAGATAAGTACATATACAGTATATTATTACAGTGCCATATTAAATGTCAAATAATATTTTAGAGTAAAAAAGAAATAACCAAATACAGTATTCCAATCTCGGTTGCCCAGTTTTTATCCATAATTTAGTAAAAGATTAATGTTTTTATGGTATTATGTGATTTTAAAAATCACATTACAGACCTTCTTCATGTCATGTCACATGTCATACCTCTTTCCTGTCATGTCACATGACCATTTTTATTACATCATGTGACCTGTATGGGCTATAATGTTGTATCCTTCTCTTTTGTATTGACAGTGTACCAGTCCAAAAAAGCAGTTCACATGTTGTAAATATAAAGTTTTATTAGTGTGAGAGAATGGTCAGTCACTACTATTAATTGTTAAAGGGAGATAATAATGTTAAAATGCCCATTGCTCGAGATTGAGAAAACATAACCTGATATCTAAACTTTTTGTCCAAAACAAGTTTTTGTGAGTTTTTGATTTTAATATAGAAGATTAAGAGATAAGATTACTTTAAGTTACACAGTAATTTTTTTCCCCCGTACTTATTTTGCAAATTACGTTTTTGTAACCTTGCCAAATTTTTTGACTGTCTTCAAATGATGTCTTAATATCATTTGTGATTTTATATTTGTATGATAGTCTGCATAGCTTTTCTTTACTCATTCCATGCGTTAGACACAAATACTTTACATAAGTGAAACAGGAGATTGGAGATATTTTTTCTGGAGAAAAAAATTTATAGGAGAAAACTTCCTGGTTTTCTCTTTCTCTCTCTCTCTCTTAATGTCTCGATATATAAGTGAAATATTCTTGACAGGAACGTTAAACACCATTACTGAAGTCATCTCTCTCTCTCTCTCAATGTCATGATATATAAGTGAAATATTCTTTACTGGGACATTAAACACCATTACTCAACTCAACACCCCCCCCCCCCTCTCTCTCTTATGATATAGTTACACTTTTGTCTGCAAATTTAGGTACCCACAATGTACTATTGTACTGGTATAAAGGGAATATATTTTCCCCTGATGTAAATGAAATGTGTTTCTGTGAAACCATGTATATATACTAGTATCTGTAAAATAATTGTTATTAGAATGATTGTTAGGAAAACAGCAGCTTCTAAAGTGATGCTATGTGTATTTTTGCAAAAAAAAATTATATATTTTAGGTTTGTGCAATAAATCATTAAATAGCTTTTTGTGTGTTAATGTTGTTTGACATTAGACATGTTTGTTTTAGCATATACAATGTATTACTTGCCTTCTGGTATTTATTGTATTTCTGCCTCTGGAAAGTGCACCATTTTAAACATTAATGGAAGGGTGATTAAAAAAAAAAAAACAGGCACATAAATGCTGCTGCTGAAACAAGCTCATTTTAATACAGATAAAAGAAAAAATTGTCAGTGATGTGTGTTGGGAAAGGAGAGGGAAATGGATGCATTTGTCTTTGCTCACAGTGAACTATAAATAGCATTTACACGTACTTTTACGAAGTTCCTAATAGATATATTGACATGCATAATTCTTTAAAGAATTCCAAAAAATATGTACTTAAATTGTTAATTGAAATTCATCTTTTCATTTAAGCCATGAGTTAACGTTTCAGAGTGTGTTTATCCTCATATATATGCTAAACAATGCAAATAAACAAACTTGCAAGTCTATAGCAATGATCAATGTAATAGAAAAAGAATGTTACAGTGTTTTGCTTTAAATTTTTTTTTTTTTTTTTTTTTTTTTTTTTTTTTTTTTTTTTTTTTTTTTATTGTCACTGTAGGATTTCAAATCCTTGGTATACCAGGCCCCAGTTTCACAATCTTTCACTCAATTGAGTGTACACTCGACTCAAATTCAGTTGTCAATTTTTAAGACCTTACTAGGTTAAAATTCAATATCTTATATTTAAATTGTTTGGTGTAGATTTGTTGAACAAAACAAAAATGTTGTCTCATAAAACTAATTTTTTAAAATATTGATGAGAAAACTGAGAATGTATATTTGAGTTGAGTGTTCACTAATTGAGTAAATGATGGTAAAACTGAGAACAGATTTCTATTTGTGTTGCACACATTGCTTGGTATTTGTTTTGCTTAACCAATTTTTATTAATTTTTTGAATTTTTAAAATCTTTTAAGACTACTTTTGTGTGATTTAAATCCCTTTGTTTTTGAATTTGAATTCTATTTAGCACCTTTTTTTTGTAAGAGATAAATTTCTTTTCAATTTCATATACATTTTCGATTGCCTCTGTGTAGTTTTTAACTTGAAAGTTTTGCAATTTTGTTTTTGTTTTTTTTTTTTTTATTGACTCAATGTAATTTCAAACTTCAATTTTTTGTTTATTTTGATTGCCTTGGTGTAATTTCAAACTTGAGAGTTTTGAATTTTTTCCTCATTGCCTCAGTGGAAGTTAGAACTAGGAAGTTATTCAAGAACGTCTTTTACTATTGCCCCTTTAAGAAATTGCAAGTTTGTTTTTGATTACTTTCAGTGATTTAAAAAAATGTTTTAAATCTAATTGTTTTACTTATCTTTTAAGATTACTTTGATGCGATTTTGAATTTTGAGGCATCACTTTATATGTGTTACAATAAATACACAATCAAAATTGTAAGTATTTGGACATTTTATATCAGATTATAACTTTGTTCACAGTAAGGCCTAACTTAAAAAAATTCTTTGTTTGCTGTTTTCCGACCCATGCTATCCACATGTGGGTTTGTAGGTAGGAATACATTTTTATTTTATTTTTTGAAAACCTGATCTATTACACTTTTGAAAAAGTTTAAATTGGTTTGTCTCTTTTTAAACACATTTTACTATTAATTTGCTTACTAAAGTCTTCTTTGTTCTTCCTTGTGTTTTCTCCTATGGAGAAACAGAGCGGTATTTCCTTACAATGGTATAAACCTGTTCACAGATTGTCTCACTTGCCAGGGTTATTGCCCTTTAATACTTTATGTATTAAATAAAAAAAAAATTGGAATTGATGTCAATGAAATTTTTTGGTTAGGGGCATTTCAAGTGGGTAGGGCGGTCAACGGCAAACAAAGTTTTTTTTTTTAGGCCTAATGTTTGTTGATGTTTGTGTTTAATTTATCACATTTTTATTTCTTCAGTAATATACTTATATATATATTATATAATTCTGTTTGATACAGATGTAATAATGTGACTGTCTTCATGTGACTGATTTCTCAGTCACCATGTGACTCCATGGTCACCATGACAACTAAAAGACCATTATACAATAAGTTATTCAAACATGTATTATTAATGATTGTACAAGCACATACTAAAAAAAATTAAATGGTGATTATTTTGGTAACTTGTAGTTTTCTTGTTATTTTATTTAGTATTTGGAGTGGAGCTGAGTTGAGTTGAGTAATGGTGAATAATGTCCCAGTTAATAATATTTCACTTATATCGAGACGTCACCAGCTATAGGCAAAAGTGCAGAAATTTTGCCTGTGCATTTCCCCGATAGCATTGTACAGCAGGGTTCTTTATCGTGCCATGCCTACCCCGACATGGGACCTCGTTAAGTTCCCATCCGAAAGAATAGCAACTTTCATTTTGTAATGCTAAGTGCTTGGCAAAAAAATCAAAGCACCAGAGGTGCCATACGAACAGAGAGCATGGAAACGCAAGAAGCTTTGAAAGTGAGTGTAGGTAGTATTACAATCTGCCTTATCCAATTCCATTCCTATGCAAGCAAGGTTGTAAAACACCATATGGAAGGGGAGTAAGAATTCATGACTGGAAAAGTGTCCATTATATTTTTTGTATTAGTGTTGGCAAATTACCACATTCAGAGGAGTCTGTGCTGAAGCAAGGTCCTTTCACATTCCAAGCATTTCTCCAAGAAAAGACAAAAACGTTCATATGTAACATTTTTAATTAATTACACAAACAGAAAGATGTTTTTATGGTGTCATCAATAGTTATATTTCTCAATAACGACAAAACGTTTCCGGGACATTTCGGCCCATAAAAAAACGGACCATGACAATATCGGCCTATAGCTAAATCGGCCTATAACAAAATTGGCCCATGAAATAAATGCCTTTATCAAAGATTGCTACTCATTTCGTTTATTTGCATTGTTGTGCATAAACATGTGTTAGTATTATTATGCTTTGAAACATGTAAATTTCAGTAAGTTTATTCAAAGCAATACAAGAATTAATTCAAATTATCATTTCTAAACAAGTTTACCACTAATCTATTAAAACTCAAATAATGGATTATATATATGTCTCATTTTTTTTTTAAATGAATAATTTAAAGACAGGAAGGTGTACCTATACTTTGTTTTAATCTTAAAAATTTTTAAAAAATAGATAATCTTAATTTAATATTTGTATTATTATGATGCTTTAATTACATGTAGTGTGTAAAGAAAAATAACCATAAGAATGAATTGAAAAGAAAGATCCTTTTCTTGTAAATATAATTTGTCTTTAAAAATCCTGATACTTTAGTGTTTTTACATAATTGTAGATTCATACAAGTTACATTCAAACTGTCTTTCTTCTACGCTATCTGCACGAACTAGTTTAGATCGATCAGAATCGACGAGTCTTACAGTCATGAGTAACTCTGACTAAAACATTTGTGAACGGAGTGTGTGCATCATTTATAGGTTGATCTAATATGAAATAAAAAATAATAATTTCTTTTAAAAATAAAATTAAAACCAAGGCATAAGTCATGACAAAGTTGTCCAAATTTAGGTGTATTAAAGATTTTGAATATATTTTATTATGGGCCGATATTGTCATAGGCCGATATTGTTATAGGCCGAAATGTCCCGTAGCGCGACAAAACAACTACAAATGATGGTTGCAAAAAACTGTTTATGCCGCGAATCAAGGACCATCGCGAATTTAGGACCGACGACGATATACAAAATACACGCCACCTACCGAGGATTTACCCTAAAGCTTTCCATGTAAACTTCTAGAGTACATCTTGCACAATCGACAGTAACTCGTGAAATCTCTCAGCAATAGCTTTTTCCGGTCGATTTCACAATGCTGCTCTCAAAATCGTGTATATCATTTTTACGCTACGTCGACAAAATTAAAATGTAAACATGTCTACATCAGATATAGGTCAAATTTTGTTGGGGCTTCGAGGAGGGGATGGGAAGGGAAACGAATGAAAACAAATACATTCCTATAAACATGACATTTGCTATCGTGCATGTAAGACATGATTTCTTTACAGCACTTTCCGCAACCTATACTTTTACTTAAACGCTCAAACTTCGGGTAATGTTAAGAAAATATTGCTTTATTTACTGTGGTTCACTCTTCTGGCCAAAACGCATGCTACCAAGAAATGACACGTCATATAATTCATCCAATCAAAAGAGACCGTTTAAATTATGGGATATCCGCGAAAATGTTGCGAAAATAGGTCTTTGTTTACATTAACTGTTCATGTATTCTTCTGCTGCGCCACATTGTATCCTTTCCACCAAAAGTTTCTCCACAGAATCCATGTATAAATTTTATTTTCAATACCACATACATTCATCATTGTGCGGTTACCCTCAGCACGTACTTATCACCCGCAAACTACCGTACTATATTCCACATATATTGCCCAAGGATTTGACATAGCGGTGACATAGCCCGTCCGATTTAAAAAAAAATAGAATTTCTTCACTGACATTAGGAAAAATGTTTCGTTTAACATTTCCCTGTTTTGGGTTTACTTGCCCCCATCTATGAACATCTCTGTCACCCTGTATCCCTATCCCATTTTAAAGATATCTACGATTTCCTTGCCAAATGCTTGCGACATATGTGACAATACATCACAGAGATTCCTCTCTGTTCGTACAAAAAATCACTTCCCACTTTCAAGTTTTGGGTCAGACCGGGTCGAGGTTTGAACCACGACCTCCCACTTACAAAGCGAACATGCTACCAACTGAGCTACCACAGTGATCTTCAAGAGTAGTTGGATAAGAAGAGTCCTGCCCCCTTAAATGGGAGGTTAGGGTTTATGCTTTTTTTTTGGTGGTCAGGGTTTGTGCTTTCTCTTTTAATGAGAGATAAAGCATTGTGCCTACTATAAGAGGGCAGGGTTGATACTTGCTCATCAAGTGGAAGGTCAGAGTTTGTGCTCACTTCTTAAATTTTGAGTCAGTTTGTACTAGCTCTTAAAGTAGGAGGACAGGATTGTGTTGGCTCGAGTAGGTCATTGCATATATATATAAATATATAGATTTATATATATATGTTCCTGGAAAATAGAGAAATTGCAGTATCAAATCCATAAATTGATGTGCATATTTTGATTTACAAACAAAAGTATATTTAGTTTTTAGAAACTGTAGGACAAGTTGTTTCTCAAAACAGTAACTTTCTGCTAAAATAATGAACAACTTATTCCAAAAGTCTGGTAAAATTGCAAATTTTGAAACACTTAAAAAGTGATGTGCACATCATATAAATATATATATATATATATATATATATATATATATATATATATATATATATATATATATATAATTTTTTTATTGAAAACAAATACAAGCATTCCAAAGTATGAAGAAATTTGATCAAGTCTTAAACTATTTCTATTAAGTGATGTCCTGGCCCCAGTTTCACAATCATTCACTCAACTGAGTGTACACTCAACTCAAATATTCCCATTTTTCTTAACTAAATATTTTATGAGACAATGATTTTGTTTTATACAACAAACTTACACTAAACAATTTAGATATAACATTAGATACTGAATTTTAACTGTGTAATGTCTTAAAATTTGACATTGAATTATTCCCTAATTTGGGTTGAGTGTACACTCAGTTGAGTGAATGATTGTGAAACCGGGATCTTTAATTTATAAAAACATCCTGTGAAGTTTCAAGGTTCTTGGCTGAAAACTGTTGGAGGACTTAATTTCACAAAGGAAAACCATTTTGTCTTACAAAACAACATACCATTAAGAATGCTAGATATAAAATATCAAAAATCAAGTACTTGTACCTGTTTTTACCAAGATGTCAATTATTTCCCTTTTATTGGGCCTCAAGGGGATATATGTCATAATTGGAAATCCGTAATCTAAACATAAATATTGCAGAGTACAGAAATTTTTTCCTAATAGTTTTGTAGGAAAAGATCGAAATTTAAAAAATGTACACAAAAATGTCACATTACAGAATCACATCACAATAGCTCATCCGAGTCTCTAGCTCAGATGAGCTCAAGAATGAAGACACACAGATATTTACTAAAACAGGATTTTATTTTCATTGTAGAATGATGTGCTAAAATATACAAAATATGCACACTCATTCCAGTGATATATATATATATATATATATATATATATATATATATATATATATATTCAATCTATAAATTAGAACACAATATTTAATTAACTTATCTCTCAACAATACAATTTTAAAACATCTCACATCTAAAAGTGCGAACAAAAACTCTCGATTCTCTCGGAGTAAAACTAAACAAAAAAAAAAAAAAAAAAAAAAAAAAAAAAAAAAAAAAAAAAAAAAAAAAAATTACCAATTCTCTTTAAGTAGAAATAAAAAAAAAAACTATCAAAAACCCAAAATGTGTTTTTTATCCCACAATCTAAAATGTTTGTGTAGAATTCAGATAAATTAAAACTCCATTTTTCTTACCACAAAATTCACAATGTTTTAGGGGGATCAATCCACTCAAAGTCCCCCCCCCCCACCAAAAAAAAAAAGAAATGGAATTGAGTTGAGTATGGTGTTTTATGCCCCTGTCAAGATTTGTTCACTTCTTTCGAGGGGGTCAGTTCAGGAATGGTGGAGGAAACCAGAGTGCCTGGAAAAAACCAACAAACTTCAGCAAGCGAACTGACAAACTTTTTCACACTAGGATCTGTCCCAAGTGGGATTTGAACCCAGGTGGCGAGAGGCACTGGGATTTGTAAGCGTAAGCAATAGACCGAAATTAAATGGGTTAAACCCAAATGAGCTGGAGGATATTTTATTATATTTTAGTTGTTTTATTTTTTTCACGTTTGGTAATTCTAATCTCAATCAATTAAAATTGTGAGTTATAATCATATCATTCCAAATGAAATTCCTTAATTTTAGATAATTTTAATGCAGTAGAAAATTAAGTATGACGGACCACTTAACTAGAAAAGAACAATAAGATACATTGTATAAACCTGAGAAATCTAAACCTATGTTTAAGTTTCACATCCATTGAAAATAATTTGAACATGAAGTCCTTTCTTTCTTTCTTCTTTCTCCTGTGAAGCTGGGGCTTGCTGAAGTTTAAGTCTCCTAAACAAAATTGTATCAGGGACAATGCCTGGTGAACTCTGGTACAGCAATTGCCTGGTCAACTCAGGAATAGCAATAGCCTGCAGTGAACTCGCGAATATCATATACCAGTCATCATTACTATGCATGTCAACTGACAGTAAGATAAATACAATTACAGTTGAACCTGCCTTAAAGCCACCTCTATATATGTTTTTAAAGGCCAGTAAAATTTTATCTTCACTGCACTTTACTCGTGTTATTTGAACCTGTTTATAAGGTCCACCTTCCCATAAAGGCCACTTTTACTTGTTCCCTTGGATGGTCTTTGTAGACAGGTTTGAGTGTATGCAGTTATAGAGACCATCTGTATATATAACGGTACAAATTTCTGTGATCTGTGATAACATATATACAATATATATATATATACAGTCAAACCTGTTTATAAAGGAATCAATATAAGTGGCCTTTATGGACAGGTGGCCTTTATATACAAGTTCAAATAATGTGGACAAAGAGCAACTGGGATAGAATTTTATTGGCCTTTATAAGCAGATGGCCCTGATAGAGAGGTGGTCTTTTAGGCAGATTTGACTGTATATATATATATATATATATATATATACACACACAGATTTTTAATGGGTTTTTTATTCTCACAAAATAAAAACAAAAAACATAAAAAAACACAAAACTAACTATTTAAATATATTATGTAAAAAAATCTAACTTATATTTTTTTCATTTTAAGTACACACATGAAGAAAAAAAATATAGATTGTAACCAATGGCAACCCATTAAAACCCAATTTAACCGTTATAAATAAGCCGCGGACTGGCTGTGTATTAGTTAAAAAAAAAAGCGAAAAAAGTAAAGTTTAACCTGCTATAGCAACCACCTGCATATAAAAACTCCCTGTCTGTTGAGACCCATTGCTTTATATTTTAACAAAGAAAATTTGTACAAGACCACCTGCCTCATGCCAATGTATTACAGTTCAACTATTTTTTTTACAAAAAATTCAATTATTTATCAAAAAAAAAAAACAAAAAACAAAACAAAACAAAACAAAAAAAAAAACAAAAAACAAAAAAACAAAAAGAAACAAAAAAAAAAAAATAGTCTCAATAGTCAGGTTTAGTTTTTATAGCATAAAAAAATTTCAAGATATTAAAACCCAATATTACCTAAATTATTAAGCCATGAGGGACTGGCTTTGCTTTTTTGTGAATATATGTTTGGTTACATTAACCATGATGATATGGTACTGGTAATCATTATACAGTAAAAATAAGCAAGATGATATGGTACAGGTAATCATGCTGCTATGGTAAGAGTAATCATGATGATATGGTACAAATAATAATTATGATACAGTGCAGGTAATCATGATGATATGGTAAGAGTAATCATGATGATATGGTACAGGTTATCATGATATGGTACAGATAATAATGGTGATAGGGTACAAGTAATTATGATGATATGGTACAAGTAATCATGATGATATGGTACTGGTTATCATAATGATATAGTATAAATAATAATGGTGATACAGTACAGGTAATTATGATGATATGGTAAAAGTAATTATAATGATAAGTACAGATAATCATAATTAAGTAAGAGTAATTATGACATGGTTCAAGTAATCATGATGATATGGTACAAGTATTATGATACAGTAAGAGTAATCATGATAATATGGTAAAATCATTATGATGTATTGCAAGACAACCCAACATAGTTAATGCTTTAATGAAACACAAGTAACAAGTAAATGATTGGATAATAAATAATACATTTCATTTTCATATTGATATGGAATGGAATTTTATTAATAAAAAATGGAATGGAATACAGTTTTATAGGTCCTTAATTTCTAAATATCAAGATTTAGGATGGCGTATTTGTTTTTAAAGTGTCTATGAAATGCAAACAATCTTGAAAATCTTGTCAAACTTTAAGCCAATCAGAAGTGGGTTATAAAGAAAACATTCTTATCTTTCAGCCAATCAGAAGTGGGATGAACAGAAAACCTTGTCAACTTTAAGCCAATCAGAAATGGGTTATACAGAAAATCTTGTCAAACTTGAAGCCAATCAAAAGTGTGTTATACAGAAAACATTCTCATCTTTCAGCCGGGTTGAACAGAAAACCTTGTCAACTTTAAGCCAATCAGAAATGGATTATACAGAAAACATTCTCATCTTTAAACCAATCAGAAGTGGGTTATACAAAAATCTTTTCAAACTTTAAGCCAATCAGAAGAGGGTGATCTACAAACATCTTGTTACATTTAAGCCTTATAGATGTGTTATCTAGAAACCTAATCAAAATTCAGCTATCTAGAAAACTTTTACATCTTAAAGCCAAACAGAAGTGTGTAATCTAGAACACACACACACACATGCTGGACCATAACATTAGCTCAGTGAATTAAAAAAATGAAAAGAAAAAAAATGGTAAAGGCTGGGAACAATATCACATCGAAAGTAAAATATGTACAATTTATTTTTATCAAGTGAAATTTACAAATTAAAAAACAAACAAAAATAATACACAATTCTGATAATTAAAAAAACAACAAGATAATAACAGCAAACATTGAATGCAATACAGTATTAAATTCTTTTTAAGCCCATATAACTTTCAACAAAAATGTGATTTTGGGTGAACAACATCGTGTGAAGTAGAAAACATATTTCCCATGACGATAAACCATTCCAAACCAACGATGTTGTTAATGTTATATAGCACTGACTAGTTTACTTTAAAAACAATTAAAACTACAATTTTTTCATATTAACATTTTTTTTATAAATATGGAAAAAAAAAATCTAACAAAACTTTACCTGAGTGGATACCAATATTTTATATATGATATATTTAGTTGATCTGATATGTATGGTGATTTGATTGGTTAAAAAAACATTGTTTTTGTCCATTTTAATGTCAGGTGATTTAATTGGTTGATTAACATGAAAAAGTTTTGCAAACATTACAAATATCAGATGATTTGATTGGTTGACAAAACATTGTTTTTTACCAGGTTCTATGTCAGATGTTTTCATTGGTAGATTCACATAAAAAAGTTTTGCCAATGTTGCAAAAAACAGATGATTTGATTGGTTAACAAACCATTGTTTATATTATTTTAATGTCGGGTGATTTTATTGGTAGATTCACATAAAAATGTTCAGCCAACATTATAAATATCAGATGATTTGATTGGTTCAGGTGATTTTATTGGTAGATTCACATAAAATCTGTCAACATTATAAATATAAGATGATTTGATTGATAAATTGAAAGAAAAAACATTCTCCAAAAACAATGGTTGGTCATTTGAATGGTAAATTGATCTAATTTTTCTTTCTAAATTTCATACAGAATTAAAGGTTCTTACAAAAGAAACATGTTTCAAAAATAAAGACAGGCTTCTTTCTCTGTTTTGCCCATTACACTACAGATTTATTAACTCGGAACAATAATTTTACCTTGTATAATATACAAGGTGTAACCAAGAGACCATACATAATGGCATCCATCTCTGAAATGGGACAAGGTAAGTAGAGCTGCCAATAGTGTACATCCCTATCTTGGTAATACTTCAAAGTCACCTAACATCCACTGAACACAGCTCAGCTCAGTATGATGAATGGACCATCTAGCTAACTTAGCTCTAGGTCACCCAACATCCACTGAACACAGAACAGCTCAGTACAATAAAATGGACCATCTAGCTTTAACAGCTCCAATTCACCTAATATCTACTGAACACAGCTCAGCTAAGTTTTATCAATACAGCATCTGACTAACTTAGCTTCAAGTCACTAGACATTCAGAGCTCAGCTAAGATGATGAATAAACATCAAGTTAACTTGGGGATTCAACACCAGATTAATAATTGCTAAAAAAATATTTTCCTTATGGGAATCGCGAATTTGAACTTTTATTTTGTAATTTTTAAGATACTCAAAATCACTGAAGATGGATGATGTCCAAACATTCAAGATGAACTAAAATGTTGAGAGTTAATAAATCAAAAGTACAAAGGTCCATATTTTTGGTTCGCATTTCAGATTAGTTGGTATTAAATTAATAAAACTGGTAAAAAAAATTACAGAAAAAAAATTCAAACATCAAATTATACTAAATTAAACGTGAAACATCAATATATATATGTAATAAATTTTTGGGGGAATTAAACAACAAATTAATCAAACTTGAAAATATATCAGAATATATATATATATATATATATATATATATATATATATATATATATATATATATATATATATATATAAGCAAAGCCTTGTTTGAGATAAAAATTCTGACCACTCATTCAGAATTTCCCCATCTCGACCTCAAACTTGTAATAGATTCTCTTTATAGATCCTTAATTTCTTAATATCAAAATTTAGGATGGCATATTTGTTTTTGAAATGTATATGAAACGCAAACAATCTAGAAAATCTTTTCTAACATTAAGCCAATCAGAAGTGTGTTATACAGAGAACCTTCACAACTTTAAGCCAATCAAAAGTGTGTCTATAACGAAATGAAGGATGGCATACTACATTTATATAAATGTACTGCACAACAGATTTAGCTTCATGACTCTCTAATTTGAAGAAATATTAAAATTTTGAAGGTTGACAAATTAATTAGTAGAGCTAGCACCTGTTAATTTTTATCTGTGTACAGATACTTACTTCATTTTTATTTCGAAGAAGCCGCATACAATTGTATGAAATTATTTTACATATAATTACAAAATGACTAATTACTCAAAAACATTGAGTACAATTTACTTTTCATTTGTAAAACTATAACAGTTATTACATCTCTCTCTCTCTCTCTAAATATATATATATATATATATATATATATATATATATATCAGGGGTCCGGAAACGGTCATATTTGCTGGACATGTGGGAGAAAAAATATTTTTGTCCGATGTGAAAAATCACTTGTCGGACATTTTCAGTTAATAATAGAATTCAGTTAATCGGACATTTAAATAAATATGTTTGTCGGTCTTTATTTTACTTGAGTATTGTTTGCTATCACCTGTCAACCGTTTTCAAAAAATACTACAGATATAATAATTAGGCTTTTGTTTATTAATCAGTTAGAATCCATGGTTTCAATCCGTTCCTTTTGTTTCATCGTCCGAACCCTCATTAATTATTTATTGCTCGACAGACGGAGGCCATAAACAGCTGATTACGAGGGTTGATCCTTGAAGGTCATGGTTGTCAGACTATTATCAAAGAGGTTCCACGCGGGATGTCAAATAAGACTACAACGTGCACTGTATGGTCTTTGCAAACTGTTTAGTTATAAATAAATAATTTTAAAAAGTCTAAATACAACCAAAGAGGTCTCGAAATGAGGTTCAGTAAAGTTTGTGTAACTTCGGAAAAACGAAAATTCATGATTGTCAATAAACAAAGATGGCCATCAAACTGTGTGTCGTCAACACCGACGGTACAAAATTGACACTATGTGGACACATGAGCCTGACCACATGTACCTAAATAACCTCTATGTAGTAGTTGAATCCTTTTTAAAATCTATTTGATATTAAAAATTACAATCTTTTTAAAAAAAAACATCGTCAATAACAACATCGGTGGTATGTTTTTTTTTGTTTTTTTCTTCTTCTTAACACAGCATCGATGACACATTTGCTTTGAAAAAAAGTCCGACACCCCAGTCAAAGTTTTCCTGAGTCCTGATATATATATATATATATAATGTAATTAAAATTCAAGGTTCAAAGCAAGGGCTTCAGTAGAAATGTCTACATAACCAACAAAATATAAATGGATTCACATGGCAAGATGGCATTAAAAAAGGTCAATTTTTTAACAAGAAGATCTTGTTAATATGAACACCATTTGGCCTAATATAAAAGTGAACACAAGTTAACAATAAACTGCTTAAAATTTGGTAAAATATTACAACAGTGAACACATATGAATATAGTCAACCAATCAAAACCTAGCTTACAAATTCCTAAATAAAAAGAGTCAGCCAATCATAAGCCAAGTTTGTAAATTTGAAAATTGTCAAAAACTTAAAGTTTAAAAATTTAAATATTTTAACTTAAACTGAACAGTTTAAATCAAATTTATTTTTTTTCTTACTAACAGGTAGAGATTAATCCTAGTGGTGCCTTTTTTGTTTTTTTCCCCATGATTAACTTCTGATGAATAGTATCCGATATAAAACAAATTTTACCACTTTTATCCTACCATAAAATCACAAAAATTTGGAGTACAAAAAAAAAAAAATAATAATAATAATAATAATTTATATTATTATATCACAACTTTTTGTAACTATAATTTAAATAACAATCTTAATTTAAGAAACATAATATAATACAACTAATATTTTATTATTTACTTGAACAAAAGCAAAATATTTTACAAATGCAAATAAAATATTTGACAACAAAATTTATTTATAAGTATTAGCTCTCAACAAATTTCTTCTATCTTGTTGCTAGCAAGAAAAGCCATCTTGAAATTCCTCCCATATTAAAATGACTTATATGCTAACAACAAAAGCCATCTTGAAGTATCTTCCAAGTTAAAATTACTTTTATGCTAACAAAAGCCATCTTGAAATATCTTACACAATAAAGTGAATTGTATGCTTACAACAAAAGCCATCTTGAAATTTCTTCCAGGTGTATGTCACTTATATGCTTACAACAAAAACCATTTTTAAATGTCTTTAAAGTGTCTTGTATATCAGTGGCATAAACCACCTTCTTCTGTTCTGTGTGGCAAGATACAAATATGGCATTACATGTACATGTTTATTAAAAATTATTATGCTTAAAGGAACGCAATTTCAAAATTACCAAATACAATTTTTTTACATAACTTTATCGATCATTTTGATATTTTTATATTACTGAACTCTGGCAATTTTACGGGAACTCTTTTAAAAATACCAAGTACAATTTTTTTTTGACATTGTTACATCAACCACCTTTTTTTTTTAACTTATTTTTTGGCATTTTTTTTTAAATTAATAGATCTTTATAAAGTCTCTTACAAAATATCTACTTGTACAACCTTGACAACATAAAATATGTAAAGTCTTAAAATACTGGATGTACAATGATGCTAGCACAACACAGTTTGAAAAACCTAAAATATAACCTTGCTTTGGGTCCATGTTTCTGTGGTAATCCTGATATTTTTTTTCATGCATAACAGGGCCTGAAAAAACATCATGTTACATTGGTACTTAAACTCAGGACCCACAAGCACTAAAAATTTGCTCTACAAAGTGAGCTACCATTCAAACTACTACTGAAGAAAACAACAAAAGAATAAATCTGATTGCTGTAAAACGAAAAAAAAAAATTCTTGTAAAATTATGAATAATGGCATATAAAAAATAAAACATGAGGTAACAAAAACTAAATGAGCATATTTATGGAAATCTGTAAAGTTCACTTTTTTTACACCATTTTTCAATTATGTCAAAGTGGCTATTTCTAGGATAGTGGAGGAAACCAGAGTACCAAGAAAACAAGACACCCATGGGCCTTAACGCTCACCTGAGGATATGTCCAAAAAAAAACCCAATAAACTTCGGCAAGAGAAACGACAAACCATCTCACATCAACATTTGACAAGAAGGATTTAAACTTAAGAGTTGAGAAGTGATGTGATCTGTTCACTGTTATGATTGTTGGAAGCAGTATGTGAACATTTCTGTTTTTAAGTTTTCAAATATAATCCATGTTAATAAATCTTTATCTTGGACATCTCATTGTCTAATCTTTGTTTTAGCCAACTATAAATTTTGAAATGGCTGCAGAACATGTTGTCTGTATCGTCTGTACAATCTACACCTTTCATCAAATGTCGGGACAGCAGCAATCTTTTACAAGTTTTAATTTAAATACTAAATTACCTTAACCTTTGACCTTGACTTCATCTGAACAACAAAATTAAATAGTACTTGTCCTGTAAATGCTATATGGATGTGATATTCAAGGCCTAGCACTTGTATTTTTCACTAGAAAAGATTCATAGAAGCCAAAAATTTCCCCTTTTTGGGGTCAAATTTAGAAATAAACAAAAAAATTAATCCTTGGTTACAATCTCCAATGCTCTGAATGCATTTGTCCACTGACTGGCATGTATAATGCCATACATAACATCAAGTTTTTTTTTTTTCAAATGAATGTATAAAACTGCAGACACTGAGACACAGGGAGTACACAGGCAACTGACACAAGCGGACTCTTACTTATGCAAAAAACATACATTATGTCTATAAACCTTTCTTTCCATGTGGACAACTATGGCAGCTCATTTACTTTGTATGTGGAGGTTGGGGTTCAAACTCCAGCCTGGTCTGACCAAGATTTCAAAATAGGTAGTGACTGTTTCTTCACCAAGCACTCAACATTTCGAAATGAAATTCAGGGGGTCCTTAGGAGGATACCAAACCCCCACCCCTCCCACCTCCCTCCCAAATAAAAAAAAAAAAACCATGCCCCATGTCACGGCAGGCATGACTTACTAAAGAACTGCCCTACACACTCAGCAAAGGTAAAAAGATTTCTGCCACTTCACCTATAGCTGGTGACATTTTGATGTAAGTAAAAAATATTCTTGTCTAAGATGTAAAAGCCCAATAAATCAATCAATTTTCTCTCCAAGTGATAATAATAATCTTCTTCCTCTGATGTAAATTAGGTTACTAGTAGTATCAAACTGTTAGAAAAATTTCCATAGATAAGCTCAAATAATTTCTGGGGGAAAAAAATGCAAAAGGAAAATAAAGAAAAAAAAAAGAATATTCACGTTCATGACAAATATACAGTCATCCCCTTTGTAATAAACTCCCCTTATCACAAGCTTCTGACTGATCCCTTCGGTGCATTATATACACTAAAGCTAAGTTTCCACAAATTTCAAATTACTGGTAGCCAAATTTCCAAAACTTGTGAAGGTATAGTCCTTTTTAAAGTATTTTTTCACAAATTTTCAAAAACAGGTTACTTTTTGAAAGTTTTTCCCAGAAATTAGGCAATTTTGACTACCGGAATGGAAACATAGACTCAAGGTATATACCAAAGCATATATAATCATAACAATTAAGAAAATGCCAGTCAAGGAAAGATAAATGCAGATAACCACTGGCAAACAAGAAAATGCCAGTCAAGGGGAGATAACTGCATAAGTCCATACAATATATATATATCTGAATCACCTATCACAATAATGAAAGAAATGATCACAGTATTCTTTATTACAAAGTTTTAACATCTTACAAAAGCACCATACAGCTAGCATATATAGACTAACTGAACAATATTACATTGTCATTGTGTAACAACTTGTAACAAGCATCAAAATGAGTATTTTAAATCATACTGTGGACTCTGAAGAAGGCATCATGGTCATAAAAATACTTGGTTCATTGTCTTCAGTATCACTGTCGTTGCTATTGCGACCAGGTGGGTTGACAGTTGATTTTTGATTGTTTGATTGATTTTGTAGATGATGTCGCTGGTCATAATCCATGTCCATCTTGTTAATGGAAGTCACTGAATTCATAATTTCACCCACCTGCAAAAGACATGTAATAACACACATAATAAACTCAGTCGTGTTTTCTTAAAGCTCAAGTACTTGTTTTGGGTTGGAGCAAATAAATTATATAATCTAATCATAATTCTATCACTTATATAGACAGAGTCATGTGATGGTTGTAGAGAAATCTGGAGTACCTGGGAAAAGATACTGACCTACAGCAAGCAAAATGACAAACTCTCAACAGAAGACATGCATGAGCTGAGGTTGAATCTAGATGGTGAAAAGCTCTATGATACATAAAATGACGAATTTCTGTAACTTCACGTTACTTTATAAATAGTGTAAAAAATAATCCTTTACAAACAAATTGGGGCCTGGGTTGCTGAGTGGTATAAAGTGTGCACTTACGGATCACAGTGCCTCTCACCGCCTGGGTTCGAATCCCACTGGGGACAGATCCTAGTGTGAGAAAGTTTGTCAGTTCGCTTGCCGAAGGTTAGTGGTTTTCTACGGGTACTCTGGTTTCCTCCACCATTCCAGAACTGACCACCTCGAAATAAGTGAAAGAATCTTGACTGGGGCGTAAAAAATCAATACTCCACTCCACTTCTTAACAGACAAATTAAAGATGTGAACTTTCAAATTTTTATGAATTTTCAGAATGACTTCAATAAGGGGTATCAGCAGGTAAATGGACTGAAACACAGGCTCACAGATCATAATGCCTCTCAATGTGTAGGTTCAAATCCCACTATCTCAGTTCCAAGTTTGAAAAGTCAACTGGCATGCCTTGGGCTACTCCAATTAATTAAAGCAAGCTATATTTTATTTAAATATTAACAGCCCTTAGATTTTTAATTTAAGATTTTGTTTCATTCGATCGCCAGTTAAACATGTAAGACTAAGTTCTTAATTTCAATTAAAAGTTTCCGTTAATCATTCAGAATTCATCAACTATGACTTCGACTGAAATTTGGTCAGAACGAGCTATGCATTTTTGAGCTTCAATTGTGAGAGTCAGACAACAGCATATTGTCAGAAAAGTACGACTCTGACTGAAATTGGTCAGAACGAGCTATGCATTTTTGAGCTTCAATTGTGAGTCAGACAACAGCATATTGTCCGAAAAGAACTTTGACCAAAATTGGTCAGAATAAGCTATGCATTTTTGAGCTTCAATTGTGAGAGTCAGACAACAGCATATTGTCAGAAAAGTTCGACTCCGACCAAATTGAGCTATGCATTTTTGAGCTTCAGTTGTCAACAGTCTGAAAACAGCATATTGTCCGAAAAGTAGCTTGCTATTGATCTAAGGCTGTATTTAGTAGGAGCAACCTTAGGCTAATGGTTTTCTCTGGGCACTCCAAACTTCTCTGTTATCCCAGATTGGAGGAGTGGAGTAAAGGTGTTTTACATCCCAGTCAAGATTTTTTTTCACTTATTTCGAGGCGGTCAGTTCTGGAATGGAGTAGGAAACCGGAGTACCCGTAGAAAACCACCGACCTTTGGCAAGCGAACTGACAAACTTTTTCACACAAGGATCTATCCCGAGTGGGATTCGAACCCTGGCAGAGAGGCAGTGTGATCTGTAAGTGCATGCTTTAGACCACTCAGCCACCGAAGCCCCTCGTTATCCCAGAGATGACTGTCTTGATAAAAATAAAGGAATCTTGAAGTGTGCGTAAAACTCCACACCACTATTTCCGAAAAAAATAACCTTGATATAAATGATTCTTTGATTAATTGATTTAATAGGGTTTTACGTCCCAGTCAAGAATATTTCACTTATATCAAGATGTCACCAGGTATAGGTGAAATGGCAGAAATTTTTACCTTTGCCATGCACCTAAGGCAATGTGCAGGGAGGGATGGGTTCTTTAACGTGCCTGCTGCGACATGGGGCATCAGTTTTTAAGGTCTTATCCAAATGACCCCATGACTATAATTTCTAAATGCAGAGTGCTTGGCAAAAGAACAGTCACTACCCATTTTCAAGTCTTAATCAGGCTCGGCTGTGGTTCGAACCCCAACTTCACATTTATGAAGTGAAAACTCTACCAACTGAGCTATTGTAGTGGTTACCTTGATATAAATAAGAGAATCCTGAGTGAGATATAAAACATCATTATTCCACTCCAGACTCCACCATCCCAAAAATGTCTGCCCTTTTTAAATTTCATTTTCAATGAAAAACTAAAGCTAAAAATAACCAAAATAAAACAACAGCAATTCATAGCAAGTTTTACCACAATTGGATCAATGTTACAGATAACAAGAATCTTTCAAATATCATCTAAGACATTGCCATGGTAACAAAGTGGAGTGGATTGGAGTAATGGTGTTTTAGGCCCCAGTCAAGAATCTTTCACTTATTTTGAGGTGGTCAGTTCTGGGATGGTGGAGGAAACTGGAGTGTCCAGAGAAAACATTCAACCTTTAGCAAGCAAACTGACAAACTTTCTCACACTAGGATCTGTCCTGAGTGGGATTGGAACCCAGGCAATGAGAGGCACAGTGTTTTGTAAGCATGCGCTTTAGACCACTCGGCCACTGAGGCCCCTTACACAAACATGGTAACACAAAACAGAACTAGTAAATTATGTGTTAATTAGGTACATACCGTCATTGTGGTCTGAGATTCCTTTTTATATCTTCTAACAATCAACATAAAAACAATAATAAACAGTGTCAGTCCTATCAGCTTAAGTCCAGCTAATACACCTAAAATATAGCAAATAACAAACATAAAGTTGAAACCTGAGGCCTCGTTCAAGATACACTATGAACGCTTGCGCATTGACTTCAAGCGGTTCAGGATCGATTGTTTAGGCGAGCTATCAATATCTTAAGGTTGTTCCACCTTATATTTAAGATGGCATCCCTCGGAAAGAAATGGCTTAAATAAATTATGAAACCAGCATGCATTTCAATTTATGTTTCAGTTCAAGGGTACTTGCCTCCATTCAATGGACATCAAAATTGTTTTTTCATGAACGCAGTGAAAAGCAGACTTTATCTTAAACACGTCTCTGAAAACACTCGCAAGAATGCAAATATAAATCTTCATATAAAATTCGAAAGATTATCAGTAGTAACAACAGAGTAAAAAATAAAAATTCCATGGATTTAAATGTCTCGCCTGGTTAGTTTTTGAACAAGTAGAAAATACATTACTCTTACTTAAACTTTCACATTTTGACACGCCGCTGCCACCACCACCTACCACAACACCGGTAAAGTAACACCTAAGTCTCGCCTTGTGGTGATGCCAGACTCGACAAAAATGTCAGACACTGACCTTTGACCTATTTAACTGAATCAAAACAGGTAATTAAGATTAATACAAATGTGAATTCCAAGTGTTAAAACTTTGACAGGATACCCAGTGTCTATGACCTTGACTTTTAACCTAAAAATCAATTCCATGTGTGCTTTTTCATTAACATCCTCAGTACCAAGTTTTATGTATGTTATGAAGGCTCTTAGTGCTAACTTGAAAATAATGATGCATTTAGCTTGATTTTTTTGAAATTGTTCACACATCTAAAAAGATAACAGTTTTTTATAGATTGATCTAATGACCTACTTGTTTTTTATCCAACATGACCTATATGCACACTTAGCCTAGCTTATGTCAAGAAGATAAGTCTGGGTAAGATTGTTCAAGAATCGTCAAAACATTTGGCTTACAGAGTGCAAGACACACCCTCTTGGTGTGATATTTCTCTATCTCAAGATGAATTGTTACATCTCATCTCCAGGAATGATAGTGATGTCTATCTCAAAATGGATTGTTACAATCTCTGCCCCAGGAATGATAGTGATGGCTATCTCACAATGGATTGTTACAATCTCTGCTCCAGGAATGATAGTGATGGCTATCTCACAATGGATTGTTACAATCTCTGCTCCAGGAATGATAGTGATGGCTATCTCACAATGGATTGTTACAATCTCTGCTCCAGGAATGATAGTGATGGCTATCTCACAATGGATTGTTACAATCTCTGCTCCAGGAATAAGAGTGATGGCTTTCTTATGAATGAATTGATACAATCTCTAGAAATAAAAGTGATGGCTATCTCATGATGGATTGATACAATCTTCAGAAATAAGAGTTGAGTTGAGTAATGATGTTTAATGTCCCACTCAAGAATATTTCACTTATATCAAGACATCACCAGCAATAGGCAAAAGTGCAAAAATTTTGTATTCCTGTGCATTGCGCTGATGGCATTCAACAGCAAGGGTTCTTATCATGCCACACCTAGCGTTACATGGGACCTCGTTTATTTTAAGTTCCCATATGAATGAACCATGACTTTCATTTCATAATGCCCAGTGTGTGGCGAAAGAACAGTAACTACCCAATTTCAAGTCTTGGGTCAGACCCAGTCTGGGTTCAAACACACGACCTCTTCAAAAATAAGAGTGATGACTATCTCATATTTTGTAGCTTACCAACATATCTATATCTGAACTGCTCAATATCATATACCAGACAGGAACCATGGCGACCACATTTTTTCTTCCACAATATACAAGAAGTGTCTATCGTATTGCCGAACATAATCGGGGCAGGAATATATGCTGCAATAAATACAAAAATTAAGTATAAATCTTAATTCAAGGATCAGTAGCTCTATAAAATATCAATGAAACTACATGTTAGTTATTTCGAACAAGTTTCATCAAAATCCAATGATGAAAATCAAATACAGTACTTTAAGAGAGCTGATTTAGACAAACAGATGACTGAATCTTGTAACTTTATTCCTTACAAGATTTTTTGGTAGGGATGATAAAATCAAATACAGTAGAAACTCCTTATCTTGAAATTCATGAGAGGAAGAAAAATACTTATTCATAGTTCAACCTAACAGAAGTTTGGGTTGTAGTGCATTCAAAAAAAAGGGAATTTTGATTTGTACAGTAGAAATAACAGCAGAACTTAAATTTGCAAAGATGCAAAACTACATGTCAGTCCCTCAATAATCTCATTTTCTGTTATGCTCTATAATTAATAATATTAGCTATTCGGGATTTTCCAAGGGTATACAGGGATGGTATAACCGTCATGAGTTTCGTATTTCCTGAGGTCATTCCATCCAGTATTCCCTGGGAAAATCCCAAAAAATGAATTTATAACCATTTTGGTCTGATTCTTCTGTAGAAAGGAAACTGATGCTGCTACAGGGATTTTACATGTCAAGAATGGCATTGTTTACCACTTTGTTCAACAATTTGTATGAGTGTTGTTCCCCTTTAGCCGTAGAAACGAAGTTATCACACTTGGAATTTCGTATTTTATTTTCTAAACCACAGACATAAAATATTCTGTAATGTATGAAATAAAAAATTGTTTATTACTTTTGTCACTTTTTAACGATAAGTAGGTTAAAATTATACTGCAATGCCTGAAGCAGGAAAGGAGGTGGCCATTACTCCATAGATGAACCCTCCGTATTACCCGTTCCTGTGGAAGAGAGAGTGAGTGGAGTAATGATGTTTTACGCCCCAGTCAAGAATCTTTCACTTATTTCGAGGCGGTCAGTTCTGGGATGGTGGAGGAAACCGGAGTGCCCGGAGAAAACCACCGACCTTCGGCAAGCGAAATGACAAACTTTCTTACACTAGGATCTGTCCACAGTGGGACTCGAACCCAGGCGGTGAGAGGCACTGTGATCCGTAAGTGCGCGCTTTAGACCACTCGGCCACCAAGGCCCCTATATGTGGTATCAATATTACCCATTCAAGCGACTGTATTACCTGGGAAAATCAAAGGTACAGGGCCGTATGATTTCGCATTTAACCAATCAAATTCCTAGTATTCAGCCAAAGTGGTAATAATATTTATTTATAATTATTAATGACTGCCTGTATTTATGGATACCATCTCAAAATAGATACCAGCATTTACTGGAGTCAATTAATTCCTTTAAGATGACGATTGTTTACGTATTACAGTTGCCGTTCCTAGCTGAAACTTTGTATTAGGGTTAATCCACTGAATGAACTATTCAGGTTAAGATGTACTTTTTGTTGGTGTAATATTACGTCATCAAGGATAATCTTGTGATGTAAGCAAACATAATACCAAATGGAGCCTCCGGTCTGCATTGCAAAATATCGCCCGCAGTAAAATCAATGCATTTATTAGAAAAACAAAATTATGAGGTATAATATATCAGTTTAGATTTTCTAAATGTCAGGGTAGAGCACAATGAATGGTTTATAAGCCTTTAAATTTTAACTTAACCAGAGTACCGGTATTTATTAGTTAAAAGTAAACCAACAGATAAACTCCTACTTATCTGATATCTTCAGTTACAAGAATTTGACTTAACAAGAGGTTATCAAAGTGGAACATATAGTATCTAATTTGGGACTAAATAAAAATTTTTTTGGATATCTAAAGTTTCCACTTATCTGATTTCACGATAATGAGTTTCTACTGTATTTGTATGGTTAATTTAAATTTAGAGACTGCAGAAATTTGAAAAGCTAAAATTTCTCTAAAGGGAAAACTTTACAAAAATCATGATATGTATAAGTTACAATATGCATTTTTACCATACAATCTTAACTTTTTCGTAGAATCCACTGTAATGACACCTTAGTGCATTTGAAGGCTAAAACTTAGATCACTCGGTCACCTTAGTTTCTAGAATAGTTTGGAAATTTTTTATGCCATAAAGTAGACTTGAGTCATTTGGGTGAAATGAGATCTGTGATATCGTTATGCAAATGGGATTAGCCATAGGAAAATTTATAAATTGCATACAGCTTACCAAACAGCCTTAGTATGACAAACTGCATTCCCAAGGCAAAACATCTCTCTTCCTCATGAACTGACCTAACATAAAATACAAAGATTTAAATGTAATATGATCAAGACACATGAGACAATGACTAAACAGAACTACAAAATTGAATAAATAAATAAATAAATAAATAAATGAAAAAATAAATAATAGATGAAACAATAAAATATATAATACATTAATGAATTAATTAATAAAAACAAAAAAAAAAAAATTATAATTCTTAGATTTCACTTACAGCTGAAAAATTACATTAAAAAAAAAAAAGAAATTTTTTTTTTTTTCCGGATAAAAAGTTTACAAAAAATTGTTATGTCATTAGTGTCTCTTCAGTGTAAAAGCCCCTCCCACATGACTGAGTGTAACCAGTAGTCATGACATCTTTTGCTCTTCCAACTACTCATGCCCCTCCTATATGACAGATAACATACTTACAATGTACTTGAGTGTAACTGTTAGTAATGAAATCTATGCATCTCCCACTATTTATGCCCCTCCCATATAACAGATGACATGCCTACCTGAGTGTTACCATTAGTAACGGCATCTGTGTCCCTCCCACAGTAAATGTCACCACCACCAGTAATATAAGGAATGGTAGAAGATTTTGACAGGTTGATTTACATGGTCCACTTGTTGCTACTGGAGACATGATTACTTCTGGTGATATGCTGACATTCTCCATGATACAGGAACACCCACTAAAATTCTGTTAAAAAAAAAAACAACCATATAAAATCAGTTAATAGCTAACAGAAGAAAAGAGTAAATCATTTTGCATAGCTATTCATAGTTTTTATAGCTATTTGTGACATCTGTGATTGACAACTAGACTTATGACAATCTAACTTACAAGAAACTTTTTGGCTAACTAGCTAGATACCAAATACAGTTTCTGGCCCAATTCAAAATTTGTTCATTCTGTTTATGGTTGGTAGAGAAGACTAGAGTGTACAGAGAAGACATTTTCTAAAGCAAACTGTCAACTTTTTTCACACTCTGTATTAAACTGGATTCAAACCTACATAGTGACAAGTGATGTCAGATCCATAACCAAATGCATTATACCACTTGGCCAATGGGGCCAGCTAGTTGATTTGTCTATAAAGCTCTTCTGTACTTACGGGGCCTCGGTGGCCAAGTGGTCTAAAGCGCGCTTACAGATCACAGCACCTCTCACTGTCTAGGTTCGAATCCAACTTGGGACAGATCCTAGTGTAAGAAAGTTTGTCAGTTTGCTTTCCAAAGGTCTGTGGTTTCCCCCACCATCCCAGAATTGAAATTCTTCAATATAAGTAAAAAAAATTGACTTGGGACATTTAACACCATTAAACCACCACTCTCCTCTCCAATTTCCCCTATAAATGAGGTCAAAAGGTCACATCAAGTACATATTACTTACCATTAATTTTTCCTCAGGTGTAATGTAACTATAGAACCTTGTACACCCAGCGTGGCACGGAGAGAAGTATGTTATACCGTTAATACCACATATAGGTTCAAGGTCATTCGGTGAACAGTCACAATCCATGTTACAAGTCGATGTTAGATTGGCTTCTATCTTCTCTATCTCTTCTAATTGTGAACTGTAAAAAATAAAGATCATAAGAGTTTTAAACAAGTATACGTTTTTTGTTTATCATGATCATAAAAGTTAATGAAGACAATGAACCAAGAGTTTTTATGACCATGATGCAGAAGACAATGAACCAAGAGTTTTTATGACCATGATGCAGAAGACAATGAACCAAGAGTTTTTATGACCATGATGCAGAAGACAATAATCAAAGTGTTTTTATGACAATGATGTCTTCTTCAAAGTCTACAGAATGATTTGCAATACTCATTTTGATGTTTGTTACAAGTTGTTACACAATGACAATGCAATATTGTCAAGTTAGATGAACTCATAGCTGCAGAAAATTTTAATTGATTTTTTTAAGTTTATGAATATTCACTCATCAAATTTTGATTTTATGAATTAATGCAATTATGTGATAAAATGTATTGGAACTCAACAAATTAAACATTAAGAAGTAAAATGCTTTTGTTCAAATCTTAATTTAAAATCTATATAACTTAAAATTTTTAAAATTAAAAAAAAAGTAAAGTTTAAACCAGTGAACATTTCTTTGTGTAATTTTTGTTGAGCCTGGCATTGCCATAAGGTGAGACTTCAATGTTACTTTTTGGGTGTCAACGTCGACGGCAGTGGCGGCTTGTCAAAATGTGAAAGTTTATGTTAAAGTAATGTATTCACAACTTGATCAAAAACTAACCAGTCAAGACATATAAATATGTGGAACTCTTGTTATCATTTACATTCACTGTCTCTTTGGCTGGGTACTATTAGGTTTCGGAGGAATTCTGCTTTTATAATTAAAAATCACGTTACAGTAAATGTGGTTGTTAGGTTGATTGTAATGTTGTTTAATGTCACATCAGCCATTTTTTAGCTGTCCGCAATAAAAGTATCTCTAAGAATTAATTTAAAAATAAGTTATGTATGAAATGTGCAAGCATTTATAATGGTCTCCCTTGTGCTAGCCTGCAGGGTGACTTTTTGTCGAAGTGCAAGCTGAAGTAGTCAGTGTGCTGCAGACAAGCATACCACTTCCCCTGTTACATAATCCCGGCACCAGATGCACCATTTGATACTCTGTCCTCTTTCTGCCGAACATCAAGCAGAGATTTGGTTGGTTGGTTGAATGTTGTTTAAATTGCATTAGCAATTTTTAGCTATTTGCAATAAGAGCAAGGTTATCAATCTGTATGGTTAATCTAAGAACAAGTTAAATGTTTACGTGAGATGTGTCAGTGTGTATAACTGCCTGCTGTGTAACTTTTAAGTGCAAGCTCTCTAAAACTTATGTATGGCCTGACAGGGGTTTTGAACAAGCAACCTCCTTGTTTTCGAAGCAAATGCTCAAACATTAACTCAATGAAGCAGTCTTATAGTAGATGTGAAATGTTAATAAAAATTACAGATTATTGTTTTAACCATGTGGATTTATCTGCATGCTGTACTTTATCGACCACAAACATAGTTGACAATGTAACTTACCTGTTGATCGACCACAAAAATAAATGACAGTGTAACTTACCTGTTGTAATAAGCATGATATGGAAATGTTGCTCCTGCAATTTTCAAATTATCACATCCCAAAACTAAAAATAATATAAAACCAACCAAGGCCAGACCATCTAATAACAGAGTCAGTTGTATAGCACCTGTAAATACAAGTTATATTATAGGATATATATAAACACACACACACACACACACACACACACACACACACACACACACACACACACACACACACAAAGAGGGAGAGAGAGAGAGAAAGTAATGTTTTTTATGTCCCTATCAAGATTTATTTACTTATATCGAGGTGGTCAGGTATTCGGAAACTAAGTACTTAGGATTGAACATAATCACCGACTTTAGCAAGAAAAACTAACAAACTATCTCACACTAGGATCTCGGAGGTCAATTTACTTAGTCCAAGGTCAAGTATCTCAAGCAAAGGTCAATTCATTTTTTTCAAGGTCAATTAACTGAGTAAAAACACTTTTCAGACAAGACTTAAAAGTTTTTTTTGATTTCTTGTTATATATCTGCTCTCAAAAAATGTTTGCAAGATAAGATAAAATATATTATTATTATAATGATTATAATAATAATTATCATCATCATTATTATTATCATTATTTTCATTATTATTATTGTTATATAATTATTATTATATAATTATTATTATTATTATTATTATTATCATTATTAATAATCATTATTATCATTATCATTATTTAATATATTATTATTATTATAATTTTTATTATTATCATTATAATAATTATTATTTTTATCATTATTTTCATTATTATTATTATTACTATTATTATTATTATTATTATTATTATACCAACCTTTAGGTTTTAACTGGAATCTTTTTAGTAAAAATCCACCAATAAGAATCCCCACGACAGCACCAGGTATACCTATACCACCTGTCAAGTAATTAACAATTAACACAATCTTGATTAATATTGCTGTATGTAGATATCGTAAAATCATTAATTTTTTTAGGTTAAGATTTCAAGGTTTTACAACAATTTAAAAAAAATTCTTTCAGGAGAAAATTTCACAGAATTGAGTTCTGTGAAAATAAATCCCATTGGAGGACTTGGTAATTAAAAATTTTCAATAACATTAAATTTTGAGGTTTTTACTAACCCATGAAATTTTATTTGGGTTTTCACTTACCCATGAAAATAGTGAAATTTAAGCCCTCATAAACAATTGTAGTATTTTATGCTTTTGATCTGTTGCCTCTATATTCTCTTTAACACTGCAGTAGCTCAGTTGTTAGAGTGCTCACTCAGGAAGTGGGAGGTTATGGGTTCAAACCCCGACCAGGTCTGAGCCAAGACTTGAAAGTGGGTAGTGACTGTTCTTCCCAAAGCACTTGGCATTACGAAATGAAAGTCATACTGGAAACGTAAAATAAATGAGGTCCCGTGTCACAGTAGCCATGGCACGATAAAGAACCTTGCTGTATAATGCCATCAGTGCATTTACGCACAGGCAAAATTTCTGCACTTTCGCCTATAGCTGGTGACGTCTCAATATCAGGAAATATTCTTGACTGGAACCACTACTCAACTCAACTGTATATTCTCTTTTGTTGTGTGGATTAAAATATAAAAATTGCTTTAATGATAATGACAATAAAAAATAGTCAAGGTTTTTCAAGTTCACAAACTTGCAAGTCCATAATACACTTATGCAAAATATGAAGCTTAAAGTTTCTAGATCTCTTTGTTCATTAGGTTTCATCTAAGATTGCTTGACTGATTAAACAGGTTTTACGTCCCAGTCAAGAATATTTCACTTATATCGAGATGTCACCAGCTAAAGGTGAAAATGCAGAAATTTTGCCTGTGTGTTGTGCTGATGTCATTATACAGCAGGGTTCTTTATGGTGCCACGCCTACCATGATACACTGCATACAGGACTTCTTAATTTTAAGTTAGCATCTGAAAGAACCATGACTGTCATTTCATAATGCTGAGTGTTCAGAGAAAAAACAGTCACTACCTACTTTCAAGTCTTAGGTAAGACCAGGTCAGGATTCGAACCCACAACCTCCCACTTACAGAGCCAGCACTCTACTGTCTAGCTACCACATAGAAAGAAAGATCAAAACAAAGTGTAAGAGAAAGAATTCATATTTGTTTCTCCATATGAGAGTGCGTATTGAGTAGTATATTCATGATTCTTATACTTCTATCAAAATCATCAGTTATGATATAGTAGGGAAAACCAGAGTTCCAGGAGAAAACCCCAGACCTTCCACAAGTGACTTGACAAATTTTCTTACATAAAATCATCTCTATATTGGCATTTTGTACCTGTGAAAAGATTTGCTACTGATGTAGAAGTACCAAACTGCGTCTCTAAATATTTCGGTAAAAACACGACAACACCGCTAGCAATGGAAATTTCGCAGCCGATTCCCAGACATGTTATCAGATAGATACTGTTCTTTAATAACTGTAATATTGATCTTGGAATGTCTAAAATATAGAATTTAAAAAAATCAAAGTGTTTTAAAATAGCAAAGTTCACAAAACCTAACAACTGTAATATCAAATTAAGATATAACAGAACATATAGCTCACCTGAACCTTTGGCCACCTGTAAGTCTTGTGATTCAGAATTTAAGAAACAAAAACTGCCTAAAGATAAACAGAGCTCACCTGTGCACATATAAGAACATGTCTCATGAAAAGTACAGCATGCCTGTAAATCTGTGAATCACACCAGGATAACTGATACTCACAATATAATTATGACATGACACTGATATGCACACTACAATCATGTACTGTTATATCAAAATCAAGATACAAAAGGACCTGTTTAAAGAACAACATAGCTCACTTGTTCCTTTCGCTGGAGAGCAACATACATACAGCCCACCTGTAAGGGCATGACATAATACTGACACATGCACCATGATTATGACATGACAGTCCAACTCACACTACAATTATGACATGACAATGACATTTGTACCAGAATTTTGATGACACTGATACTCACACCAGGTACCACCAGATTTATGACATGATACTAATTCTTGCACCATGATTATGACATATCATTGGTAATCACACTAGAATTATGACATGTCACTAACACTCACACTAGAATTATGACATGTCGTTGATACTCACACCAGAATTATGATGTTACTGATACGCACTAGAATTATGACATGTCACTAACACTCACACTAGAATTATGACATGTCATTGATTCTCACACCAGAATTATGATGTTACTGATACGCACTAGAATTATGACATGTCACTGATAACCACACCAGGATTATGACATGTCACTGATACTCACACTTGCATAATGACTCAATGATATTCAAACTAGAATTATGACATGTCTCTGATACTCACACTTGCATAATGATGTCACTGATATGCACTAGAATTATGACATGTCACTGATACTCACACTTGCATAATGATTCACTGATACTCACACTAGAATTACAAAATGTCACTGATACTCACACTAGAATTATGACATGTCACTGATACTCACACCAGAATTATGATGTCACTCATACACATTAGAATTATGACAAGTCACTGATTCACACACAAGAATTATGACATGGCACTGATACTCACACTAGAATTACGACATGTCACTGATACTTACACCAGAATAATGATGTCACTGATAGGCACTAGAATTATGACATGTCACTGATATTCACGCCAGAATTATGACATGTCACTGATACTCACATTACAATTATGACATATCACTGATACTCACACTAGAATTATAACATATCACTGATACTCACACTAGAATTACGACATGTCACTAATACTCACACCAGAATAATGATGTCACTGATAGGCACTAGAATTATGACATGTCACTGATACTCACACTTGCATAATGATTCACTGATACTCACACTAGAATTATGACATGTCACTAATACTCACACCAGAATAATGATGTCACTGATATGCACTAGAATTATGACATGTCACTGATACTCACACTTGCATAATGATTCACTGATACTCACACTAGAATTACAAAATGTCACTGATACTCACACTAGAATTACAAAATGTCACTGATACACACACAAGAATTATGACATGGCACTGATACTCACACTAGAATTACGACATGTCACTGATACTTACACCAGAATAATGATGTCACTGATAGGCACTAGAATTATGACATGTCACTGATACTCACACCAGAATTATGACACGTCACTGATTTCACATTACAATTATGACATGTCACTGATACTTAAACTAGCATAATGATTCACTGATACACTAGAATTATGAAATATCACTGATACTTACACTACAATTATAACATGTCACTGATACTCACACTAGAATTATGACATGTCACTGATACTCACACTAGCATAATGATTCACTGATACACTAGAATTATGAAATGTCACTGATACTTACACTACAATTATAACATGTCACTGATACTCACACTACAATTATGACATGTCACTGATACTCACACTACAATTATGACATTTCACTGATATTCACACTACAATTATGAAATGTCACTGATACTCACACTACAATTATGACATGTCACTGATACACACACAAGAATTATGACATGGCACTGATACTCACACTAGAATTACGACATGTCACTGATACTTACACCAGAATAATGATGTCACTGATAGGCACTAGAATTATGACATGTCACTGATACTCACACCAGAATTATGACACGTCACTGATTTCACATTACAATTATGACATGTCACTGATACTTAAACTAGCATAATGATTCACTGATACACTAGAATTATGAAATATCACTGATACTTACACTACAATTATAACATGTCACTGATACTCACACTAGAATTATGACATGTCACTGATACTCACACTAGCATAATGATTCACTGATACACTAGAATTATGAAATGTCACTGATACTTACACTACAATTATAACATGTCACTGATACTCACACTACAATTATGACATGTCACTGATACTCACACTACAATTATGACATTTCACTGATATTCACACTACAATTATGAAATGTCACTGATACTCACACTACAATTATGACATGTCACTGATACTCACACTACATTTATGACATGTCACTGATACTCACACTAGAATTATAATTCACTAACACTAGAAGTTATGACACTTATACTCATATTATGAGATTATGAAAAGACATTGATACTAACGTAAGGGTTATGAAAAGACATTGATACTAACATAAGGGTTATGAAAAGACAGTGATACTAACATAAGGGTTATGAAAAGACAGTGATAGTCACATAATGATTATGAAAAGACAGTGATACTCACATAAGGGTTATTACAGGACACTTATTCTCACATAAGGATTATGACATGGCATTAATACTCACAAAAGGATTTTATCATGACACTACTACTCAGATAAGGATTGTGACATGACATTAATACTCACACAAGGACTGTGAAAAGACATTTTTACTCATATAAGGATTGACATGACACTTATACTGACATAAGGATTATAACAAGACTTTGATACTCACATAAGAATAATGACAAGACAATGATTCTCACATGAGGATTAAAACAAGACATTTATACTCACGTAAGGATTATGACAATACATTTATACTCACATTAGGATTATAACAAGACACTAATACTAACATAAGGATTATGACATGACACTTATACTCACATAAGGATTATGACAAGACAATGATACTCACATGAGGGTTATAACAAAACATTTATACTCACATAAGGATTATGACATGCCACTTATCCTCACATAAAGATTATGACATGACACTTATACTCACATAAGGATTATGACATGACACTAATACTCATATAAAATAAATAATTTCAATAAAAATGCGATCCGAATATACCCCCAAAAAATTCTAACTGATTTTGTAAACATGTATAATGTCGTAAATTTATCATATGTCACATCTATCAGAATGCTTAGTAACTAAATGTTCTACAGTATAGATTGATATTTGGGAAATATTGTTTTACCTGTAATTTTATACCTGTGTTGTCTGGAGGAGATGTCACATGACTGTTTTATATATATATATATATATATATATATATATATATATATATATATATATATATATATATATATATATAATCTACTCACTTGTTTTTGATTTGATTTTTTAGAAGACTTAATATTTTTAATTTTTTAATAATATTTGACATTTACTCATTCTGTATGAAGTAGACTAATGTTTTTCACAATAAACAAGAAATGCATATGCTTTTGACAAAAACTATATAAAAAAAATACATGACGTTTAAATCAAAATTTCACAATCAAGTTAAAGATTGTGCAAGTGTTGTCATGACAACAAAGAAGATAATCTATATATGTTCCTATTATAAACCTTTAAACTATTGTTCTGGCACAGAAACCTTCCACGGAAAGACTTAAGGCAAAGTGAGCATGGCACTCATTTCCAGTCATTCAATGTAAGTAAATTAAACAATGCAAGAACTAAATTCTAGCACAGACTCAATAACAGACACTGAATTCCACCACAGAACTCAATGAAAGACCCATATTCCAGCACAGAACTCAATGAAAGACACCAAATTCTAGCACAGAACTCAATGAAAGACACCAAATTCCACCACAGAACTCGATTAAAAACACCAAATTCCACCACAGAACTCAATGAAAGACACCAAATTTCACCACAGAACTCAATGAAAGACACCAAATTTCACCACAGAACTCAATGAAAGACACCAAATTCCACCACAGAACTCAATGAAAAACACCAAATTCCACAACAGACCTCAATGAAAGACACCAAATTCCACCACAGAACTCAATGAAAGACACCAAATTCTAGCACAGAACTCAATGAAAGACACCAAATTCCACCACAGAACTCAATGAAAGACACCAAATTCCACCACAGAACTCAATGAAAGACAACAAATTCCACCACACAACTCGATTAAAAACACCAAATTCCACCACAGAACTCAATGAAAGACACCAAATTCCACCACAGAACTCAATGAAAGACACCAAATTCCACCACAGAACTCAATGAAAAACACCAAATTCTAGCACAGAACTCAATGAAAAACACCAAATTCCACAACAGACCTCAATGAAAGACACTGAATTCCAGCACAGAACTCAATGAAAGACACCAAATTCTAGCACAGCACTCAATGAAAGACACCAAATTCTAGCACAGCACTTAATGAAAACACCAAATTCTAGCACAGCACTCGATGAAAGACACCAAACTTCACCACAGAACTCAATGAAAGACACCAAATTTTAGCATAGCACTTAATGAAAAACACCAAATTCTAGCACAGCACTCGATGATAAACACCAAATAAATATATTGTTATTACCTTTGATTGTTTTGCCGTATTCAGCACTGTGTCGTGATTGTGTATCCTCTTGACTTAACAGGCTCTCTTTAGCTTTACATTCCAGAACCTTTCTTTTCTCCTTTAATAAAGTCCTGGGAAATGCCATGAATGGAATAGACAGTAACAACAAAATTAATCCACAAATAATGAATCCTCCCCACCATGCTCCAATCCACTGTGGATCAGTTGGCCAAATGTCAACATCGAAGCTCAGAAAATCCACATAATACTGCAATAACAGAGCTCCGAGGGCATATCCCAATACAGGTCCAAGAACACCAGAGGCATAAATAAATGCTGAAATAAACAAAAACACGTTGGCATTAACAACAATATAAACTATAAGTGACTAAATGTGACTAATACCCCTCTATCCCATCAATGTATCCCCACAATCAAACACACCCTTTGCGACCTTGACCCTCAAAGTGTAACCTTTATTCATGATAAAGTGACCTTGACCTATAAGATACATATATAGTTAAATGGACATATTATTTGACCACAGTTTCATGAAATTCCTTTAAAGTAGCAAGGAATCTGGGCATGCACTACAAGATCATATTCTTATCATTGAGTATGTCGCACGACGCCATTTTGTTTTCAGATACAAATTCAAACACCAATATGTTTGTTTGTAAAAGCCTTTTCAATATTTAATACAATTTAAGTTCTTAATTTTAATTCAAAAACTTATGTGGCATACCTAATCTATTATTACATTTCATTCAACATATATTCATGAGAATTAGGGGTAGAAACTTTCATTATCAAAAAGATGGCTGCTAGCTTATTTTTTTTTTTTTTTTTAGAAATCCAATAAAGCAAAACTTGTAGCCTACACTGTAAACTAGGTCATAAGTAATGGTTAAACAAGATACATGTATATGTATACAGTCTTTAATGTTCAAAATCCAAGATGGCTGCACCATATTGGAATAGAAATTTTCAATGCCAATGGCTGATTATATATAATTATAATCATAATAAATGGGATTCAAACTTTCTATGCCAAAAATTTTATATGGCTACCCAAATCTGTTATGGAGTGCTCAATCCGTAAATAGAAGGTAGTGGGTTCAAACCCCTATTGCGTCTGACCCAAGACTTTTACCAATCACTTGGCATTACATAATGAAAGTCATTGTTCTTTCGGATGGGAACTTTAGATAAATAAGGTCACATGTCAGAGCAGGCATGGCATGATAAAGAACCCTGCTGTATAATGCCATCAGCGCAAAACACAGGAAAAATTTCTGCACTTTCCCCCTGACAGTTAAGCAGGAGATATGAATATAGACTTTCAATGTTTAAAATCTAAGAATGCTGCTAACAAACACATTTGGAAACAAATTTTCAATGATGAAAATCTTACCAGTGACATCCAAAGCAATGTCAAATGCTTATCATGTCCACCAACATTTTTGAAAAAATTCCTTCAGTGTTTCAGGAAATAAGGATACAAATTTATGAACAGACGGCTAAATGAATGATAAGGAACATGCCATTAGATCTCTCCAGTTTCACAGACAGGGGTCACTAGTAAACTGTACTTCATACAAAGAAGTATAGTAGGGGTGAGTATTGGAGAGAAAATTGAATTGCAATATATTGCAATATCTTGGAAAATATTGCAATACATATTGCAATATATTGAATATTCACTTATGTCTTAAAGTGATGTGTATTTGTTGACTTGTGTTATTTTATTCAACTTGTATTTATGAAAAAAGATGTCTACCATATAAAATATTTTTTGGTTTAATTAAAATACCACATTAAAGGGACTGTCATCTAGACGGCAAACATCTAGCAAATTCTTATAAGTAAAGGGAACAGTTTGCTGTTGAGCTCGAGGTGCTTAGTAAGGGATAACCTAAAATCTGTGGTAAACCTTGACAACAAATAAACTGTGACAACCAATAAACCATGACAACAAATAAACTGTGACAACCAATAAACCATGACAACCAATAAACTGTGACAACCAATTAACTGTGACAACCAATAAACCGTGACAACCAATAAACCATGACAACCAATAAACCTTGACAACAAATAAACTGTGACAACCAATAAACCATGACAACAAATAAACTGTGACAACCAATAAACCATGACAACCAATAAACTGTGACAACCAATTAACTGTGACAACCAATAAACCGTGACAACCAATAAACCGTGACAACCAATAAACCATGACAACAAATAAACTGTGACAACCAATAAACCATGACAACAAATAAACTGTGACAACCAATAAACCGTGACAACCAATAAACTGTGACAACCAATAAACCATGACAACCAATAAACCATGACAACCAATAAACTGTGACAACCAATTAACTGTGACAACCAATAAACCGTGACAACCAATAAACCATGACAACCAATAAACCTTGACAACAAATAAACTGTGACAACCAATAAACTGTGACAACCAATAAACTGTGACAACAAATAAACTGTGACAACCAATAAACCATGACAACCAATAAACTTTGACAACCAATAAACCATGACAACAAATAAACTGTGACAACCAATAAACTGTGACAACCAATAAACTGTGACAACCAATAAACCATGACAACCAATAAACTGTGACAACTAATAAACCATGACAACCAATAAACTGTGACAACCAATAAACTGTGACAACCAATAAACCATGACAACCAATAAACTGTGACAACCAATAAACTGTGACAACCAATAAACTGTGACAACCAATAAACCGTGACAACCAATAAACCATGACAACAAATAAACTGTGACAACCAATAAACCATGACAACAAATAAACTGTGACAACCAATAAACCCTGACAACCAATAAACTGTGACAACCAATAAACCATGACAAACAATAAACCATGACAACCAATAAATTGTGACAACCAATTAACTGTGACAACCAATAAACCGTGACAACCAATAAACCATGACAACCAATAAACCTTGACAACAAATAAACTGTGACAACCAATAAACCGTGACAACCAATAAACTGTGACAACCAATTAACTGTGACAACCAATAAACCATGACAACCAATAAACCATGACAACCAATAAACCTTGACAACAAATAAACTGTGACAACCAATAAACCGTGACAACAAATAAACTGTGACAACCAATAAACCGTGACAACCAATAAACTGTGACAACCAATAAACCATGACAACCAATAAACTGTGACAACCAATAAACTGTGACAACCAATTAACTGTGACAACCAATAAACCGTGACAACCAATAAACCATGACAACCAATAAACCTTGACAACAAATAAACTGTGACAACCAATAAACTGTGACAACCAATTAACCGTGACAACAAATAAACTGTGACAACCAATAAACCATGACAACCAATAAACTGTGACAACCAATAAACCGTGACAACCAATAAACTGTGACAACCAATAAACCATGACAACCAATAAACTGTGACAACCAATTAACTGTGACAACCAATAAACCGTGACAACCAATAAACCATGACAACCAATAAACCTTGACAACAAATAAACTGTGACAACCAATAAACCGTGACAACCAATAAACCATGACAACCAATAAACCTTGACAACAAATAAACTGTGACAACCAATAAACCGTGACAACCAATAAACCATGACAACCAATAAACCATGACAACCAATTAACCGTGACAACCAATAAACCATGACAACCAATATTCAGGTTTTTATTTTATTTACCAGTATATTGTATTATGATCTGCCATTTCAAGATATAATGATATACTGTTTAAACCGAACTCCTATAGTGTATTGGAGTTATGATGCTTAGTGTCCCAGAATTTTTGGGGCATAAATTTTGGGATTGTGGAGGAAACGAGACAAAACTCCTGAAAACTTTCTCACATCTCAGGATCTGCCTGAGTGGATTCAACCCCAAATGATGAAATTTATTACAAAGGGAAAAAAAATACTTAAATGAATAAAGAATGTGGTAGACATGCTATTTTACGACCATGATTGAACAAGTCAATTAATATCAGTTATATACATAGATAATTACATCTATGAATAAATTATACAAAACAATTACATTTCCCCTATACCACTTACATAATGGCTGTATCATAGTTTCTAAGACACTTGGCAATAATTTACAAATTGTTTAATCAATAATACATAATTACATACTTCATAAAGGGGGCAATAAATAAAATGACGAGATCGTAAAAACTACGCTTAATTTATCACATAATTTCTATTATTTGTCTAACTGTTTTAATTAATGATTGCTAGCATGGCATGAAATATGGACGCTTTGAAATAAATGGAAACTATATTAGGTTATGGCATGATATTGTAACTGCTTATAAATAAGTTATTTGTAAAAAAATATTTTTTATGATGTGTCGGAATGCAATTCGTAATTTGTTATCCTTATGCTGGGAATTAAACAAGTTAATAAAACCAAGGGTGCAATTAAAACCATGCCAATCCCAATGGCAACACCTTTGGAGTAAACACAAAATTTTCAATATGTATAATCCCCAGTCGGGGCTCTACATTAACCTTTTGTTATGTTTGTTCATTTAGAACTAGGTGGCATAGCTATTCAGGAAATGACAACAAATTTTTTTGGGGGGGATTAGCAAAGTGGTAAACATATTTAGGGGCATTATAAACAAATTTTACTATGATAATAAGCAAGAGTTGGGTTGAGTAATGGTGTTTAACATCCCAGTCAAGAATATTTCACTTATATCAAGACGTTGCCAGCAAGTGCAGAAATTTTGCCTGTGCATTGTGCTTATGGCATTATACAGCAGGGTTCTTTATTGTGCCATGCCTACCATGAAACAGGACCTCGTTTATTTTAAGTTTCCATCCGAAAGAAAGAACCATGACTTTCATTTCGTAATGCTGAGTGCTTGGGGAAAGAACAGTCACTACCAACTTTCAAGTCTTGGGTCAGACCCAGTCAGGGTTTGAAACCATGACCTCCAACATGCATAGCAGATGATGAGCAAGATGACAAAATAATTAAAGAACTTTATAACAAGAATCTAAGAATTGTTGACAGAAGATCATTTTTCTACTTCTATTATTTCTGTTATTAATTATATTATACAACAATTTGTTCATGTTTTGTATGTGGGAAATCAAGGATCAAACCCCATTCGGGTCTGACCAAGACTTGAAAGTTGGTAGTGACTATTCTTTCGTCAAGCACTCAGCACTCAGAAAAGAAAGTCACAGGGTCCTTCGGAGGAGACCTTAAAAACTGATACCCCATGTCATGGCAAGCTTGGCATGTTAAAGATCCCTCCTTGCACATTGCCCTAAGCACACTGCAAAAGGTAAAAATTTCTGCCACTTCACCGATAGCTGGTGACATCTCGATATAAGCAAAATATTCTTGACCAGGACTAAAAGTTCAACCCTATTTAATCAAATCATTTCAAATGTTCAGATTAATTTAGTAACAACTTTATGTATTTGTGAGATGTGCTAATATATACAAGGTTTACAATCGAACAGTGTCTGAATTTTTGGTAAGGTGCTAACTCATCAAGTCAGTAAATTATTCTGGCATCACGTAAACCAGGCAATGCTCTAATGTCAAGCAGAAAGCCAGGAAGCAATAACTTTCGAAAGTCTTGTAAGACCTGGCAGGGTTCAAACCCATGACCTATCACTCTCGAGACATAGGTTCTTCCATTAATGCTATGGTGGTCATATGGTCTTTTGAGCCATTGTAGTCACACACACACACACACACACACACACACACACACACACACACACACACACACACACACACATACACACACACACACACACACAATTTATATATATGAAGTCGAACCCATATTGGATTATCGAATAAATTGGATAATCATATAGGATTATGAAATCCAAAGCCATTTCCTATGTAATCTATCAAAAAATACCCACATAATTGCATAGCCAAAAAATCCAACCCCACTTTATAGCATAGAAAATTTCCCAACCCGATCTCCAATTATGGCTAATAATTTCAATGTTTTTAATATTTAATGGTGTGTGTGTGTGTGTGTGTGTGTGTGTGTGTGTGTGTGTGTGTGTGTGTGTGTGTTTGTGTGTGTATCTGACTATGTGTGTATATATGTGCGTGTTTCATTATTACTTGTATATTAAGTTATGATGTCAGAATTTTTGATGACATGTTATACAATGTGGATACAAAATTGGAAGCTTACTTAAGTAAGATATCCAAAATAATGTGTTTGTTTTATTCCATAAATATTAATGTATTTATGTTTGGCTAAATAAAGTGAATTAGAACATAACAGATATTCATATTTATGGATAGTTCACAAGGGAACATTCATCTATTAATTCAGAAAACATCAAAACTTGTGTTAAATGTAATCATTTTATTCTGAAATATGTTCCACGTAATAGCGAAGAGTTGCATGCAACACGACAATCAATTAACAGTGTTGTAAGAGATGAAACATGACACGACAGCCGTATTAATACGATCGAGTCTCTGTTTGCATGTGTTCAGTGAGAGTCTACAGAGAGCTTAATAGAAATTGATTAATGCAAGATGCAGTATGCTGTATTGAAAAATCCTTCATTTTCATGAATGAAAATTTTATCGGGGCTCCAGCTAGACGGGCATAGATGTTACAAGAACTGTCATAACAATAATGGCTTAAATCTCGGCTTATATGTAGAAACACTCAAGTAAAATAATCCAAGTCAAAAGGGCTATTTATGATATTGGCTTATAATTAAAAATATTTAGTTAAAGAACCACCTAGGACAATGATTAATATCGTATAGCAGGTTATTTTCGTGGGGTCTAAATCTGCCATATTTTGGCAGTAAAATCCTGAAAACATGTGTATACAATCGACCGTGATTAAGTTGTTTTAGATTGACAAAATACATACGTTAAATTTTCAACTGGCCTTTTCTTGTCAAAATTGCCAAAGTTCATAAGTTAGTTGTTTTAGATTGCCAAAATATATACATTGTACCATAAAATTTTCAACTCGACTTTTCTTGTCAAAATCGCCAAAATATAGCCCTGACCAGCAATGTGGTCTATAGCAACACTCAACTGAAAAGAATCAAAATCAATGGGGTTATTTAGGATATTGGCTTATGTAACAAAAGTACTCAAGTCACAGAACCACCTATGACATTGGCTCATCTATAGCAAATCTCAACATTTTCTAACACTCGTGAAGAGAATAGGTTTAGTTAGGGCAGTTCAAAATTAGGAAAAAAAACACGGGTTAAGTCTCTGCACTGTCTAACACTCATGAATGAATAGGTTCAGTCCGTACACTTCCAAACATTTACAAAAAAAAAAAAAAAAAAAGGTTAGGTTCGGACATTTTCAAACATTTTCTATAAAAAAAAAACGGGGCTTAGTGGTCAAATGGTCAGTACTCTTGGATCCACTGTCTTTCACCTCTAAAGTTTGATCCAGCTCTGGCAAATCCTAGAAATTTTGTCAGTTCACTCACTAAAGGTTGGTGGTTTGATCTGGGTACTCCAGTTGCCTTGGACTCAATGCCTTTAAATCAGTGAGAAAATCTTAACTAGTTTGTTAAACACCATTACTCCACTCCACTACACTCCTCTTAACTCCATGGCCACTGTGGTAGCTCAGTTGGTAGAGTGGTCGCTCTGTAAGTGGAAGGACGTGGGTTCAAACCCCAGCCGGGTCTGGTCCAAGACTTGAAAGTGGGTAGTGACTGTTCTTTTGCCAAGCACTCGGAATTACGAAATGAAAGTCACAGTTCTTTTGGATGGGAACTTAAAATAAATGAGGTCCCGTGTCATGGTAGGCATGGCACGATAAAGAACCCTGCTGTATAATACCATAGTGCAACGCACAGGCAAAATTTCTGCACTTTAGCCTATAGCTGGCGATGTCTCGATATAAGTGAAATATTCTTGACTGGGATGTTAAACACCATTACTCAACTCTCAACTCCATGTTATGAAAAAAACATACATTCAGTCTGGGCATATGAAGAAAACTGGTTTAGTCTTGGCAAAGTCTTCAATTGTTTAGTAATCCAAATAAATACAGTACAACTTAACTGGATACATGAATTTCAACCTTAAACACCAAGGCGGGTGGAAATTCACATATCCATTTGAGCTGTGTTGTACCATAAAATCACAAATATTTGTTGGAGATTAAATTTCACTATTTTCATGGGTTACTGAAAACCACAAAATTAAATGTCATTTTAAATTTTTCATTACGATTGCCCCAAAATGGGATTTATTTTCACAAAACTCAATTCCACGAAAATTTTCTCCCAATAGAATTTTTTAAAATGGCAAAACCATGAAATTTTCACCCAATGAATATAAATGATTCTACTACATTGATTGATTACAATTAATCTAACTTAAATATCAATCTTTCAAATGAAAACCTGATTAAAACTGATAATGATTTGTTTTATTGTTATCACATATTAATAATCAGTTACAATTTAAAAAAAATAGTGATTTTGAAATGGTAACCATTTGCCAACATCACTATCTTATCAAATAAAAATAATCGGTTACAATTAAAAAAAAAAATAGTGATTATGAAAATGTAACCATTTGCCATCATCACTACCTTGTCAAATAGAAATAATCGGTTACAATTAAAAAAATTTAGTGATTATGAAATTGTAACCATTTGCCACCATCATCATGGATGACCTTGACCTTGGGATGATACACAGAAACAGAGAAAACCTTTTGTAATGGTGTTTATATTAAGGCAATCAGTCCACTAAGTAGTTAGTCTATATCTATTGAGTAAACATGATGACTGGACTGACCCAAGTTCTCAATCAGCATGTACAATCAATAGTTCCCTATTTTCTACTGCAGCAATCGCAATGTGGTTAACCGAGATTTGTCAGCTTTCGAGATAAACCATACTTATTTATAGATATGATTCTACTTTCAAATAATGCCTCCCTTTGTTGTTAAAAGTACAGAAAACCCTGTATAAAAAGACCACCAAGGGACCAAAGGTATAACAAACCTGTATACAGAGACCATATAGAGAAATAATTACAGAATAAACCTGTATATAAAAGATACCAAAGGCCAAGGTACAAAAAAAAACCTGTATATAAAGACCACCAAGAAAACCAAGGTATAGAAAACCTGTATATAAAGACCAAGAAAACCAAGGTACAGAAAACCTGTATATAAAGACCACCAAGGAAACCTAGGTACAGAAAACCTGTATATAAGGACCACCAAGGAAACCTAGGTACAGAAAACCTGTATATAAAGACCACCAAGAAAACCAAGGTACAGAAAACCTGTATATAAAGACCACCAAGGAAACCTAGGTACAGAAAACCTGTATATAAAGACCATGCTCGCAAACCTAGCTATAGAAAACTTGTCTAAAGAGACCATTCTTGGGAACCTTAGTACATGTACAAAAACCTATATATAAAAACCTGTCTAGAGAAACCACCAAGAAAACCTAGTTATAAAAAACCTGTCTATAGAGACCATTCTTGGGATCCTAAGTACAGAAAACCTGTATTTAAAGACTACATAAAGGGACCAAGGAACAGCAAAACCTACCTGTACATAAAGACCACATGATTGGCCTAATTACAGTTATACCTGTATTTATCGAGCATGGGTGTTGAGTGCAGCAAAACCTGTATTTTATGCATCAACCCATGACAAAATATTGCCTTAGGCTTAACTTCTTTGTTTGCTGTATTCCAACCCATGCTATCCAAATGTGGGTAGGTAGGTAGGAAAAACACTTTTATTTTTACTTTTGAAAACTTAATCTATTACACTTTTGAAAAAGTTTAAATTGGTTTCATATGTCTCTTAAAACGAATTTTACAATTATTTTGCTAACCGTGGAGAAACACAGCAGAATTTCCTTGCTACCATATAAACCTGCTCACAAGTTGTCTCATGATCACTTGCCAGGGTTATTGCATAAAGTTGGAATTGATGGCAATAAAATTGTTTGGTTAGGGGCATTTCAAGTGGGTTGGGCAGTCAACAGCAAACAAAGTTAATTTTATTTTAGGCCTTATAGGGATATTTGAAATATAAGTTCTAGACCAAGTTGTTTGAAGCATGATTAGTTATTAATTAATAATTAACACAAATTCAAATCAGAAAATGTTTTTGTTGTTGTGATGAAATTCCAATTTGAGAAGAATATTCTTGACACAAGAACATCTCGCCCAAACACACCCAGAAAATACCACCAACATGGACTAAGCAGGGGCGTAGCTTACTATGAGGCAACTGAAGCAACTGCCTTGGTAAAAATCAAATCATTTTAAAATTGTTATTTTAATTTTTTTTTTTTTTTAACAGAAACACAAATAAAATAGAAAAGGCTAAATATAATTGATAGTGAACAAATATAAAATTTTGTTTTGTCCGTGGTTACAGACTTGGTTATTTAGACGGTCTTAGAAAATTTCAGGTTCATGTGTCACCAGAATGCACCATTTAATGCCGTTTTATTTATTACTAATTTTTTTTCCAAATTTTTCGGGAAGAGTATACCCCTGGACACCCTAGATTTTATGCGCCATTGGCCCTACATTTTCTTGCCTCGGTAATAAATGGATCCAATATATACACCCCTGACTAGGGTGATATTTACAAAATTTCTCTGGAACAAGAAATGATATGTAAATCAACTTTAAAATGATGTTAGGTTTATAAGGTCTAATTAAACAATGTAGTTTTATTTATCTATTTTCATCAAATTGTGTTAAAGCATTCAATCTTTATATGTTAGTATTGTTTTTTAAGCCCGAGTAATCACCTTAGCCTTTGGGCAATATAAACTGTTAAGTGATCAGTAATTTGTGTACAGTTTTGTAAAAAAAAAAAAATAAATAAATAAATAAATAAAACAAGAATTCCACGGATTTAAATGTCTCGCCTGGTTAGTTTTTGATTGAGTAGAAAATAAATTACTTTAACATAAACTTTCACATTTTGACATGTTACCGCCACCACTGCCAACACCAGAAAAGTAACACCTCGCCTTATGACCATACCAGACTCGACAAAAAATCAAATTTAAAAAAATCACAATTTATGAGTTTTTCTTATACATGTAGTAACAAACCATTATTTTGTGAAGACCCCTGATTAAAAGTGTCAATTTCAGGTCATTAATTTGTACCCAAAGATTTCTTCAAAAGGATCTGAGTTATTGAAATGGAATACATGTATTTTGGAGGTTTACAATGCAATAAGAATTTTCCTGTACCTGATATATCAAGCAAGTAAGTTCATGCATTATCTATCTATCTATCTATGGCCATAATAAATTAATACCTAGATTTTAATTTTTCTTCAAAATGGGGGCGGGGGGATGAATTTTATTTTTTTAATTTTATTTTTTGGATTACACTCTGTCAACTTGTGTTTTGTGCGACCAACACAAACCGTGATTCTTGAATTCAATGCGTTACCAGCTTTGATTGTTTTTAAGCCCAGTTTTACAGTGGCTATAGTAAATACCATGCTACCACCAATATGCGAAACACGCTACTTTCGTTTTTGAAAATCCGTCTGCAACTTGATCGGACACCAGTCAACTTCTTCGTATAATCCTATGGCTCATGGAGCACAAAACAATCTACTTTCGTTGTTATAACGCACAACTCGATCGGAAACCAGTCAGCTTTTATATATTACCTTATGGCTCATGGAGTGAGCAGATTTGTTATAAAAGCCGGAATTGAAACCGTACATGAGTTTAAAATCCGATAATCCGATAATAAAATAAATCGGGGCGGGTGTTGAAATAGGGGGCGGGCGGGGACGAAAATCTAGGTATTAATTTATTATTGCCTATCTATGAATTTTTTATTTATCTACCTATCTATTTATCTATCTTTTTATTAATTTTTTATTATCTACCTATCTTATTTATTTACGTTATTTACTTATTTTTTATAAATTAATTAATTTATTAAATTGTTCATTTATCTTTTTATTTCATTTATTCATTTATCTATTTTATTTTATTTTGTTTATTTAATTAATTATTTATTTAATAAGTTATGTGTCTGTATGTCTGTGTGTAACTTTGCATACTGCATACCATTATGTAAAGTAGTAATTTTTTTATCTAAATTTTAAAGTCACTAAAATGGTTTAAAATCTTTGGAGGCCTTGACATAAATTTTCACTAGAAATTTTAAAATCTTTGTGGGCCTTGACATCAATTTTCACTAGAAATTTTAAAATCTTTGTGGGCCTTGACATCAATTTTCACTAGAGGTTTTAAAATCTTTGAGGGACTTGACATCAATTTTCGCTAGATGTTTTAATATCTTTGTGGGCCTTGACATCAATTTTCACTAGAGGTTTTAAAATCTTTGAGGAACTTGACATCAATTTTTGCTAGACATTTTAAAATCTTTGATGGACTTGACATCAATTTTCGCTAAATGTTTTAAAATCTTTGTGGGCCTTGACATCAATTTTCACTAGATGTTTTAAAATCTTTGTGGGCCTTGACATCAATTTTCACTAGATGTTTTAAAATCTTTGAGGGACTTGACATCAATTTTCACTAGATGTTTTAAAATCTTTTGGGGCCTTGATATCAATTTTCACCAGATGTTTTAAAATCTTTGTGGGCCTTGACATCAATTTTCACTAGAGGTTTTAAAATCTTTGAGGGACTTGACATCAATTTTCGCTAGATGTTTTAAAATCTTTGGGGCCTGGACATCAATTTTCACTGGATGTTTTAAAATCTTTGGGGCCTTGACATCAATTTTCACTAGATTTTTTAATATCTTTGTGGGCCTTGACATCAATTTTCATTAGAGGTTTTAAAATCTTTGAGGAACTTGACATCAATTTTTGCTAGACATTTTAAAATCTTTGAGGGACTTGACATCAATTTTCGCTAGATGTTTTAAAATCTTTGTGGGCCTTGACATCAATTTTCACTAGATGTTTTAAAATCTTTGTGGGCCTTGACATCAATTTTCACTAGATGTTTTAAAATCTTTGAGGGACTTGACATCAATTTTCACTAGATGTTTTAAAATCTTTTGGGGCCTTGACATCAATTTTCACTAGATGTTTTAAAATCTTTGTGGGCCTTGACATCAATTTTCACCAGATGTTTTAAAATCTTTGGGGCCTGGACATCAATTTTCACTAGATGTTTTAAAATCTTTGTGGGCCTTGACATCAATTTTCACCAGATGTTTTAAAATCTTTGGGGCCTGGACATCAATTTTCACTAGATGTTTTAAAATCTTTGAGGGACTTGACATAATTTTCACTAGATGTTTTAAAATCTTTGTGGGCCTTGATATCAATTTTCACTAGAGGTTTTAAAATCTTTGAGGGACTTGACATCAATTTTCGCTAGATGTTTTAAAATCTTTGGGGCCTGGACATCAATTTTCACTAGATGTTTTAAAATCTTTGAGGGACTTTACATAATTTTCACTAGATAATTTAAAACCCTTGGGGGCCTTGACATCAATTTTCACCAGATGTTTTAAAATCTTTGTGGGCCTTGACATCAATTTTCACCAGATGTTTTAAAATCTTTGGGGCCTGGACATCAATTTTCACTAGATGTTTTAAAATCTTTGAGGGACTTGACATAATTTTCACTAGATAATTTAAAATCTTTTGGGGCCTTGACATCAATTTTCTAACAAACTTGTTTAGTTGTCAAGTACTATCGTGTTTTTAGTATTCCCAATACAAAAAATTAGTTGTTCATGCCAGATTAAAATAACAAAAGTTTGATATCAGAAAATAAAATAACAAGAAACTTGATCTGTACTCAGTCTTGTAAGGGTTCTTTTTAATAAAAAGCTTTATGTGCAGGTGTGGGTGGGGGGTTTAAGTACGCCACATCTTAAAAAATAAAAAACCTGAAAACATAATGATGCAAGGAAAATCATCTGTCATCAGTATTGTAAAGGTGCTATTAAAAAGCTTATCAAAAGCTTAATGTGGGGGAAAGGTTAGTATGCCACATTTTAAAATTAAAGTAATAAAATATGTTGTACCTGAAAACATAATAGCAAGAAAAATCATCTGTCATCTGTCATCAATTTTGCAAGGATTCTATTAAAAGCTTATTGAGAAGTTTTTTGCAAGGATTCTATTAAAAGCTTATTGAGAAGTTTTTTGCAAGGATTCTATTAAAAGCTTATTGAGAAGTTTATGTGGAGAAAGGTAAGTGTGCCACATTTATACAATTAAAATAAAATATCTGAAAAAATAATGCAAGGAAAATCATCTGTCATCAATGTTGTATGGTTCTATTAAAAGCTTATTGAGAGCTTTAGGCCAAGAAAAATATAGTCTTGTTTTCTGCTGCATGGCATAAAAAGATAGAGTAGGTAGGTAGGTAAGTAAATAGAAAAGTCCGAGGAGCTCTGCATATAAAAGCATTCAAAAACCAAAGCAGTAACCAAATCGTACAGGTGAAAATTCTGGAAATCGATTTTATTTAACCAATTTTTTTAAATAAAATATTTTAGGACTGATTGTTATTAAATAGGGTTGGTTGGGAAACAAGAAACAAGACTTTATTATTTTTTTGGCCTTATGTGGAAAATGTCAGTGTGTTTGGTAAAAGCATACCACAATTAGTTTTACTTGTAAGACAGTAATTTTTTTTTTACTTAAATTGGACTTTAAACCTTGGTACTGCCTTGGTGGATCAGTGGAAGAGTTGGGGTTTGAACCCAATAAGGTAATGCATTATACTTTATAATACCATTTTCTATAGATACTCTTTCTTTGTTCAATAGCACTTGGCATTAAGGGCACTAAATATTTTGTCACCAGCAATTTTGAATAAGCCTAATTTTGTCGCCTGTTTAAATTCTGACACCTTTTTTATATATGTTGTTTATTTGGATTAGCATAAACATTTATCTGGCCAAAATAATTGCCAAAATTAAAATTTTGTTGCCAACCTTTTTCTTCCTTAAAAAAAAAAAAAAATTCCAATTGGCAACATTGGCAATTCCCAGAGGTAACCCTGCTTGATTTCTAAATAAGGAAAAGAATACTCCACCTACTGGTTACAGACCAGGCTACATGGAGTGGCAGGACCAGGCTAGATGGAGTGGCAAGGGTACATTTTGTAGCTCAGCCAGATGAGCATCTTGCAAGTACAGTTGAATCTCATTTATCGAACACATATCTCGATGTTGGAATACATATGACATATGATAAAAGGTGATACAGTTTGACAAGACAAAAGCAGAAGAGATTTCCGGTAGGCTTGCACAAGTTATTTCTCTTTTTTGCATTTTTAACATCATTTATCTTGGACTGCAGATAAGTAGAATTTTTTGCATTTTCCTGTGGAGTTCAAGATAGGGACATTCAACTGTATTCGAAAGGTCACACTTTGGCTTCTACGTTTTTCTTCTTTTTTCTGTTACAGTTTTTAACATAAGAAATTTGCGCTTTATCCCAAATGAGGTAATTCAAGCTGACAAATGATAATTACATTCTGATTTATCATTGGCAAGGTCCCATAGAACAATGAAAATCAAATGAAAATGGCATTATACATTCCATTCAGACTAATGAAATTATTACAGCAATAAATCATTATATGTTATGGTCAGCATGGTCATTCAGTAATAGAGTGCAATGAAGTCACCTATTGCGGAATAATGCATCCATCAACAACCCCCCCAAAACACACACACACACACACACACACACACACACACACACACACACACACACACACACACACACACACAGCAAGAGACAATTATTTCTTTTAACCTAGCTCAACTTTATTATATAACAAGATGAAGAAGGATGCCAGGCAAAAACATCCGGAAAAAAATAGACAGTTTTTCCATTCAGAGAAACTTACAAGCATATATTTGCACATCACAGAACTTTGATACTGAACGTGACTATTTGACACTAATACCATAGACATGTTTACACAAAAGTACAGTCAACTCTCTTTACAACGGCACCCTTTATAACGGCATATTCGGTTAACAGCAAAAAATTGCCGGGAACAAATCTGTCACAACGTTATTATAACACTTTATAACGGCATATTCGGTTACCGGCTCTGGCAATGAAATTCCGGGAACGAATGTACAAAATAAACACTAAATTTGTTCGATATAACGGCACTGCTAACCGGCAGAAGATCACACAATATCTAACACATTATGCCTTCAGGCATCGCTGCACATGACTCCTTGTGCTTGACCGATTGTTTATACAGGTGACCTAGATTGTCCAGTCTAACACCTGTGCGCGTCTAGGTCATTAATTAATAGTTACACAACATTACCTGTACCTAACGGTAATTAACGGTGTTGTTATCACTCTTGTAAGAGACACCGGGTCGTGCGCGTGGTATTGTCCAAGCTGACGGTGTATACAGTTGATACACAAATAAACATGTCAAAATAATGACACATTGAGTTGAGTAAATTTAAGAAATAAAAAACATGAAACTTGTAGATTTTAGTCTCATTTTTAAATCGTATTATTGACGGGTGTACGTAAGTGTGAAAATTGGAATATGTCGGAACCCCCGGCGAAACGTAGACGGACTCAATTTACCATTGCAGAAAAGAAGGAAATAATTAGTTATAAAAATGATCACCCAAAATCTTCTCAAGATGAAATTGCATCATATTTTACACTTGAATGGGGTAAAACTGTTGGATGATCAACTGTTGGAGATATATTGCGGGATAAATCAAAATACTGGAACATTTCAACTGACAGTGACAAGTCCATACGCAACCGAGGTGGAAAATTTGAGGAATTAGAACGTGCATTATTTATGTGGTTTAGTGACGTTAGATCCCAACATGTGTGTGTTACTGATGAAATGTTGATTGAAAAGGCCAAAAAATTTGGAGGTGAATTGAATGTAGATAATGACTTTCAGTATTCTGTTGGATGGTTACAAAAATTCAAAAAGAGACATAAAATCGCGCATCACGTTACACATGGTGAAGCTGATAGTGCCGACCCGGAAGTAGTTCATCAAGGTCGATTACAATTACAACAGGATCTTGCGCAGTATGAACCGAAGGACATTTACAATCTTGATGAAACCGGCTTATTTTATCGTCTTGGTCAGAATTCAACTCTAGCGACTGGACCCGTTCGCGGACAAAAGAGACAGAAAGATAGAATCACTGTTGCTTTATGTGCAAATGCCACCGGGACTGATAAACTTACACCTTTGGTGATAGGTCGATGTGCACGCCCCAGATGTTTTGGAAAGACATTTGATCCTAACGTGTATGTCACATATCGTTTTAACAAGAAAGCCTGGATGACCGGATGTGTATTTCAAGAGTGGTTGATACAATTTAATAGAAAGATGAGATTACAAAATAGACGCGTATTACTGTTAGTTGACAATGCGACTAGTCATTCTAGTGATGGAATAACACTTTCACATGTGACATTGAAATTTTTACCACCTAACACAACGTCTCATATTCAACTGATGGATGCTGGAATCATACGCAACTTTAAGGGACATTATAAGAAACTGTTAGTTAACCATTTTCTATGTTGTATTGAAGATAAGAAAGACCAGGTTGTGACAATTAAATTAGCCATTTCGTTTGTGAAGGAATCCTGGCTATCGGTTAAGCCATCAACTATTGTGAACTGTTGGCGCCACACAAACATTTTGCCACCAGCTGTAGTAGACTCTGATGAATGTAATGATGAGGACGATATGCCCCTTGCGGAGCTTAGGCTTTTGCTACAGAGAATGCCCAGTGAAAACTTAATGAATGCGCAGGAATTTGTAGATATTGACAATGCTGTGGAAACAGGTGAATCCTTGACGGATGAGACTATAATAGAAATTGTGTCTGACTCTCGCGAATGTGACATTGAAAGTGATGACGATGATGTTGATGACAAGCCAATTTCAAAGGTCGAAGCAAGACATGGATTAGAAAGCGCTATTTCCTACTTTGAAAACAATCCAGAGATTGGAAAAGAACATTTGCCATCACTGTGGCGCGCCCTGCGCAGTATTGACTGTTTTACTAGTGCAACTACAATTCAGAGATCAATTATGGATTTTATAAGAAAAAAGTGACTATTTTAATAAACTATTGTGGAGAGTAATTATAGTGACTGTGTAATCTAGTGCTTGTGTTCTATCATTTCCTTATTATTGAAGTGAATTAATAGTGACTGGTTATCATTAGTGCTTTTTACTCTGTTCAATATTGAAATTTATACATTATCATACTTGTCTTGAATTAATGCCTGTTCTTGATTTTTATTTACTGTAATAAATTTAATCAACTTTATTTTGTTTTTCTTTCAAATATTCTTCTACTCAAGATTGGTGTTAAGTACCTGTATTATACACCCAAGTCAAGATTGAAGTCAAGATTCTTAATACATGTATTTACATCAAGGTGATGAGTGAAATGGTACAATACATTTGTACACGGTCATGTATTTACAAAATACAACGACAGTATTTTAATATTCAATATTTTATCAAACATTTAAACAAGTTGTCTTAAATATTAAATATTTAAAAAATAATTTGTATTTATACAAATAGTTAAAATATTCAATATATATGACAGCTATAACAAACATAAATTACAAACACAAACAACAGATGTAAAACCCTGGATACCACTCTTTGAATCAGGGGACGTAACTCCGACAAAGTTATGTTAAATTCATCACAACAGCAAAATTGGTGAATACGAAGATGGCCGTTATAAAGAGTGTTGACTGTATCTTAAAATTAATAAAACTTTGTAAAAACTCTGGAAACTGGTCAATTCAGTTACACATGTGAACTTCCATCAAGGAGGTGAGACTGTGTGCTCTGGAAGGTTGCCTCAAATATATCCAGTATACGTTTGGATACAGCTACTTCAAACTTATCAACAATATTGTGATGACGGCCATAAAACTTTTAAGGGCCTTGATTAGCCTAGGCTTGCAATTTCCCAGAGTCAACAATTTAATTGTAAGCAAATTGCTACTTTGTATAGTATCTTCGTAGCGGGAACAAGCTCTACCATACTGTATTAACTGTGAAACAAATACACCAAACAAATACTATCAGTAATTTGATCCCCGGGGTATACGGGATGGTATGAACATCCTAGGTTTCGTATTTCCTGAGGCACAGTGAATAAAGAAATTTATTACCACTTTGGTCTGATTAAATCAACACTAGAAATCATAAGATTATGATAGTCTGATTTTGCTGAAATATTGAGGAAGCTTCAAATCTTAATTTTAAAATTCAAAATTTAAAATATTCTGTAATGAAATTAAAAATTCTTTATGAATTTTGTCCGAACAGCAGGTTAAAATTATACTGCAATGCCTGAAGCAGGATATGGAGCAGCCATTACTTGATAGGTTAAACCCTCCATATTACCTGTTCATGTGGCATTTATATTATTCGTTCGGGCAACCGCAGGAAATCAAATGTAAGGGATGGTATGATTTCGTTTTTAACTAATCAAACTCCTAGTATTTTACCAAAGTGGAAATGAATATATAAGATTATTGTACAACTTACCTAAATATGCTGGAGCCTTGTCCTTTACGACATGGTCGTCCACATAGGTTGTTCCCAGGGTTAAAATTGGCGTACCACCAGTCCCTATTAGTATCTGCGCTGATATAAGTATCAGTACATATACCCAGTTCCCAGAATTAGCATCGATACATTTGTCTGAATAAGTGCCAGATGCCACTGGAGTCTTACAAATGTTTTCCTCTGTTTTGTTGAGTTGTATCCCTTGGTGTATTGTGTATTTCTCTGCGATTATGTGAGGTAGTGTAAAGATTAATGCCCCTAGTCCCATGATAATAACTCCATAACCGATCCATTTTGGAATGTGTCGTCTTCCACCTAAATAACTGATAAATATAACAGCAACAAGAGAACCAAATTCGTAAGACGCCGCTATAAGTCCAGAAATAGAACTACCGATTTCAAATCTTTTTTCAATAGTTGTAATAACACTATTTAGATATCCCGTTGACATGGATCCGGAAGTCGCTAACAATATACTCAACAACAAAACAAACGATTTTATATTTGCACATGGTTGTAGACATTTTGGATGCAATTTTCCGATCCCGCATCCTTTCGATGTTGTTTCCTCTGATGTTATAATTTCCACATGTGGCTTAACATATTCATCTGTTTCTGTCTTTCCGCGTAGAAGCTGACAGCGACTACTAACAGAATAGTCACTTACTGAGGACTGTTGTCCAACACTCTGACATCCCGGGGTATCGACATCTTCTGTTAAATTCTGTATGGTAAAATCCTGTAACTCTTTTAAATTTGGTCTCTGGGCTACATTTTTGATTGTCAAGGCTGGAGCATCTTCAGTACCTGACATTCTGCTATATCGGTGATAGCTGTTTACCTAGAGTAACTTCACACAAGAAAGACAGGTGTTTGTCAGCTGTATATGGCTGTCGTCATGACGATCGAGTCAAATGTCCAATTATCACCTTGTTTATAGATGGAAACATGTCCAACTTAATTATGTGAAGATACTTTATGAATTAATCTGCAAACAAAGAGAGAATAATTAAATTTATTTAGAAGAATTTGACAAATTAATGACACTTTCTGAAATAACCTCCAAAAGGAATTTTGTGATATAAATTATTTATTTTAACAATCTGACGATATTTCTGATTTAACCTGCAAATAAAACAAAAATTTTTGTGATTAAAATTCTTTGGCTAAGTTTGACAATTCCTATTTAAAATGTGAAAAATATATCACATATATATATAAACTTATTATTTAGGCACAGATTGTTTTTGTTAGAACATTCCTTTTGATGAAACTGTTGAATTAAGTAAAGTCAGTATTATACTCAAATTTTCTTCCCTTCTTTTCTTGAATTATGAAGAGTTCCAAACTATTCAATCACTTATAAACCTTTGGTATATGCTATAAGTAAAAGTTGACAAAACAAAAATGACAAAATATATCACGAATTCCATTACTTGAAACCTCACGAACAAATCATGTATGTCACGCCTGAGCCTTTAATACGTACACTTCATCAGTGTTTTTGTAAATATCAGTAAAAATTTATAAAAATGATGGACACGAAAAACCACTTATTCCATTACATGAAACCTCACAAACTAATGACAGGTGAGCCATCTAAAGCCTTTTAAAAAAAAACTTACAAGACTTGTATATAATTTTAGTAAAATTTTACAAATGAAGGCCACTATATATCACAAATTTTCATCAAATGAAACCTTACAAAACATTGACGTGATACATATGAAACTTAAATACTGTCAATCTGAACAAATCTCTAAGTATGGTTGATAAAAAAAAAGAGAAGTATGTCAACTGACCTAAACATTGGATTTGGCATACCGGTAAATACATTTATAAATGAAGTATTATTTGTGCTGATTTTGATAACTTATCTTTTTTTCAAACTTGTTTAAACATTGAATTGTCTTGAAATTATAATGCTATATAGTGCATTTTATGATTCATTAAGCTGTCTTAATACTACATTTATCATAAGGTGCTATATGTATATAGTGCACTTTATGTTCCACTAAACTGTCTGGAAATTATAATGCTATATATATAGTGCATTTTATGATCCATTGAAGTGTCTAGAAATGAAAATGCTATTTAGTGCACTTCATGGTCAATGACTGTCTACAAATTAAAATGCTATATAGTGCACTTTAAGATTCATTGAACTGTCTACAAATTAAAATGCTATATAGTGCACTTTAAGATTCATTGAACTGTCTAGAAATTAAAATGCTATATAGTGCACTTTATGATTATTGAACTGTCTAGAAATTAAAATGCTATATAGTGCACTTTAAGATTCATTGAACTGTCTAGAAATTAAAATGCTATATAGTGCACTTTATGATTCATTGAACTGTCTAGACATTGTGGTACTCAGTGGTGCACCTTGTACTCCATGGAACTGTCTAAAAATTTTAATGCTATATAGTGCACTTTATAATTCATTTAACTGTCTAGGAATTAAAGTGCTATACAGTGCACTTTAAGATCCATTGAACTATCTACAAATTATAATGTTCTATAGTGCACTTTACGATTCATTGACCTGTCTACAAATTGTAATGCTTTATAGTGTGCATTATCTCATTGAACTGTCTAGAAATTAAAATGCTATACAGTGCACTTTATGGCTCACTGAACTGTCTAGAAGTTACAACCATATATGAAGTGCACTATATTATCCATTGAACGCCTAGAAATTGTGGTGCTATGTGGTGCACCTTATGTTCCATTGAACTGTCTAGAAATTAAAATGCTATATAGTGCAAAATTTTGAGCACTTCAGTTTTCTCCATAATCTAAAAACAGAAAACTTGGATATAAGTGAAAGAATCATGAATGGGAGGTTTTAAATACCAATACTCTACTCACCTCTATATTTGTGACAGAAAATGAAGAAAATAATCATAGAAAATCCAATAAACTTACTTTTACTCTTTTATAAATCCTGAATTGATAAATAATGTAAATGATCATGCCTTTTGAGGATAAAAAAATCAGTATTTTTAGTAACAATGATACTGTAAATTAGGTCAACTCCTAACCAAGACATTTAAAAGATGACACAGGAAAAAATTACGAACTTTTGCAAATTTAAAGTAATTTGACACTAAGATTTTGAAGTTACAAAATCTATTTTTCTGTTTCAAATTCCGAAAATGTATTTTTCTTTTACAGTCTTTTTTTATCCACAACATTTAAGAATGTAAAAATATGACTATATCTATACAAAACAGACTAGCTGTTAACCATAGTTAACTGTACATGATCTCTAAAAACTGTCCTAATGTGAACAGACAAAAATCTGGTACTTATTAACACCTTACAAACGATACAATATTAATACTTAATGTAGATCTATCTGTTTTGACACAACAGACTGAGTAACTGTAGTTACTCCAGTTGGTCAACAAGTCAGTCAGTTGTTAGTCAGTTAGTCAGTCAGTCAGACAGTTAGTGTAGTCAGTTTGGTCAATCAGTCAGTCAGTCAGTTAGTGTAGTCAGTTAGTCAGTCAGTCAGTCAGTCAGTCAGTTAGTGTAGTCAGTTAGTCAGTCAGTCAGTTAGTGTAGTCAGTTAGTCAGTCAGTCAGTTACTGTAGTCAGTTTATCAGTCAGTCAGTCAGTTTTTAGTCAGTTACTCCATCAGTTAGTCAGTCACGTCAGTCAATCAAGTCAAGTCAAATCAGGTCAGTCAGTCAGTCAGTCAGTCATGAGACAGTCAGTCAGTCATAGAGACAGCCAGCCAGGCAGTCAGTTTTTAGTCATTCAATCAGGTCAGTCAGTTAATCAGTCAGTCAGTCAATCAGGTCAGTCAGTCAAGTAATGAAGTTTTACATTTAAAAAAAATTTAATTCTATATCAAAAAAGTCTTTTTAGGTATAATTGAGGAAACCAGAGTACCCTAGGAAAACAAAAGACTTAGACACTATCTTACACTACAGTCTCTTCTTAACAGGATTGAACCCAGACACAGAGGTGTTGTGACAGTGCTACAGTCCATATCTGACTCCTATAGAAAAGAGTATCCTGATAACAAAGGATATTTTGGTGCATTTTCTTTCTTTTTTTTTTTTCTTTTTTTTTTTTTTTTTTTTTGGGGGGGGGGGGGGGGGGTTCTTGCTCATTATATATTTTTGTTGTCTTTATCAGTGGTAATCAACAAGGGCTTGGCTATAAATTTGTTTTTCCTGCTAAAACATTTTTTGTTCTCTGATAATTAGTTTATCAAGAGTTATGTTTGTACTGTAGCCATAGTTAATGGGTGTTAATGATATTTGTTGGACTGTCTGGAGAGATTACCGGTAATTATTTAGAAGCCAGATCGTTAACAAAGTCATCACATGCCCTTTACAATTTGGATATAAACAAGTGTACAAAACTTTTTTTCTTAATGTAATAAGGCTGTAACAAAATCTGATATTTTTCCACCAATGATGTTTTAGAATATCGATATTTGATTTTAAAAGTAATTCATTCTACATACACCAAAATATGTTTGCTCTTTTATCAGTCAGCTGGGGGAAAAAAAAAACTGATTGTCAACCTGAACTTTGAACTTTGAACAAAGGAATTCTCTTTCAACCTGTCAAGATCATGAGGTATGTGAGAACGGAGTGAAGTAATGGTGTTTTACGCCCCAGGTAAGATTCTTTCACTTTTTTCGAGGCAATCAGTTCTGGGATGGTGGAGGAAACTGGAGTGCCCTGAGAAAACCACCGACCTTCGGCAAGCAAACTGACAAACTTTCACACACTAAGATCTGTCGAAAGTGGGATTCAAACCCGGGCTGTGAAAGGCGCTGTGATCTGTAAGCATGCGCTTTAGACCACATGGCCACCGAGGCCACCTGATGGAGGTGTTTGATTTTGTGCAAGTGTTTCTGATATGCACTGTGCTAGTGTGCACCATCAGCACTAGACTAATTATACATGCCTGTGATGTGGCACACAAGTATCACAGACCATTATACTGCTAAAAAGCCAATCAACCAAGGATTTTCCTTCTTATAACTGGCTATATTCATCCAAAACAGTTTCTGAAGAAAAGATTTTTCAAATACCAGCTTTAAGTTAATAGAACATACGGTTTGGTTCTGTAGCTCAAATTACATGATATAAATCTCCTCAGAAACTGTTGGGTTGAATTGAACTATAATTGGTTGAACAGAACTATAACTGGTTGAATAGAACAATAAATGGTTGAATAGAACTATAATTGGTTGGACAAAACAATAATTGGTTGAATAGAACCATAATTGTTTAAATAGAACTATAACTGGTTAAATATAAACATAATTGCTTGAATAGAGCTATAATTGGTTGAACAGAAGTATAATTGGTTGAACAGAAATATAATTGGTTGGACAAAACCATAATTGGTTGAATAGAACCATAATTGTTTAAATAGAACTATAACTGGTTAAATATAAACATAATTGCTTGAATAGAGCTATAATTGGTTGAACAGAACAATAATTGATTGAACAGAACAATAATTGGTTGAACAGAACTATAATTGGTTGAATAGAACTATAATTGGTTGGACAAAACCATAATTGGTTGAATAGAACCATAATTGTTTAAATAGAACTATTACTGGTTAAATATAAACATAATTGCTTGAATAGAGCTATAATTGGTTTAACAGAAATATAATTGGTTGAATAGAACTATAATTGGTTGAACAGAACAATAATTGGTTGAACAGAACAATAATTGGTTGAACAGAACTATAATTGGTTGAATAGAACTATAATTGGTTGAACAGAACCAATATCTAAGATACTCAATCAACCATCATAATAGAACAAATGGCTAGTTCTATCTCCTGATATATGATACCGGCAATATTGCATGAAGCCAATTGCTGTTTGCCAGTTTGTATATTTTGATGTTAAATCCTCCCATTTCTGTTCTTCATATTGATTTACACAAAATTCCATGATAAATTGCTTCACATCTGATTTCAATACATGTATATCAAATTTAAAATATTGGTGTATCAGCACATATATAATTTTGAAAAAGCTATAGAAATATTTTCCATTTAGGGTCTTGACTTCCAAATCAGATTTTTAAGGTCATGACATGCAAAGCTCAATTATTAATCTGCATCACCAAGGATCTATCTCACCAAAATTTGTTTTTATTTGTTTCAGTAAATTAAGGAAAGAAATGGGGTACAGAGTGGAGTGGAGTGGAGTATTGGTGTTTTACGCCCCAGTCAAGAATCTCACTTATTTTGAGGTGGTCAGTTGTGGGATGGTGGAGGAAATTGGAGTGCCAGAAGAAAACCACCGACCTTCGGCAAGTGAACTGACAAACTTTCTCACACTAGGATCTGTCCCGAGTGGGATTCGAACCTAGGCGGTGAGAGGCACTGTGATCCGTAAGCGCGCGCTTTAGACCACTCTAAATGGGGTATGGGATTTTGTCCTAAATGGACGTTGATTTACAAAGAACAAATTTCTATACATATTCATACTTTTAAAAAAGTAATAGTATTGTGGTATATTGAAAGTTTTAGATTTTGGTAAAAAAAAAAAGTTCTATTATTTCAATTCTTTTTTTATGCAAGTCCTTTTTTTATCTTCATTATCTTCAATGTCAAAATACAAGTAAATGAAAAAATTAAGAGGTTAACCTGATCAGAAACACTTCCTCTTGTACCCTTTACTCTCAGTTGGTAGAGTGCTTTCTCCGCAAGTGGGAGGTCGTGGGTTCGAAAATCAACTGGGTCTGACCAAAGACTTTAAAGTGGGTAGTGACTGTTCTTTTGCCAAGCACTTGGCATTATAAAATGAAAGTCAGTTCTTTCAGATGGGAACTTGAAATAAATGAAGTCCGTGTCACAGTAGTAGGCATGGCATGATAAAGGACCCTGCTGTATAATGCCATCAGCACAACACACAGGTAAAATCCCTGCACTTTTGCCTACAGCTGGCGATGTCTCGATATAAGTAAAATATCCTTGACTGGGACATAAAAATTACCATTACTCAATTCAACTTTTGTACCTTTACTAAAATTTTAATTCAATCTTAAATGGCCTAAAAATTATGCAATCAAGCCATTTTGAACATTTTTGTAAAAAAAAAAAAATTAAATGATGGTGGTGATGGTGGTGGTGGTGGTGGTGGGGAGGGGGGTTATTACAGGAAGTCAAACCAATAGATAAATCATGATTTCAAACTGAATTCAAACAATTTTAAATCTTTTTGATTTTCTGTCAATCAAGTAAAATGAAAACATTCAATGCATAAGTCTGTTTTAAAAATCATTTTAAAATTTCAATTTTACTTAGAAAAACCATGGAAATTGAACAATCTTTTAGGGTTTAATGTTCATAAATCTGGTCTAATTATAGCATACAAAACACACTGTATGAATATCAGCTTTAAAAGAGGGTAATGTTTTTAAAAAAATAAAATTCGCCATACTATGACAAATGCATAAACGTAAACACTATCATTATATTAGCTGGTTAAATCCAGTTTATAAAAAAAAAAATAAACAAACCAAATATTAGTCGATATCATCCCCAATCACAATGGATTCACTGATTTAAAGTAAAAAAGACAGGTTGATTTTGTTTCACTGTGGCCCTGATCGAAACCCTTATGATGAATAACATATATACAACAGTCAATATTCTACTTATAACGATTAACTTAAGCAATTACACATGTAATCATAAACCAATCCTATTTGGCATAAGCTAGTCACTTTTCAATTCCCCAAGGAGTTGTCTTCCCCTTGTTATTACTTCTAATGTTGCTTCCCAATGGTGTAAATTTGCTTTATAGCATAGGTTTGGAATTTACCAGTCAATAAAAATATTTTGATGTATTATTAATTAATCTGAAAATTTATTTTCAGGAAATTACTTTTTTTGGTAGGACTTCCTTTTGTACCCCCCACCCCACCCATTAAAACCAATGTAGATTTTTTTTAAAAATTTTTCCTTCACAAAATGTAAAATATTGAATTATTATATCATTTTAACCATTAATTTAGCTAAAAAGTAAATTTGGGTGGGGGTACAAATGGAAGTCCTTCCCTTTTTTTTTATTTATCCATCTGTGATTAAGTATGAATGTATCTGAATGCAAAAAAAAAAAAAAAAAAAAATTTTTTTTTTAAATTTTCCCCAAGGTGATCAAGTTACATGTTAATGTATGTCACATGGGCAAATACCTCACTTTGTTATGTTGTTTTTTGTTTTTTCGTTGACATTTTATTTTTTGTTTCCCAAAGGTATTTTAACTCTTAATTTCCCATAGTTTTTCAATTTCAATTTTCCCATGGTATTTTAATTTAAATACCAACCTACATAGGTAGATAGCATAAGTGAAACAGCAAACAAAGAATTTTTTAAGTTGGGCCTCATCAAAAAGATTTTTAATTTGGCAGTGCTCTAGGAGTCCCATTTCCCGTCTCCCATACCAAGTAAATTTCTGTCATAGGAAAGTGATAAATACCAGCTTTGTTCTCCATGGGAAAGTTGAATTTATTAAAACATGTATATTATCTATTATCAAGTGCAGTTCTTTTTTTCTTTTTTACATTTTCCACTTGTAAATGCTCCCCCATGCAACATCGTTGGTTGATAACAATAACTTTTTCAAATTGATTCTCCATTCTTTACCGCCCGGCAGTAAAGTCACAGTGAAAGAGGGAGAGAGAGAGAGAGAGGGAGAGAGTCAAACCTTTGGTTCACACTTCATAAAAGTTTCACATCTTAGTATTTATTTGACCATCGGAACAAGATGTTTGTGTGTTTGTATGTTTATATAAGCACACTTATGAACTCATTTGACCATCCTTACAAAATGTTATGTGTGTTTGAGTGTGTATGTGTTTTACAATACCTGTAGAATTCTTCTTTCATAATTAATTTCATCTAAGGTAATTTATCAACATAACCTAGACACATAGTTACTGTATGTAAACCACAGTGATAGACTGATAGGTAGATAATTGTACACCTAATGATATTTATTACTAGAACATGTCTGTCCAAAAATCATCTTTTATCAATTAGTTATATAAACTATATAAGTCAGAGAACAGACTATGTACTCTCTCTCCCCTCTCTCTCTCTCTCGTCTCTCTTTCTCTTTCTCTCTCTCTCACACACACACACACACACACACACACACACACACACACACACACACACACACACACACACACAGATTAATAAATCATTTTAATCTACAAGTTATTGATTTCATTTTACATCTAAAGGTCCTAAAGCAAAAACACTGATTTAGAACCAACTAATCTTCTAACTGGCCACTTCATTTCTAAGAAATTTGGCATTCTGCCATAAAATTTTTGCTAGTTTTATACGACTTGTAATTGGAATTTTTTTTTATATTAATTATGTTTACCTTCCTACCATTTTATTTATTTATATTTTTTATTATTTGCTCTTTTTATGGATAATTAAAAATTCATATTCAAGGTAAGCTTTAAGCCCTTTTGAGCTGTTAATTTTTTTTAAATACTTTTTTTGTTTTTACCTTTATACATGTGCCAAAAAAAGTGTTATATATATATATATGTATATTAAAGTGATGGTCGCTTTTAAACATTAGTTAATACATATTAAGGAAAATGTCAATGCATTTAGGCTATTTTTTGACAGAGTAGTGGTCTTGGTAGCTTTAGTTGATACAGAACTCACCTGAAGTGCAGAATTGAAAGTCAGCAGCTTCATGAGGTAGCTGGCAGTTAGCAGTCACCTTACAACATGATCTTAATTAATCTGTTAATGAATCGGACCAATGAATTTAATAATACATGTGTCTAAAGGAATTCCACAAAATAATCGGACCAATGAATTTAATAATACATGTGTCTAAAGGAATTCCACAAAATTACAAAGAAAATTATAGCAAAATGTTTTTAAAATTCTTATCTCAGATACCTTCAAGAAAAATTACTGCTGATCAATCATTATCACATCTGTCATTCATTCATCCATCAGGCCGATGGATCCATCAGTAATTCATCAGGTCATTGGATCTGAATAGAGAACATTTCCGACTCTTTTAACTTGTCAAATGAATATAAATAAACATGCATAGATTTGCCATTTTGAGGTTTTTTTTCTTCATCTGAACCAATCGCTTGAAACACAAAAAGCATTGTACGTGTAAAACAGCTGATTTTTAACTCGTGACCATCCTTACTCATCGAATGCGATAGATACCTTTTGTATAAAATGAAACTATATTTAAATGCAAAATAAGGAATAATGCAACAAATAGCTTACTTACGGAACGAAACGACACAATCACTACAGGTTCCACCAGTGTAGTCATTCCATGTTGTCTGAATTCCGATATCAACCCAACTTTCTGATATTATTGTTGATCTTATAACCCGGAAGTGCCATCAATCTTCATCAACCATCTCTGTATTACTTTATGTGATTGGCTAGTGAAAACATGTCACGTGCGAGAATTTTCAACCGCGGGAGATTTCGAGCGATATTTTAAATTATACGAAACTATCACAGACACTTTATTAGCGAGAGTTCCAAGTTCTCAATTCAACAATTTTTTAATTGATAAAAATCTTTCAGGTTAAGTAGATTCACTGGTTTTCATTCTGACATCGATTGACAAGTCCATGGCTTCTTCATCATAACTTTTGAAATAATCATTTCATATTTATTTATTTGTTTATTTATTTATTTATCTATCTATTTATTTATTTATTGACAGTATAAAATGTTTTTCGATTTCTAATGCTTTAAATTTGTTGTGTGATGTTTTTTTTTCACGTGGTGACTTTAAATTCATTATGATCACTAATTAAAAAAGGTGTAAAATGTTAATGAATTGTCAGATACAGTCAGTCATTCTATCAAGCTTTTTGTCATGAAATGATCAGAAACTTTATACTCCTGTTACTAGTTGGTTGGTCGATTGTAATGTTGTTTACCACCACACCAGAAATTTTTCAGCTATTTGCGACAGAAGCAAGATTATTGAGCTCCGAGAATTAATTTGACAGTAAATTCATGGGTACCTGATATGTGTAAGTGTGTATCATGGTATGTCTTATACTGGCGCACACTCTTGGTTTTTTTTTTTTCATTAAGGTGTTAGCTCACCGAGCCAATATGCCATAGACAAGCATACCACTTTCAAAGTTGCATTATCATGGATAAGCTAGCTGTCAATATTCTGTCCCCTAATGCCGAGCACCAGGCAAGGAAGCAGCATCTTATTTTTTTTTAGTCTTATGCATGACACGAAGGGGTCTAAAACCCCAACTTCCCGCTTTCGACATGTTGCTCTACCACTGAGCCATCGTTGCGGTTCCTGTAGCTAGAGATAAACTTAGAAAGATCTATTCCATGCAGAAATATACTGGAAGTCAGGTGCCCAAATTGGAATATCAACACAAAGTGTAACCAAAAGATGTCACAGGCTGAAAGTATAATGTCAGGGCAAAGTTTACTATGAAATGCTGCAAAATATCACGGTACTAGTGTCCTTTATATAGACAGGTGTCCTTTATACATTCAAGTGTTTTTTATACAGACAGGTGTCCTTTATACAGACAGATGCCCCTTGTACAGCCTGTTGTCCCTTATACAGACTGGTGTCATTTAAACACACTAGTGTCTATTATACAGACAGATGTCCCTTATACAGACTGGTATCCCTTATACAGATTGGTGTCATTTATACAGATGTGTCCTTTACATGAAAATGTGTCATTCATATAGACAGGTGTCCTTTATACAGACTGGTGTCCCTAATACAGACAAGTGTCTTTATATAAATGTCTCTCTTATACAAACAGGTGTCCTTCATATAGACAGCTGTCCTTTATACAGACAGCTGTCCCTTATACAGACAGGTATCTTTATACAAATGTGTCTGTTATACTAACAGGTGTCCTTCATTTAGACAGATGTCTTTTATACAGATGTGTCTCTTATACAGACATATCCTTTGTACAGAGTGTCGTTATACAAATGTGTCTCTTATACAAACAGGTGTTTTTCATATAGACAGAAGTCCTTTATACAGACTGCTGTCCCTTATACAGACAGTTGTCATTATACAAATGTGTCTGTTATACAAACAGGTGTCCTTCACAAAGACATGTGTCCTTTATACAGATGTGTCTCTTATAGACATGTATCCTTTGTACAGACAGTGTCTTTATACAAACATGTCTGTTATACGAACAGGTGTCCTTCATTAAGACAGATGTCCTTTATACAGACATATGTCCTTTATACAGATAGGTGTCCTCTATACAGACTGGTATCCCTTTTACAGACAGGTGTCCTTTATGCAGATGTGTCCCTTATAAAAACAGGTGTCCTTTTTATAGACAGGTGTCTTTTATATAGACAGCGTCTTTTATATAGACAGGTGTCTTTATTATAGACAGGTGTCCTTTATATAGGCAGTGTCCTTTACACAGACAGGTGTCCTTATTACAAAATTATGTCCCTTAAAGACAGGTGTCCTTTATACAGAAAGGTGTCCTTTATATAGACAGGTGTCCTTTATACAGACAGGTATCCTCTATATAGACAGGTGTCCTTTTTATAGACAGGTGTCCTTTAAACAGACTGGTGTCCTGATACAGACAAGTATATGTTATACAACTAAATGTCTGCAATCTGAAGTGAACCTTCAATAACTGTGAAAAACATGTTATTTTTTAACAAGAGGCCCATGGGCCTTAACGCTCACCTGAAGATATGTCCAATATTGTTTGCAAAGTGCAATAGACAATATATTAAGTACAGAAACTTTAAAAGTTTTCTCAAGTAAAGAACTCCCACAAAACTTAATTAGAAATATATCCACTCACTTTTCATTTAAAAGTAGCTTATATAATATGCATGAAGTAACTGTAATGCAATGAATAATTTCAAAATCATTAATCAATTTCAGTATAATTATGCAGCTATGTCCTTGAACTTTGAACATATATGACCTCAAAACCATATATGATTGTCATGTCAATACCTACAATATTCTAATATACATGCCTATGCGTGAAATTAATAGCTTTCAAGATAATGAATACTTTTAGTATTCCTATGTTGATATGACCTTGATCTTTCAATATATGACCTTGAACCATATATCAAAATGATCAATGTTGCAAAACCTACAATATTCTAATATATATGACAATACAAAAAGTTAATAGTTTTCAAGATAATTAGCAATTTAAGTCTTCTTTGGCAGCTGTGACCTTGACCTTTCAATATACGACCTTGAACCATATATCAAAGTGATTGTCATGTCAATACCTACAATATTCTAATATACATGCATATGCATGAAATTAATAGCTTTCAAGATAATGAATACTTTTAGTATTCCTTTGTTGATATGACCTTGTCCTTTCAATATATGACCTTGAACCATATATCAAAATGATCAATGTCGCAAAACCTACAATATTCTTATATACATGCCTATAAAAAAGTTAACAGTTTTCAAGATAATAAGCAATTTAAGTCTTCTTCTGCAGCTGTGACCTTGACATTTCAATATATGACCTTGAACCATATATCAAAATGATCAATGTTGCAATACCTACAATATTCTAATATACATGCCTATACAAAAAGTTAATAGTTTTCAAGATAATTAGCAATTTAAATCTTCTTCTACAGCTGTGACCTTAACCTTTCAATATATGACCTTGAACAATATATCAAAATGATCAATGTCGCAAACCTACAATATTCTAATATACATGCCTATACAAAAAGTTAATAGTTTTCAAGATAATTAGCAATTTTAAGTCTTCTTCTGCAGCTGTGACCTTGATCTTTCAATACATGACCTTGAACCATATATCAAAATGATCGTTGTTGCATTACCTACAATATTCTAATATACATGCCTATACAAAAGTTAATAGTTTTCAAGATAATTAGCAATTTAAGTCTTCTTCTGCAGCTATGACCTTGATCTTTCAATATATGACCTTGAACCATATATCAAAGTGATTGTCATGTCAATACCTACAATATTCTAATATACATGCCTATAAAAAGTTAATAGCTTTCAAGATAATTAGCAATTTAAGTCTTCTTCTGCAGCTGTGACCTTGACCTTTCAACATATGACCTTGAACCATATATCAAAATGATTGTCATGTCAATGCCTACAATATTCTAATATACATGCCTATGCATGAAATTAATAGCTTTCAAGATAATGAATACTTTTAGTATTCCTATGTTGATATGACCTTGATCTTTCAATATATATGACCTTGAACTATATATAAAAATGATTGTCATGTCAATACCTACAATGTTCTAATATACATGCCTTTACAAAAAGTAAATAGTTTTCAAGATAATTAGCAATTTAAATCTTTTTCTGCAGCTGTGACCTTGACCTTTCAACATATGACCTTGAACCATATATCAAAATGATCATCATGTCAATACATACAATATTCTAAAACACATGCCTATACAAAAAGTTAATAGTTTTCAAGATAATTAGCAATTTAAGTCTTCTTCTGCAGCTGTGACCTTGACCTTTCAACATATGACCTTGAACCATATATCAAAATGATCATCATGTCAATACCTGCAATATTCAAATATACATGCATATACAAAAAGTTGATAGTTTTCAAGATTTAGTGACAAATATATAATTTTTAGCATTTCCCCACTCAGTGCCTTACAATTTCCCCAGTTTAAGCCCAATGGCTACCATTTGTGCAAATCTGAAAAAAGATGACCTAAAGATGTTATAAATGAAATAACTAAGGTATATTTGTTGTAGATTCAGAGGAGAAGATTTTTAAAGTTTTTCACTATTTCCCCCCTTGTGGGGCCCCAAGGGGACATAACTCCTTCATTTGTGCAAATCTGAAAGGGCTTCACCCAGGCATGATGGTTACCAAGTTTCATTCATTTGGCCTGGTGGTTTTGAAGAAGATTAAAATGTAAAAAGTTTACACATGACGGACGACGCAGGAAGGACAGAGATGGATAGCAATAGCTCATCTGAGCTTTCAGCTCGGGTGAGCTAAAAATAAATAATTAAACATCCAATAATTTCTGAAGCACTTTTATTACATATAGATAACAAAACAACAATTAACCCTGTCCACTTCTGAATAACACAAAAAATATCGGCCAACCTTCCGACTGACACAGAGAGACTGACTGACAGTCAGACTGACAGACAGACAGACTGGCTGATACTGAGGTGAAAACAAGGCTGCTGAAAAACGTTAATTTCAATAATAGAAAACAACTTATTACGATTAATTTCAACATTTAAATTTTTAAAAAATCAGCAATTTTTTTATGTCAATATGTACCAGTTAACCATACAAAATTGACAACCACAGACATTGTTTGCAAGCTAACGATGAATTTAAAAAATAACTAGATCAATTTTTTTTTCCCTTCAGCGAGAATAAAGACTAGGCAAATAACATGTTATTACAATTAAATAAACACATTTTGTTTCATCAACTCTGAGAAAAAATTCACAAACTCTTTAATTGATTATTAAATAACAATAAATTAATATAAAATTATAAACATTATAACCAATGAAAGTGTGTGATCTCTAATATTATCTTACGTGTATTTGCTTAAATGCCTAATAGATCAGGGTTGGGGAATAGGGAATAAGATGGAATTGTGGGTAGATAAATATAAAGATGGAATTATGGGAGTCAGGAATGAAATGGAATTGTGGGGAGTCAGAAATTCAGACGGAATTGTGGGAGTGATGAATAAGATGGAATTGTGGGTAGATAAATATAAAGATGGAATTATGGGAGTCAGGAATGAAATGGAATTGTGGGGAGTCAGAAATTCAGATGGAATTGTGGGAGTGATGAATAAGATGGAATTGTGGGAAGTCAAATATAAAGATGGAAATTATGGTGACAGGAATTAAATGAGTTTAAAGGAAACAGGAATTAGATGAATTGTATGGATTGCAGAATAAAGATGGAAATTTGGGGATAAAAAGGAATTTTTTTTAAGAGTCTGGATTAAGATGGACTTGTGGAGAGTCAAAAATAAAGATGGAATTGTGGGTAGTCAAGAATAAAGATGGAATTGTGGGTAATCAAGAATAAAGATGGAACTGTGGGTAATCAAGAATAAAGATGGAATTGTGGGTAATCAAGAATAAAGATGGAACTGTAGGTAATCAAGAATAAAGATGGAATTGTGGGTAGTCAAGAATAAAGATGGAGTTGTGGGTAGTCAAGAATAAAGATGGAGTTGTGGGTAGTCAGGAAAATTGGCATTGATGGTAGTCACAAAAAAGATAAAATTTTGGGTGATCAGAAATAAATTAGCACTGTGGGGAGTCACAAATACTAATAAAAATGCACGAAGACTGGAATACTATAGAATTGTGGGGAGTCACAAATACTAATAAAAATGCACGAAGACTGGAATACTATAGAATTGTGGGTAGATCTCAAGATGGAGATTTTGGAAGTAAAATAAAAATAAAATAGGAATTATTTGAAGTTGGTAAATCAGATATAATTATAGGAATAAATTAGAAAATGGAGAACTGAGAATAAATTAGAATTGTTGAAATAAAGATGAAATTGTGGGGATTCTGAACTAAGATTAAATTGTTGATAGTCAGGAATTACAAAGGTACACAGGTGAACCTTCTAAGGGCATTACATGGCAAACTGATGAACCTTGTAAAGACATCACTTGGTGAACAGATGAAAATGCAAAAAGACAGAAATAAGATAGCCTTGGAAATGTAACACTTGGTGAACTGGTGAAAGGTGAATCTTGTATGAGCCCAACTTGCTGAACAGATGAACATATCCATTGAAGTAAATTTAATCAATGTAAAAAAAAAAAAAAAAAAAAAAAAAAAAAAAAAGACCACATTCCATGTACAGAGATTCTGTGTTAGTGTGCTGAGACAATATTATAGTAATTGTATCCAGTGAAATACCAAAGTAAGCGAACATCGAATTAGCTGCATTTTCAATAAAATAAGTGCATCAAGAATACAAAATAAGTCATAAACTTCATGTATGCATTACGAGTCAAAAAACATGTTTTGTTTTGATTGTAGTTAATTGTTTTCAAACAAATTGTTTGATGACGTTAAATTCTTTTCATGTTATAGAGAACAGATTCTGTATAATACCATTAGTGAGGAAAAATATGAAATTACACTCCAGTTACATCTCGACTCATCACCATCGTTTTGGAATTACACCTTAGTTTAATCCCAACTCATTGTCACCGTTTCGAATTACACCTCAGTAACATCTCAACTCATTGTCATTGTTTGGAATTACACCACAGTTACATCTCAACTCATCGTTGCCGTTTGTTCAGTCAAACAAGTTTGGCAATAAATAACGAGGCTTATTTTGTATGATCATAGCTAACTTTAACAAGACTCATAAAATTAAGAAAGTATACGTTTATACTATTTACATCCGTGTTTCGTGTAATCTTGATACCATTCACTTTTGAGGGCTAAAAAGGCTATTCTATACTCCTGTGTTGCATTATAACCCTGACTGATGACATCATCATGATATCAAATATAAAATGTATACATATAGTTCGATTTTGGACATATTTTAGATAGTTCTTCATATGTAAAAATATGAATGCAAACGGAAGCATATTTTACACTACTGTATGTGGAGTTGTGAAAAAACAAAATTTGTGAAAAAATAAAAATTATTTTTCACTGTTTTCTATATACTGTATAAAATGCTCAGAAATGGCACAACATACAGATATAAATAAAACAAGAGGCCCATGGGCCTTAATGCTCACCTGAGGACATGGCCAACCTGAGGATATATCCAAAATCATTTGCAAAAATACATAAAATATTCTAATATACATTCCTACAAAAAAGTTAATAGTTTTCAAGATAATTAACAATTTGAGTCTTTTTATGCATCTATGACCTTGACCTTTAAACGTAGGACCTTGAATCTTATATCAGAATAATCACCATATCAATTCCTACAATATTCTAATATACATGCCATACAAAAAGTTAATAGTTTCCAAGATAATAAACAATTTCAGTCTTTTATGCACCTATGACCTTGACCTTTGAATGTATGACCTTGAGCCACATATCAAAATGATTGTCATATCAATACCTACAAAATTCTAGTATATATACCTTTGCAAAAAGTTAATAGTTTTCAAGATAATTAACAATTTGGGTCTTTTTATGCATCTATGACCTTGACATTCAAATGTAAAACCTTGAATCTTATATCAGAATGATCACCATATCAATTCCTACAATAATCTAATATACATGCCAATACAAAAAGTTAATAGTTTCCAAGATAATTAACAATTTCAGTCTTTTTATGCACCTATGACCTTGACCTTTGAATGTATGACCTTGAGCCATATATCAAAATGTTCGTCATGTCAATACCTACAATATTCTATAATACATGCCTATACAAAAAGTTTATAGTTTTCAAGCTAACGCACAATTTTAGTCTTTTTTAGCAAAAAAATAACATTTCAGGGGCAACAACTCCTACATGCATTATCATACAGTTACGAAACTTTGTACCTTTTTACATTTTGTCCTGCTAAACATTTTAACAATGTTTTAATATTATATATCTCTTATAATTTGGAAGAAAAAAGCCTAAAACTGCACAAATTACAAACTAGGTCATGACCTTGAACTTTGACCTTGACCCCATTTTGAAGGATATTTCAAGAAAAAGTCAAAACTGAAAACCCCATGTCAATATCTATTCATATAGTTAAGTTATAATAATTTGAAGCCATTTTACGAAATTTTCAAAATTAAACACAAAAACGCGTAACCTAATTTTTTACCAAATTTCACGAAATGAACAATTTATAAGTTTAAGACCCTAGAGAAGCCAAATATCACATCAGATTTTTTCTCCCATCATCGCTTTCGGAGAAGAAGATTTTTTAAGTTTTTTGGAACCATGGGTCACCTTGACCTAGTTTTGGGAGCCATGACAACGTCACGAACAAATCTGAATTGCACTGGCCCATATATGCATCTGACCAAGTTTCATTGAAATCTACCTCATAGTTTTAGAAAAGAAGTTGAAAATGTAAAAGTTTACGCCGCGGACGACGACGACGACGACGACGACGACGACAACGCCGCCGACGACGACGACGACAGACAAATTTTGATCAGAAAAGCTCACTTGAGCCTTCGGCTCAGGTGAGCTAAAAATGCAGGTAATGGGTTCCAAAGAATATTGAAATTTGTGGGATTTTATCTTTATTTCTACATATTATAAATTGTTTGATTTGTCTTTTAAGCCAAAAGAAATGACACGGAAACTTGTTCTAAATTAATTTTGACAAAAAAGTTAATTTCTTTGTAATTACTTGTAACAATTATCAATACACATTGTTTATTTTATTTTTTTTTGTTCAGAATTACTGAAATCAATAGGGAAGAGTTGCCTAGTGACTGTTGCCAGAGGCAACATTATTTTTAAGTATCTGGACAGTGCTGCTGAGATTATATTAACCCATTGCAACTTGGTCACTGATGCTTGTGTCCATTTCACCACTTAAACATTGGTCATTGTTGCCAACATTGTTACTAGCATAACATAACATGGTCATTAGCACTAGTAATGATATTATCACTGATAGTTTGGTCACTAATGCCAACCCTGTCACCTATTGCAACATGATAATTAGCACTGGTAATGACATTATCACTTATAGTTTGGTCACTATTGCCAACACTGTCACCTATTGCAACATGATAATTAGCACTGGTAATGACATTTATCACTAATAGCTTGATCACTGTTGTTAACACTGTAACCCATGGCAACATTGTCATTGGCACTGGTATTGATATCATCACTAAAAGTTTGGTCACTCTTGCCAAAGGCAACTTGCTCAGTGTCAGCACTTTTTTTCCTTTCATTTTCAGCAAGATCACCAGTTTTCACTTCACTATCACACATAGTCACACATTCAATTTCTGGTCTACAACTTTCACTTTGAATCCTACTCTTCTCCACCATTCCTTCATATTTTTCATCCTCAATAGGATTCATGTTCCCTTTTACTTTGTCCTTCTGATTGTTTTGGTCTTTCATATTATCATCATCAGATGTATTAGTCCTTGACCTTGTGGGATATGACATATCTTCACCATTTTGACTAGTATAAAAGCAATTCTCATCCAGTATTTTGATATTTTCCCCATCACAATTTTGTTCATAACTATCCTCATCTACACTTTTGTTGAAAGTTTTGCAATTAATAGTACCACTACTAGAAATGTTTGTTATTGTGTTACCTTGACTACCAAATTCAGTCTCCCAAACATTACTTGCATTCATGTTTGTAACTTTGTTACCATGACTACAAACATCAGCTTCACTATCATTATCACTTGCACTTATAAATTCAACCTTGTTACCATGGTTACCAGCCTCAATTTCAGTGTTATCACTTCCTGTTTTCATGTTTTTCTCTAACAGGGTGGTATAAACGTTTGTAGACAAATGTTCACCACTAGTGACCATCATCTTGCTTTCCATTTTTTCAATGTCTTTTTGTTGGCTTTGATTGCTGTTCTCTAAAGGATCAACGTCTGCTATAGACAATAATTTTACATCCTGGTCTTTAGCTGAATTATCTACCCCTAAATATCTTGCATCTAAAACTGATGTCATGTTTGGATTTTCAAAATTAACGACTGTTTTTTGAGTTACAGAAACTGGTGGAGTATTCTCTTCATGTGTCAGCATATCAATAGAGGGCAATTGCGAAGTTTTACAAGTACTAGCTGGTGGGATTTCTGATTTTGTCAAAGAAGTTGACAATGTTTCATCTAAGTCACAATTCTGAGCAGATGAAACAGAAACATCACAATGATCTGACAATAAATCCCTCGAGAAGGCTTCACTACATGAACTTTCAGAAATAATCAGATTGTCTTTTTCAGAAACTTGAGACATTCGATCATGTTTGGCTTTACATTCTTTCATATCTTGTATATTATGAATTATGGGTAAATTTGAAATTTCACCATTTTGTGAAATATCCCCAACTTCAACTAATCTTACGTTGACAGCTACTGATTCTATAGTCAAATTTTGTGAATCGCCATTTGAAGAAGATTTGGATTCTTGCGGATTTTGGCATGATGAGTCATTGGAATGAGATGAAAAAACGTTGTCTTGATCAAGAATTATTTCATCTTTATGCAAATCGGAATGTATTTCTTTACATGAAATATTTTCTGAATCAGCAGTTAAAGTCGTAGTGTCTTTGGAATGAGATTTTGATGGTGTAGCCTGGTTATGATTAAAAGTTGTATCTATGGTAACTGATGGTGACTTGGTATGAATTTGTACATGTATTTTTAAATTTTCACTCCTTGCAAACGTCTCACCACAAAATCCACAAGTATATGGTCGTTCCTGAAAAAAGCAATCAGAACAAAACAATTAAAATTAATTTCATAATTATGTTAATCTCATGCTATATTCCTTTAATTATTTACAGAAAGAAAGAAATGTTGAGCAATGAACAGTTACTCAAACACCAATTCTTCCTCATTTCAGAAGAATTTTCTACCAGCTGTGTTTAATAGATTAATAAAATTATTTTTATACTGGAAAGTCGTTAATATTCATTGGGTTAAAATTTTGAGGTTTTGAGATTAAAAGGATTTGACGATGATTCTAACCATGGACTACACCAATATAACCAAGCCAAACACCACTATAACACAAATGGTTGTGGGGCCATTCTTAATAGAAAATACACTAAAAACATTTAAAAAGACTAAAAATATTTCTGAAAAAATGAGTTTCGCAGAATATGCTTCAAAAATATCGTCCAAAACCTGTATTATCTCTGAATTGGTTAGAGGTGTTCAACTTATCTTTCAACATGAAGGAACCACTGCGATAGCTCAGCTGGTAGAGTGAGTGGGAGGTCGTGGGTTCAAACACTGCCTGGGTCTGATCCAAGACTTGAAAGTGGGTGGTCACAGTTCTTTTGCCAAGCACTCGCCATTACAAAATGAAAGTCATTATTCTTTTGGATGGGAACTTAAAATAAATGGAGTCCCATGTCACTGTTGGCGTGGCATGAGAAAGAAACCTGCTGTATAATGCCATCAGCACAACGTACAGGCAAAATTTCTGCACTTTCATCTATAGCTGGCGATGTCTCGATATAAGTGAAATATTCTTGACTGGGACATTAAACACCATTACTCAACTCAAACTCAACTCAAAACAAAGGAGGGGTAGAAATACTGGTGTTTTATATCTATACCAAGATTGGCCAGGCCCCAGTTTCACAATTATTCACTCAACTGAGTGTACACTCAACTAAAAATATTTACATTTTAAATATTTTAAAACATTTTATGATTTATGAGACAATGTTTATGTTTTGTGCAACAAACCTACACTAAACAATTTAAATATAACATTTGATATTTAGTTCTAACTGTGTAATGTCTTAAAAATTGACATTAAAATATTCCATGATTTGAGTTAAATGTATACTTAATTGAGTGAAGGATTGTGAAACTGAGGCCTGTTCTTTGATGGTGGAAAAAACCAAAGAAAACCAATGGTCTTCCGCATAGGAAATTTTTTCTAACAATAGGATTCTCTTAACCATGGCTTTAGATCGCTTGGCCACAAAGGCTATAGGCATGAGGAACTCCTTAATATTCCACTAAGCACTGTTAAAGCTGCATTAAGTTTTTCAATTTTCTGATTTTATATATATATATATATATATATATATATATATATATATATATATATATATATATTTTTTTTTTTTTTTAAAAAATAGATAACTTTAATCATGATCTGTAAGATTCATATTCTTAAATTTCATTCCTATTAGCTGTATATTAACAGAATACTTTAACGGGTTGGTCACTGGTCACGAGAAACACTGTTAAAGCTGCATTATGATTTTCAATTTTCTGATCATTATTATTACATGTATTATTATTATTTTTTTAAAAATAGATAACTTCTAATCGTAAACCATGAGATTCATTTTCTAAAATTCCATCCTTATAACTGTAAATAAACGGAATCTTCTAACTTATTAGTGACTTGTTGAATGATGATTATTATAAGCTTGGAGAATGCGAACTGATGTACAGGGTTGAATGAATCAAAGGGGGAAACCTGACAAATTGCATTAATTATCCGTCACTAATATCCAGATGTATTTGGAATGGTGTTATTTATCTGTTAAAAGTCACAAAAGACAAATTTAATGTGTTTAATTTATTGCATTCACCGTTTTGTACGTTGTGTTTAAATGATTTTTAATGACATAATCATGTTCTAAAATTAAATCCCCCAACAACTCACCAGGAAATAACTGCTATTTCTATATTTATTTCACCTTTTATCATTGAACTATATGTAACATAGCTTGTTCCCACTATGGCGACATTATACAATGAAACAAACTGCTTACAATTAAATTGTTGACACAAGAAATTGCAAGCCTAGGCTAATCAAGGCCCTTAAAAAATTTTGGCTGTCATCACAATATTGTTGATAGGTATCCAATCTTATATTGGATGTATTTGACTTACCATAGTTCTTTGTTCCTTTCATTCTCAAAATTAACTTGCACGTGACGGGTGTAGATAGCTAGACAGGAGGTGCTTACCTTTCCGGAGCACCCAGCCTCACTTCCTTGATGGAAGTTCACTTGTATAACTAATTTTGCCAGCTTTCAAAGTTTTTACTTTGTTTTTTGGATTGTGGTTTGGACAAGGACTGGTATGTTTGTTTTATTGTTCAATAGGAACATCATTAAGTATTAATTTTTTTCCTTGGAAGACTTAATGCAGCTTTAAACACATGTGAATAGAAGCCCGGGGTCATTTATTTTGAAAATCTTAAATGACTTATGTTAAATGTTTCTACCTGTGCATGTGTTTGAAGATGAGTACGTAAGGATTGAGCATTAGTAAATCCAGCATCACAATATTCACAAACATAGGGCCGCAACTCTGCATGTGTTATCAGATGGCTCTGAACAGAAAAAAAATAAAATAAATAAAATACATTTTTAAATATTATTTTAGCACTGAATCTGATTTTCATTTGGGTCATTGAAAAATAACCTGAATGAATGCTATGCACACCATGTAATTCATGAATTCTGAAAATCAGATTTAATGCTTATAATTAAATTTTAAAGACAACTTAATCAAATGATAGAATAACTTATTGGAATTTTTGCTTTTAATAGCCGTTACTTCAAAACAAGTTAAATTGAGGTGCATTAAAAGTAGTTCATTCTAGATTATGTCACAAACACCCCAGCACGCCAGTGGGCACGGCTAATTTACATCCCAGTCATTGAGAAATGACCTGAATGTATTTTTGCTTTTCAACCAATGAAATCTGTAGAAATTTGTCAAATTTAAGTATTATAGGATGAACTTATTTGAAATTAATATAATCAATGAATCTTATTTTCATTTGGGTAACCCTGTGTCTATCTTGTAATTCACATAGCAAATTACGAGTTGTGCACAGCTTTCATTCAGGTTTTTTTCTCAATGACTTGAAAGAAATTAGATTTGATACTTATAATTAAACTTTAAAGACAACTAAATCCAATAAGAAAATGATTTTATCCAATTTTATCTTCATAAAAAACATAATAATAATAATAAATAATATAAAAAAATATAATATAATAAAAAAAAAAATTTAAAAGATTCATAAAAAAAATTAATAAACAAAATAAAAAAAATAATAAATAATATAAAAAATATAATATAATAAAAAAAATTTAAAAGATATATAAAAAAATTAATAAACAATATAAAAAAAAATTAATATATATATATATATATATAAACAACTTTTTTAAAAGAAACTGGTTGAAGACTCAAAATGGCTGGATTGCTAGAATTCTGCTCAGTGCGGGAAAAGCTCTTAAATAGTTCCAAAAAAGTGACGTACATTTCTTGAATATACAAAGAAATTGTAAGTTTTTAAATTTTGATTTAAAACTGAGGGAATTGATTTTACAAGGTATGAACCCTGTGGTTTAAAAGATTGTGAAAAATCAAGTCTGTTCCACATTCTTGAAAATTAGTAAAAATCTACTAAAATAAACACATACAGGCATAAATCTTTGACATAAAAAAATTTTGTAAAGTTTCAAAGCTGTTGGCCAAAAACCATAGATACGCAGAGATGATTTCACAAAATAGGTAACCCTTTTTTTTTTCAAAGAATAAAAAAAATTTCATTAGTTTTGCATGCTTTCTATAATTAATAAGTTTAGGGAAACGAAATTGCTTACTGATAATAACAATTTTCTCACAAATTTTAAATTAAATGATGGCCAATATTTTCACACAGATTTTAAATACACTATAGTGTGAGATAATGAGTATACTGTAATTCGGGAAATTTTCGCATTTGTTTAATTTTGAATATTTCACAAGAGTAACATGAGATGAAATAAAAAAATTTCCCAAATATATTTTCAAGTTGATATATATGTATTTGTCAATTGCACCAAATTTAATCTGACAATGGAAAAATAAGAATATGGAATAATTTAAATGACAATATTTTGATATCTCTAAAATTAATAAAAATTGAATTTTTTTGATGTACGGAAAGTAAAAAAGATGATTCGTAAATATGAACTGACCTATCAGTGACTGAATTTACATTGGGATACAAACCTTTAAATGATCCAGATTTATAAAACCCCTTCGACATATACCACACAGGTGTGGCCCTAGCTGCATGATGTCAGGCAATACTGGATCGGAATTGGCATCATCTTCATATGTCTCAGCAGTGGGATTGACCTTACCAATATCCCCAAAATCGATTGGTTCTTGTTTGATTTCTACTGTCACTCGTTCGTTTGAGGCGAGATCATGTCGTTCATAAGCAGCTCGCTTGTGAGCCTGAAACTGTTCATTCACGGGACTTATAGAATTAGGTTCTCCAGATTCATCTTCATCATTCTCTGTTCCTATTTTTAGATCTAATTTTGGGAACTCAGTAAAATTTCCATCATTTTTAGCCAATTGTTGGAGATAATTCAAACAAGTGTCTGCATCTGTCGCATCTAATCCTGCAATGACACTCTCATATTTTCCATATGTTCCATGTGGTAATTTTTCTAAGGCTTCCCATCTCATCACATGAAGTTTAGATCTAAGATGCTTTGCCATATGTCCCTTCATTCTAAATGCTACACCACAGTCAGTACATTTAAATGGGCGAGGATTTTCCATAGTTGGTGTTAGAGGATTCGAACCTCCCTTTTCTTGTAATATATGCGAAGTAGTCTGTATATGTTTTTGATAAAGTGCCTGTGATTTAAAGGCAGAACTACAAATTTCACACTTAAATGGTTTCTCTATAGAGTGTATATGTCTGTGCAAGATCATTTGCTGTTGTTCTTGGAATGATTTTTGACAAATATCACAAACATATTTTGTACCGACGATCACCACAGATGGATTATTTTTCATTTCTTCCTTAGTTTCAGATACCTGAGGTTCTGACATAATCTCAGATTCATGTGCAAGTGTATTTTCAACATTAATAGTACTTACAGGTGTGACAGATTGTGAATCGGACAATATCGGCATCTGATTGGTCGAAACCTCTACTATACTTTGAACCTGATTATCTGAGTTATTTTTAGAATCCTGCTGTGAAATAGTATCACTTGATATGTTAACAGGATTGAAACTTCTTTGTACAACATTTAGTGCATGTGTACCGATATCTGATACTGATGGCTCACAATTGAATGGATGACTAAATTGGAATGGTAAAAAGGGAGATAACTGAGTTTTTGGAACTGAAGATTTCTCAACAGCTGAATGATACATGGGTGGCATGTATCCACCGAGGGGAACTGTAACTATCAATCCTTGTTGAGAAGAAGTATAAAGTTTAACTGTGTCAGCGGATTTAACTGTTTCTGCACATTTATAGCTTGAGATATTAATTTTATTCTCCATTACTGATGGTGAATATTGTGATGATGAAAGTTCTTGTGATGTTAATTCTTTATTGTGTTTTTCAGTTGTCTCATCAGATTCTTCTGTTTCCTAAAAAATAAATTCATGGCAATTAATCTTACTGAAATTTTGTAACATGAAAAAAAAAAAAAAAAAAAAAAAAAAAAAAAAATATGCCTCAAAGGTTTTTGGGGTATTGTTATGGCTTTAATATTGGAATTAAACTGGTTTTTAAGCACTTATTCTCAGTTTTAAAATCAAAATTGAACTGGTTTTTAAGCAATAGTTTTCTGTTTTAATATTAGAATAAGAATGGTTTTTGAAGCACTTATTCTTGATTTCTAATTAAATGGATGCAACAATAAGACAAATTCAAAACGAAAAAGGGCTGTCATCACTTTGAAAAACTGAAATCTTTTCTTAGATCTAATAATAGTCTGTTTGTGGTATATTTTGTTGTGCAAGGTATAGATATCAATATGGTGTGAAAAGATCATAGTGTTTGAGTGAGTAATGGTGTTTACATCCCAGTCAAGAATATTTCACTTATATCGAGACGTCCCCAGTTATAGGTGAAAGTGCATAAATTTTGCCTGTGTGTTGCGCTGATGGCATTATACAGCAGGATTCTTTATCGTGCCATGCCTGCCATGACACGGGACATCCTTTATTTTAAGTTCCCATCCGAAAGAACCGTGACTTTCATTTCATAATGCTGAGTGCTTGGCGAAAGAACAGTCACTACCCACTTTCAAGTCTTGGGTCAGACCCAGCCGGGGTTCGAGCCCACGACCTTCCACTTACAGAGCGAGAACTCTACCAACTGAACTACCACAGTGGCTGAAAAGATCATAGAGTTCTTGGTAAAAAATTCAGGTTGGACAGATCCTAGTGTGACAAGGTATGTTAGGCCACATCAAAATAATTTTTAGTTCTACAGATTTTTTTTTTTTTAAATTAGAGCGAGCAATTAATTTTTTTCTAAAACACATTCTTCTTCAGCATAAAGATTTGAACCAGGCGAGAGAGTAAAAAATGCACAAAAAGATAATTATTGCAGGAAAAGGACAAGTTTACATATAACCGATAAAAGCAAAGAATATGCTGTTCTGGCAAACTCCCATTCAATATAGCAAAAAGTAAATCAACCTAGAACTGTTTAATAGTAAAACACTGGACAAATGATACCCTTGTATTGTTAAATTTACAATGAATGCAGCCAAAGATTTTACAGAAAAATGGATGCTGGATTTTACCAGAAATTCTAGATAGGTGGAAAACGATTTGAAAATAAAATTTTATTTTAAGTTCTAAATTTTGGAGGTGGCAGGTCTGACGAACTACAAATTAATTTGGCATGGGCTTAGTTTGCTTGACAGTAGTTTTATTAATCATCTTAGAATTGCCTGTCACCATAAAAATAATCTTGATTGGAGCATGAAATCTCATACTCAACAATTGCCATTAACCACTCACCCACATGTACTGACTTTCTTTTAATTTTAATGTCTTGGTGGCACAGAGGTAGGTTGTCTCCTAGAGAGTGGGAGACTGTGGGATGGAACCCGACCAGGTCACACATAAACTTTTTGATACTGCTTTCTTTTCTTGGCACTCAGCATTGAGGACAGAGTTTCCACTGGTTCACATAGAGAGAAGAATGTGAACAGGGGAGATTATTCAAGTCTCAGATGAACCAACTCTGTGAGCTAGCTTTTTAAAGGTGCCCCGAGTGCATTAGTAAAGGCAGACTATAAACACACTTGCATGTCTCACAATACATTAACTTAGAGATCAAAAATTTTTTGTAAGAAACCAGCTAAAAATTGCTGTGAAATATGATTTTAAACAACTTTACAACCAACCAACCATTAAACTTACTTCTATAATCATTATTTTAATTTCATCATTTGCAGACATCCCTGATACAGGAAGTGACATTGATTTGTCTGAAACAGTGCCATCTGGTGTTGATTCTTCTGAAGTAGCTTTTGTTCTCATTCTTAATGCACCAATCAGGTGTCCAAGTCGACTGTCTATATATAAATAAAAAGAAAAAAAAGTAAAAAACAATTTGTTATCAAATTTTCAACCTTAGGCTTTAATAAAAGGAGACCACCAATATCATAATAAAACAATGAAAGTATGTTTCTCTCTGTGTAACTCACCTGGAACACCATTGATTTTGTTTTTGGCTTTTTCTTTTTTAAATATATCCAATTAGTTAAACTCACTAGCAATATCCTTATTTTCTAATATTTCAAGAAATATTTATCATAATTTTTCTTTAAACTGGCCATGTACTTTCAAGGGAGAAGATTTCAAAGATTAAGGCTAAAAATACACCTTATTAGCATAAATAGTAATTATTGTCAAAATGAAAAATTGTAATATAAAAAAAAAAGAAAGAAAGAAAATTACCCTGTTACATGTTTTATCGCCTGTCATTTATTTTCTATGTTTCAAATTTCAACAAAATTTGTAATGAATAAAATGAACCCACAATAGCCATTTATAGAATTTTGCTATTTATAGTAATGGCAGCCATCTTTGATTTTGGACAAACATGACAGACACAATTTTCAACTTTTACCACTCAAGGACCTTCTAACTTAATAACCTTTCAATTGGCCATGTACTTTAAGAGAAGATTTTCAAAGGTGTAGGCTAAAAATACACCTTATTTGCATATTACATTACTATTGTCCAAACGGTGAAATGTTCAGAAAACCAGTTACATATGTTTTATCCCTGACATTTATTTTCCATATTTCAAATTTCAATAAAATTGGTACATATATGAACCCAATATGGCCATTTATAGGTTCTCGCTATTTATAGTAATGGCAGCCATCTTTGCCAGGTGAGTTAATAAAAATTACAGTTGCATACAAAATTTAATAGATATCACATTGTATTTTGTTGAACTCCATGGAAAAGAAATCCAAAGTTTGCATCAAATGGTAAGGACAGTAGAATAACATCATTTGGTATGAAGAAATAGGATAGTGACAGCCATGTTTTTTGGTGGATCCGGAAAATTTTGGCAATCTCAGTAAAGGACCATCCATACATCATTCCTGTAAAGTTTGGTTCACATTGGTCCAGTGGTTTAAGAGGAGATAGTAAAAATGTGAAAAGTTTACGGACGGACGACAGACGACAGACATCGGATGCCAAGTGATAGCAAAAGCTCACCATGGCCTTTGGCCAGGTGACCTAAAAATTGGGGATGCCAGTGGCAAATGGTTTAAAACATGCACTTACAGATCAGGGTATCTATAAACACCTAGGACTGATTTTCATTTTGGGGAGATCCTGATGTGAGAAAGTTTATCAGTTTGCTTGCTGATGATCAATGGTTTTCTCAAGGTACTCTGGGTTCCCCTTACCATCCAAGAAATGACTGCCTTGATAAAAGTGACTGAATTTTGACCATGACACAAAAACACTATTTCTCAACACTAGTGATGTCGTGATTACCGCCATTGATCTATTGTCGGTCGTTGTCATCACAGCGATCATAATAATCAATCACAAGATAAATAATCGATCATCACCGACATCAGCGAGTAGTTTCAGGATTGTGGTCAAGTCCATTTTCTTTCCAGTTCTTGTTACTAAAAACAACAACAGCAGATGGCGATCAGGTAATATATCATATCCAGACACTTTTACACCAGTGATGCTTTGGCCACTGTCAGTCTGTCAGGGCAAGGAGCTATCTGGCCTTTTACTTACAATCACTAACCAAGAAAACTTGTCTTTTATAATAAAAGTATTTCAATTCAGCTTTATTTGTTAATGAATACTGATGTACGATTACAATTATTAATCAAATAATTAATCGATTAATCGATTATGCCTCTCTAATTATCAATTATAAATTTTTGTCTTTTGCACATCACTATTCAGCACAAATCAACTCAACACAACTCAACAGAAGGCAAGTTTATATCAATATCAGTACTACAAATAATGTTTATTACAATATCAGGACTATAACATCTTATGGTGGTAGAAAGTTACAGTAGCTTACCTTTCAGTTTGCTATCAGTGTCTGCTGAGTTGCTCTCTGTAGAATGTAACGACAATAAACTCTGTGCTGCTACTTCAATTCCTCCAGTGTTACCATCTACAAATATAACACAACGTATATATATACTAGTATATATCTATCTATCTATCTATCTATCTATCTATCTATATATATATATATATATATATATATATATATATATATATATATATATATATATATATATACAGTCAAACCTGTCTATAAAGGCCACCCATGGGGATCAATTAAAGTGGCCTTTATATACGAGTTCAAATAATATGAATAAAGAGCAATTGGGATAGAATTTTATTGGCCTTTATAAGCAGGTGGCCCTTATTGAGAGGTGGCCTTTAAGGCAGGTTCGACTTTATATGTATATATATCACACACATGTAGATATACCATATAAAAACCATTTTTATGTTTTGCATGTTCTAACAATTAAAACTAAAATTTCTAGGCTGGATTGGTTAAATAGTGTTTTACACTCTGGTCAAGATTCTTTAACTACTAGTGAGGTGGTCAGTTCAGTTGGACAGGAGTGCCATGGAAAAAAATGGACCTTCAGCAATTTACTCTCTAAAATCAAAATTTACACCAGAATTGCCAATTTAACCATCTGAAAACTTTATTATGTATGCCACCATCTGAAAACACACACACACACACACACACACACACACACACACACACACACACACACATATATATATATATATATATATATATATATATATATATATATATATATATATATACACACACACACACACACACACACACATAAAATATTAAGTTATATATGAATACTAGCAAAAGATGCTATTAAAACAATTTTAAATGGATCAGAAAACAGAGAGGTTAGCAAGTACAGAAACTATTTATAATTACATGAAATAAATACTGTACTGACTTATAAATGTTTATATTACCATGGTTACTGAACTTTTCATAAAACTAGATATGTTTCTTTGAAACAGATGTGTTGCCTGACACTGCATAAAAATCAATCGAAGGGAAATAATTTAAAAAACGGAAAAAGATAGAGTTGCGGTTCTTGTGCACTGCACTTCGAGTCATTGCCAGAAAAATGCACACCAAGTTTGGAGTCATTTGAACGTACAACACTAATGTTATGCTCCGGACAAGGAAATCCGGACGCCGCAGATGCAGATGCCGCCGACGAGAGTAATACCTATATGTCGCCTAGTCAGACGACACAAAAAACCAAATAATAACATAATAACATAATAATAGTTTACTTAAATTTTGATAAACTGTATAATAATTGATGGTCATTAATACTCCTTGGGTTGAAATTTCATGGTTTTACCTTTTTTAAAAAAATTCTGTTGCTAGAAATTTTCATGGAATTGGGTTTTGTGAAAATAAATCCCATTGAGGGCAATGGTTATTAAAAATATTTGATGACATTATATTTCAAGGTTTTCAGTTATTCACGAAGATAACAAAATTTTATCCCCTACAAATATTTGTGATTTTAAAGTATTTTTTGTTTACACCTGGTTTCACAATCCTTCACTAAATTGAGTGTACACTCAACTCAAATATGCCCATTTTTCTCTCATGAATATTTTAAAAATTTTAAATTTTATGAAGCAATATTTTGTTTTCGTTAAACAAATGTACACTAAACAATTTAAATAAAATATTAGATATTCATTTTAACTGATTACTGTCTTAAAAATTGACATTGAAATATTCCCTAATTTGAGTTAAGTGTACACTCAATTGAGTGAATGATTGTGAAACTGGGGCTTTATCACACTAACCTTTAACATCTCCCATTGTACCAAAACCATACACTGTACCAAGGCTGTCAATATAAAAAACATATATTTAGAATAATACATGGTGAAATCCATATCATATGCCATATCAGACCAAGACCCCAGTATCAGACCGAAGACTTTAGCCCAAAGTCTGTTAAAGCAAATAACATGGATTTCACCATGTTTTATTCTGTTTATCATATTCTTAAACTTTCACCATGTTTAATATACATTTGGCTATAGTATGACAAAATATTTACAATAAACAATCGCCAGCTACAATAGCATATTCTGCCTCAGCTGGGTGAACTTTTAATTGAATCCTAGGAGATAAATCTGTTCTAAGTAAGTGATAACAGACTGGTGATACTGCTTTTCCGACCAGGCACATACGGTCAGTATAAGGATTACACGAATTTAGTTGTAACAAAGTATGAGGGAATTCGAATCTGATATTTATTACTAAATATATTATAAACAAAGTTATTGAAGGTTCAGTCCCCCCTCCCCAAATCTCCTTCTTGAATAAAAGATAAAATTTAAAATAACATGATTAAATATACATTGTAAATGAATACAAATAATTAACAATTAACAATTTATAATTAACAGTTTCGACAATTATTGCCCCCTGGGCCTAGAATTTCTCACCTGTGGAAATCAAAATTATAATTTTAAAGGTTCTTGGCTCTTCGGATAAAATAAAGTTTAATGTTTGAATTTAATCAAGTCCCTGATTTCTCAGTAATAACAGTTTCCCCTTGAAAACTTGGGTGATTAACACATGATGTTTGTCCAAAATCCAAGATGGCTGTCATTTCCAAGATTGAAAGAAACCAAAAATTGTAAAAGTGACAATGATGACAGGATAAAAATTTGCTACCAGATAGACATGTCACAATTATTGCAGATGATCAATTGTTAGTTGTAGTCAGGGCAGCGATCCTAATAATCAATCACAAGATAAATAATTGATCATCGCCGACATGGGAGAGTAGTAGTCAAGTCTGTTTCCTTTCTGTTCTTGCTACTATTAACAACAATGGTGGATGGGGATCAGATAATTTATCCGTATTCAGATATTTTTACACCAGAGAGATGGTTTGGCCACTGTCACTCTGCCAGGGCAAGGAACTATCTGGCCTTTAACTTACAATCACTAAGCAAGAACACATGGCATTGACAATAAAAGTATTTATATTCAGCTCTTTTTGATACTGAATACTGATGTACAATTACTAAGTAATTCCGATAATTAATTGATTAATTAATTGATTAGGCCTCTCTGATTATCGATTATTAATTTTTGTCAGATTAGACATCACTAATACCAGAACATACCTAGTTGGATCAGTTTTGTTTGAGCTGTGTGCTGATGTCTGTACAGCTACCAAGACAAGGTCTTTGGAATTGTCTAAAACACCTTCAGTTTCATCCATTGGAGTTTCTCTAGCTTCTATAGATCTTTCCTTGTCATGTGATTGGTCATGTGACTGTATAGTAGAGCACATCACAGGTTCAAGGGCAATCAGACCTGATTCCACCTCGGTAACAGTCATAACACTGAAAATAAAAGTACAAAAAAAACCTGTTTCAGTAATAATCTTCAAAGCTATAAACAATGCCATGATCTGTTTTTTTTATCTCACAGTTACAATGTAATTTTAAGTAAGTTTATTCTTAGACTTATACTCAAGTGTCTGATAAAAGGTTGTATGAATTCCTTATAAGCTAAATTCTGTTTGTAGTAATGAAGTTTAAAAGATAAAACTTGACATACGCAATGATCTGGGGTTTTTCAGGACATGCAAAAAAAAAAAGTAAATAAAAATTGCAATGTATCATTTAAAGAGACCAGGAGAGAAAGAGAGAGAGAGAGAGAGAGAGAGAGAGAGAGAGAGAGAGAGTATAAAAGTATAATACCATTTAGCAAAATTTTCAGCCATCTTAATTTTTTGAAATTCATTTAAAACTGACGATTGTTCCCTCAGGAAAATCATTCCTTAGCTGGATTTGAATACATATAATTTTGGAACTTTGGATTCAAATAATTTTTGACCTTTTTGGCTAATGTTTTTATTTATCAAACTTTTTGCCCCTAGTGTCACTGATGAGGAATAATTTTCCAAAATGTGTGCACATACGGCACAACAAAATTAAGCAGGTATTTTGTTATATATTTGCAATAATTAATATAAAAGAGAATTAAAGTAATGCATCCATCTGTATGTATATCTGATCTGTTTCTCAATAAGTATGCTAATGGTGACCATGGCAACCAGTAAATAAGGGAAAATCATCTATGCATTCTTGTTACAATCAGAGAATGATGTAAAATTTACACTCTTCATTGAGGTTCTGTATCAACAATCACATCTTTAAATCCTTACCTTTCTGAAGCAGCATTATCAACAACAACCTCAGCACCAACACTTCCAGAATGTAAATCTTCCAAAGTTTCATTCCCATCATCCTCTTCTTCTTCCTCTTCTTCTCCTTCATCATCCTCCCCACTTTCAGTATCTTCATCATCAGCATCAGCAGCTCCTTGTTTTTGTTTATCCACAATTCTAGCTTGGTCAGATAACTGAGACTGAACCGCTAGAGCCTCACTATCAATTTGATCCTCGCTGATATCAATAGGTGTCGGATATATACCGAGTTCCATACATTTCTTATGATGTGCTTTGGATTTCATATGCTTTGTCAAATTTCCCTTGGTCTTAAAGGAAAATTTACAGTGCTTGCAATGGTAGGGCCTGAGATTTGTATGAGTTCTGATGTGTTTTTTCAGCATGCTGGGTTTTTTGCACCTTATCCCGCACTTCTCACAGACATATTTTCCTCGTCCACGTCCTCTTACATATACATATTCCTCCGTAGTTTTGTAACCACCCTGTATTGAAGAGGATGTGTTTTGTTTTGTACTTTTATTTACTGTAGTAACATGACCTAATTCGGATTTCTTAGCAACATATTTTTCACTGTCCGATTTCACGACCACATATTTTACTGGTTTTTCTTTAGAGACATCCTTTTTGATGACCCATTTTAATGGACACGCGTTTTTCTGATTTTGCTTATATGTCCAGTAACTGCTATGAGTTAAAATACCACCTTTTGGTAATGCCGTATCCGAGGAGCGATACACTGGATTTGAGGTATAATGAGAGTTATATAACTCCAATAACATTCGAGATGTTAATCCAATTGGATTAGGATTATGAGCCGCAGCTTTCCAGTTTGAATACATTGATATTTTTTTGTTCGGTCCTTGTTGCACATACATTGGCTGTGGTCGTTTAACACTACAAAATGTTGTTTGTGATGTAATTCTTAGTGAAGGATATGAATGACCATTCAACATCATTTGTAAATTTGGAAACACCCTGACTGGGGATGCTAGTTCAGCCTTTGCCTGTATTGTCTTTTCAATCTGACTTTGTTCCTTATTCAGTTCCAATACGCTATGACCTAAAAGAGCTGCTTTTAGCTTTGAAGTTGTCTGAGTGATTTCTACAGATCCTTCTTTTGAACTTGTTGGTGACTTTTGTAACAAAGATGGCGGAAAATTTTCATAATCAGACTCTTTCTTATCTGGTTGTGCAATCATGTGCATTTGGTTTCCATAGTTACCAACACACTGTTGATATACAAGCTTACTGTTTATTTGTGCCAACTGGAAAATGGGTTCTTCCCTGACAACAGGTATAAACAATGATTCTAGACACTGCTGATAAATTTCCTGTTTTTGTTCTAATGTTAAAGAAGGATTCATCTTTTTCTCAAGCTCTGGCATTGTTTTTAAGCCAGCAGCAGCAGCAGCCATTTTAATTACAGGTTCGGAGTCTGCCCTTGTGAGTTGTTTCTTAAAGACTAAGTTAGTCACTGGTTCACTAATTTTTGGAATTTTCGAAATTGGAGGCTCCCCTATTTCACCATAAATTGGGGTCTCTTTGTTTGTGGTATGATCAAAAGGGAACACACCATCTAATGGTAGTCTGTCCATGCTCAATGATCTATTCATTAATTTACCTTTAAGTTTTTTCATTATCAATTTTCCTTTTAATTTCATTTTTGGATCCATACCAGCCATCTTTGTTGGATTTGGTGTCTCGGGGACAGAATCCACCATGGACATTGTCCTTTTCATTCCAGGCATTAAAGAGGAGCTTCCTACGGAACTATGAACAGTACTTGTGACAATGCTTCCTTGTGGAAGCAACTGCAAAACCGGAGAATTTGTAATGTTACAAATATTCATAACAACAGGCATTTGTTCCGGAGTTAAAGATGGAATCCCGCTCTTTGGGATGACATCAGATTTCATCGGTCCCAAAATTTGAACAGGTATAAGCTGTTGAGGTGTTGATGGTGGTGAAGTCTGGCCTTCCATTTGATCTTTTGGTCTATTTTTGGATCCTTTGGGTCTTCCCTTTTTACGGGGAAATATTGTTGGTTCCTGGTTGTCATGTGAAGTATTATCATCGGAAATGTGATATACAATCCCTTGACTGGTCTGTATAACATTAGCAATACTGTATTGGTCTTCAGTCTTGGTATCATGACTAGGAAAAGACTGTTCTTTGGACACAACAACATTTGTCAATTTAATAGAATCATCAGGTTGTAGATTTTCTTCAAAGCTAAAAAGCCTTGCAATCTTATCTCTATCAATTTTCTGATGTAAAATGCCAGAGGATTGCAGTAATGCTGGTTTTGGACTGTTGACTTCACTTTTTTTACAATAATAATTCTTGTGTAAATCTAATGTTTGTTCTTTTAAAAATGAGACATTACACGCTTTACAAAAATAAGGTCCATACGAGTCCTTTTCAAAAATGGGTATTTCTGTGCTATACCTCCGTTGTGGTACCCTTTCTATGCTGGTTTCCGGGATTGGTTTGTTTAATTTTATCTTAATTGTAATTTCCTGCCCCGCTAGGTCTTTAGCAGTTAACATCTTTGTACTGTCCACTCCAGTACTTAAACCCTTTCCTACTTGAATGTCTGTAGCTCTCAAGTGGAAAGGAGTCTGAATCACTGAGCCTGATTGCACTGAAATAGGGACTGATACACTTGACTGAACTGAAACAGGAATTGACACACCTGACTGCACTGGAACAGGGATTGATACACCCGACTGGCTGGTGATTTTCATTCCCGTTTGAAGTTGATCTGTATACTGACTTGCGGTCTTACCAGAATAACTTTCCAAATTTCTCTGATGTCCGAGTAACTCTTTAACAGTACATCCTGTAAGCTGTAGGTCAGCTGACACCGATTTTGGTGTGGGTGTACTTACTGGCTGTAAAAGGATCTGACCAGTGTCCAGTGTTTCTAATGTTGGATTTGACTGACCAGCATCTTTTTGTTGCAATGTGGCAGACTTTAATATTGAAGCAATATTTGAGTTAGGCACAACAACTTTTTCTTGATTAGGTTTAGAGGTCTGTAAATCGGAAATATTTGCTGGCACTGTGATCTTAAATGTGTGTGGTACATTTTGACTTCCGTCTTTTAGAAACTGAACATTTGGCATATTAGTTGACACAGCTGATAACTTGATGAATTCGGAATCTTTATGTCCAAGTGCATGCAAATCAGGAACTATTTTAACTGAATTTGGCAAAACAGAAGATGAAGATGTTGTTGCCGATGACAATGGATGATGCTGTCCTAGTGCTCTGAAATCTGGTAATGTAAATGATTTGGACCTCTCGGGAGGATGTCTTTTAACAAATAATTGCTGTTTTAGATTTTCATTTTCTACAACAGAAGAGGAATGTAATGACGGGGCATTCTGAAGGGAGGTGAGTGACCTTTTAACCCCAAGTCTGGCATCTCGGCCAACAGAACTGGAAGTTCCAACTTCGCTGTTTTGTCTGGAGAGTCGTTTGTGACGCGGTGGATCCGACATGGGAGTACTAACGATGGCTGCATTCGTAGATATTAGTTCTTGAATTCTCTGACTTAACATTTCAGCATTTATTCCTTTCTGATCAGGTAATGGTTGCTGCTGTTGTTTTTCCAGATATTGTACACTTTGAGAAAATGACTGATTTTTTGGAAAAGATTGCTCATTTATTCCTGATATAACTTGAACTGAAACTTGACAACTTTGATCTGGGAGGGTCACAAATGAAGTAGCTAGTTTCAACCCTGCCTTTGAAGCATGTTTAAATTTTTCGCTCAGTCTTTCCAATTCTCTCAATGCATTGGTTGACACTGCCTGGTCAGTATTTGGATTGGGCAGTTTGACTATTTCAACCGAGTTTGGCAATTCTGTAGTAGTTGCAGAAACATGTGGTGATGAGGCTTCATGTTTAGGATTTCCAATTACCGTCAATTTAACGACTTTTTGCATGTCTTCACCATTTGATTTACTTCCTGTTTCTTTTGGTGTATTGGGCGGCAAAACCAAAGGAAGACGCATCGATGTTGGAACACTTATTTGTCTGGGTAAAATTTCCCCCCAATTATGTGACTCTCCTGTTGACACTGGATTTACGCTAACTGATACTCCATCTTGTTTTGGAGCAATTTTTAAAAACTGACTCTGAACATTTTGTGCTTTCTGTTTTTCAAGTGCATTCATTTCGCGTTCTGGGGTAAAAGAGTCCTTTTGAATTTCTCGAAGTGCTAATGCAGATCTTTCTAGCTTTTCTTTAAGCTGTTCTTGAACCGATTTTATTTTTTCTAGTTTTGTTGTTAGATTATGAGATCTAGGCTGTGGAGTTTCAACTTTTGGCCGTTCTTCTTTTGGTTTTTCTAAATATTTTGCTACGGATTTTAATACATGCATCGGAGCATGTTCACGCCTCTCCCCAACATTTTCACTTATATCAGTACCCTCATCCTCTGATCCTTCACTGATATCACTCCCATCACTTTCCTCTGCTCCGTCATCCAATCCAAGTAACCCTCTAACCTCTTCTGTGCCATCATCCAAATCTGAATTTAATGATTTGAACTTCTGAGCATGTGCACGAGATTTACAATGTTTATACAAGTTGCTTTTTGTTTTAAACGAAAATCCACATGTTACACACGGATAGGGACGTTCTCCAGTGTGAGCTCTGATATGTTTCTGCAGTACACTTGGCTTAGCACATCCTCTCCCGCAATATGGACATATATGACGACCTGGCTTTTGTGGATGTTTTCTACGTCTGCCAGTTGTTTCTCCGAGATTTGTTTGCACTATCTCTACTTGTTGAGCTGCGACAGGAACAGCACTTACTTCCTGAATTTGAACCTCTTCCTCCAATTTTGACTTTTCATAATCAGACACTGGACAAATGATGTTTATGACTTTGTTTTCCAGCATGTTTGGTTTATCGCCATTTACAGACTCAACAGGAGGAATTTTTATGAATATTTTCTTCTCTGGAGAGGTCACAGTCTGGTCGTTCCTAAGATTCTCAGAACACACAACCTGTCCAGGTGAACTGGTACCCTGTCTAGTAATGTTCTGTAACTCTGAGTCTGTCACTTGAAACAGAGCTTCCAAAGATAAATTTCTTTTCTCTCCACTTGATGACTGTTGCACGCCTCCAGATGAAATGATATATTCCGGGAGGACTTGGACATCATCATTTTCTTTCGGAGTAGAAACAATATTCTTTGTTGCTGCAAAAGGAAAAAAACAGAACTGTTAGAAATCAACACAGCTTGTTTTAAATGACATTTTTTCTAAATAAATGAATGGGGTCAATTTTGCAAACTGCAGAATCTTACATTATGAACATATATGACTTGTTGCATTTTTTGATAACTGATGCGGGATACATCATTTAAACTATAGTGTCATTGGTATAATCGAACATCGATCTGTATATTTATATTTGAGCAATGAATGTTAATAATTTTATGGTCAATAGAGCTGATAGAGTAATTACAAAACACACACACACACACATTCACATGCACACACACAAATAAAAAACCCAGACAAAATTATTTTAAAGAATGCTGTTAGCATGCTTGTACATATTTATAATAATATACTGAAGATATTATAGAATTAATAATATGTATATATCTGGTAAGTAATTTGAGTTACAATTTAAAAAAAAAAAAAGATGAACATTTATGAAGTTATTTAAACTTTTAACAACTAAGAACACTTTTACGCATTTTAATTATTTTGCAGTAAGCGATTTTATTTTGAATCCTAATTCTACATGCTTCTGTTAAAATTAAAGTACAGTGTAGTTTTAAGTGATTACGATACACATAGGGTTTAAGCATTTTTCCAGGTATAAACTAAACACCATTACTCCCTTAATAATCTCTCTATAAGGACCACCTCCTTATAAAGGCCAATAAAATTCTATCCCAGTTGCTTTTTCTTCATATTATTTGAACTTGTATATAAAGGACACCTGTCCATAAGGCCACTTTTATTGATTACCATGTCTGGCTCTTATAGACAAGTTTGACTTTATTTTCGAAACTTGAAAGATTATTAATTGTATTGTATTAAAATGACCAAATCTCAATTACAATGGAATAAAGGGGAATAACTCAGGCAGTAATATAAAATCTAGTCGTTATACTTACGTGTGAGGGTTTCAATTTTCTTTGCTGATAGTCTTGGAGAATCTGGCAGTTTAGCGTCATCATCTGATTTGTTCTCTATCAAAAATAAAGGGATAAAATATATATCGTTAGGCTATCAAAATATCATTAAGTAAAAATGCTATCAAATATCATAAGTAACAAGAGGCCCATTGGCCTTAACGCTCACCTGAGGATATGTCCAAAATTTTTGCAAAAAGCAATAGACAATATATTATTAACTACAGAAACTTTCAAAGTTTCCTCAAATTTAGAACTACAACAATACTTAATCAGAAATATCTATTCACATTTCGACCACTGCGGTAGCTTAGTTGGTAGAGTGCTTGCTCCATAAGTGGGAGGTCGTGGATTCAAAATCTGACCAGATCTGACCCAAGACTTGAAAGTGGGTAGTGACTGTTCTTTTACCAAGCACTCGGCATTACGAAGTGAAAGTCAAGCTTCTTTCGGATAGGAACTTAAAATAAACAAGGTCCCAAGTCACAGAAGGTGTGACATGATAGAGAACCCTGCTGTATTATGCCTTCAGCGCAACGCACAGGCAAAATTTCATGCAGTTTTGCCTATAGCTGGCAACATCTAGATATAAGTAAAATATCCTTGACTGGGAGGTTAAACACCATTACTCAACTCAACTCAAGTCACATTTCATTTATAAGTAGCTAATATACATGTAGTAACTATAGTACAATGAATAATTTCCAAATTATTAATGATTTCAGTTTTCCTTATGCTGCTATGACCTTGACCTTCGAATGTATGACTTTGAACCATATATCAAAATGATCTTTATATTAATACCTACAATATTCTAATATACATGCCTATACAAAAAGTTAATAGTTTTCGAAGATAATTAACTATTTCAGTCTTATTTTGCAACTATGACCTTGATCTTTAAATGTATGACCTAGAATCATATATCAAAATGATCATCATATCAATATCTTCAATATTCTAGGATACATGTCCTATACAAAAAGTGGGGGCCCCGGTAGGCCGAGTGGTCTAAAGCTCGCGCTTATGGATCACAGCACCTCTCACCTCTTGGGTTCGAATCCCACTCGGGACAGATCCTAGTGTGAGAAAGTTTGTCAGTTCGCTTGCTGAAGGTCGGTGGTTTTCTCTGAGCAATTTGGTTTCCTCCACCATTCCAGAACTGACCGCCTCGAAATAAGTGAAAGATTCTTGACTGGGGCGTAAAACACCATTACTCTACTCTACTCTCTCTTATACAAAAAGTTTTTAGTTTTCAAGATATATTTTGACAAATATATATATATTTAGCAATTTCTACACTTAGTGCCTTTCCATTTCCCCATTTTGAGCCCTATGGCTACCATTTGTGCAAATCTGAAACTAGATGACCTAAGGATATTATAAATGAAATAACTAAGGTATACCTCTTATACATTCACAGAAAAAGATTTTGAAAATTTTCACTATTTCCGCCTATATGGGGCCCCAAGGGGACAAAACTCTTTCATTTGTGCAAATTCAAAAGGCCTGATTATCACTAAGTTTCATCAATTTTGGACCATTAGTTTCAGAGGAGAAGATTAAAAGGTAAAAGTTAATGCACGACTCTACAGGTGGTGAACCATGGTGATAGCTCATCTGAGCTTTCAGCTCAGGTCAGCTAAAAATGCTATCAAAATTTTTTAAAAAGTAAAAATATATATAATTAGTCTCTCAAAATCAAAGATTAAAATATATCTCATTGGTCTATCAATTCAAATATGACACGTTAAAACTAATTCATTAGGTTATTAAACGAGAAGTTGGTTGCTAAAACTGGAGAATAAACACATTTGTTAAAGGGTCATTTCTAATGTAAGTCATTCACATGTAAATGGTCTCATATAAAGTAAGTCATTCACACGTAAATGGTCTCATAAAGTAAGCCATTCACACATAAATGGTCTCATAAAGTAAGTCATTCACATGTAAATTGTCTCATAAAGTAAGTCATTCACATGTAAATGGTCTCATACAGTAAGTCATTCACACATAAATGGTCTCATAAAGTAAGTCATTCACATGTAAATGGTCTCATACAGTAAGTCGTTCACATGTAAATGGTCTCATAAAGTAAGTCATTCACACATAAATGGTCTCATAAAGTAAGTCATTCACATGTAAATGGTCTCATAAAGTAAGCCATTCACACATAAATGGTCTCATAAAATAAGCCATTCACACATAAATGGTCTCATAAAGTAAGTCATTCACATGTAAATGGTCTCATATAAAGTAAGTCATTCACATGTAAATGGTCTCATACAGTAAGTCATTCACACATAAATGGTCTCATAAAGTAAGTCATTCACATGTAAATTGTCTCATAAAGTAAGTCATTCACATGTAAATGGTCTCATACAGTAAGTCATTCACACATAAATGGTCTCATAAAGTAAGTCATTCACATGTAAATGGTCTCATACAGTAAGTCGTTCACATGTAAATGGTCTCATAAAGTAAGTCATTCACACATAAATGGTCTCATAAAGTAAGTCATTCACATGTAAATGGTCTCATAAAGTAAGCCATTCACACATAAATGGTCTCATAAAGTAAGTCATTCACATGTAAATGGTCTCATACAGTAAGTCGTTCACATGTAAATGGTCTCATAAAGTAAGTCATTCACACATAAATGGTCTCATAAAGTAAGTCATTCACATGTAAATGGTCTCATAAAGTAAGCCATTCACACATAAATGGTCTCATAAAATAAGCCATTCACACATAAATGGTCTCATAAAGTAAGTCATTCACATGTAAATGGTCTCATATAAAGTAAGTCATTCACATGTAAATGGTCTCATACAGTAAGTCATTCACACATAAATGGTCTCATAAAGTAAGTCATTCACATGTAAATTGTCTCATAAAGTAAGTCATTCACATGTAAATGGTCTCATACAGTAAGTCATTCACACATAAATGGTCTCATAAAGTAAGTCATTCACATGTAAATGGTCTCATACAGTAAGTCGTTCACATGTAAATGGTCTCATATAAAGTAAGCCATTCACACATAAATGGTCTCATAAAATAAGTCATTCACACATAAATGGTCTCATAAAGTAAGTCATTCACATATAAATGGTCTCATATAAAGTAAGCCATTCACACATAAATGGTCTCATAAAATAAGCCATTCACACATAAATGGTCTCATAAAGTAAGTCATTCACATGTAAATGGTCTCATATAAAGTAAGTCATTCACATGTAAATGGTCTCATACAGTAAGTCATTCACACATAAATGGTCTCATAAAGTAAGTCATTCACATGTAAATGGTCTCATACAGTAAGTCGTTCACACATAAATGGTCTCATAAAGTAAGTCATTCACACATAAATGGTCTCATAAAGTAAGTCATTCACATGTAAATGGTCTCATAAAGTAAGCCATTCACACATAAATGGTCTCATAAAGTAAGCCATTCACACATAAATGGTCTCATAAAGTAAGTCATTCACATGTAAATGGTCTCATAAAGTAAGTCATTCACACGTAAATGGTCTCATAAAGTAAGTCATTCACATGTAAATGGTCTCATAAAGTAAGTCATTCACATGTAAATGGTCTCAAAACTGGGATATAAAAATATTTTACATAATTAATATTTAATATTATTTACCTGTTAACTTTGGCTTCTTCCCTTGCTTTTCATAATTACATTCTGAATCTGTTGGTCCTAAAAACAGATAAAGTATAAATTAAGCTTTGTGAGAAAAAAATCTGTATTTGAATATCATTTCAACATGAAGCCCAATGAGGCCTGTATTGTTCAATTGGCCATATATGGCCAATTATGTGTGCAAAAAACGCAATATCAGCATTTGTAACCACCACTATAGAGTGGTTACAAACAGTTACATGGTTACAAAATATTTCTCTTTTTCAAAACCAATTCATTTTTTTAATAGGTTACGAGGTTACAAAGGTAACACTATGGTTACATAGAGTAATATTTTAATGTTGCTCAGTTGTTTTCGAAGAAAAGATTATTAAAGACTTGGCTATATATATATATATATATATATATATATATATATATATATATATATATATATATATATATATTAGGTCAACAAATTTCAACTCTTTGTGATGTCATGAAAAAGGAAAATGTCTTATGTGAAGAATTTTATCAAAAATAATTCAAATATTCTTTGTTTTAAGAATTTTGAATGGTGTAGACTTTTTTCAAATGAAAGAAAGAATCGGCTTGGTTGGCATCATGTCATGAAATCAATGACATTTGTATTTGTACTTCATAACGATACTATTTGTAACATTGCATTTCATTTGCCACAGTTGCCGAAATATGAAATGCAAAAAACCAATAAATTTTATAAAAAAAAAATGAAAAGAACATGTTTTCTTAAGTTCAAATTTCCTCTAACCCCATACACATAGCCGCAACCAAGGCATGGTATGTTTGGGTCCGAGTACATTCTTACTAGTTTTCTATTAACTAAACAGGAGGTACAGGTTTTACAAAAGTACTTTGCGGGACCCAGTCACATTTTGTGATCTATGTAACCAATCAGGAGGTACAGGTTTTACAAAAGTACTTTGCGGGACAAGTCACATTTTGTGAACTATGTAACTAATCAGAAGGTACAGGTTTTACAAAAGTACTTTGCGGGACCAGTCACATTTTGTGATCTATTAACTAATCAGGAGGTACAGGTCTTATGTTAGGGTCAAGGGATTTTTTTTTTAAAAATCGAAACAAGCGCCTGTGATGATGCTTTATAAACCTATTCCCTAAATAAATTTTTAATTGAAAAACATTCGATAAATTATTTCTAAAAGTATCAAATTTGGAAATTAAGTTATAATTTAAAAGAAACTTTTGTAAAAATTTGAATAAGGTCAGTACCCTGACCTTTGACCATGTTACTACATTGCATAGGCAGTAAAAAAGAAAAGTAGGTCAACCCAAGGCAACCATGACGTCAATATAGCAAGTCTGTTTGCCAAGATAATTTATATTTGGGGAGTAGTTTTTTCTTTAATAAATTCCACCTTCTTCGTTTATAAAATAACCGCGCAAGGCTTATTTTTTATAATATTTTGATTATTTTTTGTTTCTCTGTGAACAGTCACTTTCTTGTTTATTTCCCTACGGTATCTGGATTGTTCCATTAACCTAGGTGGGTGATACAGTTTATTATCAGACGTTACTTGAATGATGGAATTTTATATTTAATCCGTTTATGTAAAAAAAATCATTAAATTTATCTACATTTTTATCTATAGTCAATGTTTTATGTCTTTTGTACAAACAAAAATAATGTAATGTAGAACTAGCAAACATACTTCCCCAAAGTTAAAATAGATTCGTTCAAAATGTCCACCACAAGGAATATTCCCATGTCAAATCCCTTAATCAAATCATCTGCAGACGTAAATGATTGAATACTTTTGAATTTGTGTTTGTTTTATGCTTTTTTTATTCTGTTACACCAGATAATTTATTAAAAATTAAGTGTCATGTTAATTAATGGCTAATACAACAACAATCTATACAATTTAAGTTCAGGGCAACCCCTTGTCGTTGTGAGAGGTGTTTCCCCATGCCGCCAAAACACAACATATCAACGAGCAAGTAGCCGTACCTGGAGAATCAATAATATGAAAATGCCTCTTACTGATATTATAGAAATAAAGCAAAGATAAGAAAAATATACAGCTGTCAATTTCATCTCGTACTCACTTTTTAATGTTGAGGCCTGTGCGGATTTCCGTGAACGTGGCATCCCCGTTTATTGAAAACGTACACAAAACGGATCTCCCTGCAGATGAATTCAACCTTACATAGTCACACAAGGTCAGATCGTCTTTTTGTAAATTATGTATCAAAACATATTTAGATATTTCTATTTAATGTAAATGTCATCTTCAAAAGATATAAATGTCAAGCATTCTAGTGATCACAATGGTTGATTTGGTACTTGAAGTCATCATATCTCGGGAATTTCTTCTTGCATAGCCAATAAGTGACGTCAGGCGACGGAACGAAACCGAGGCCAGGTAATTCCCGGCAATACCCGGCAACTAATGAAAACAGACTTCCCGCGAAATACGTTTTTAACAATGAATTGTAGCTATACAATAATTTTGTTGATTTACATAACTATAAAAAATATATAGTATTATCTTCACTAAAGATCTGATATTTAATCGTCAATTCATTTTATTTTGTTCAAAGTTATTATTTCTTAACCTTTAAATGCCGTTATCAGTGGCGTAGCGAGCATATCATTTATCTGTACGCACCAGTGTGTGTCCGATACGTGCTGAAGGCGCGTCTTTCTAGGGGGGTCTGGGGGCATGCCCCCCCCCCCCCCCTAGAAAATTTTTGATTTTTAGAGCCTAAATGTTGCGATTTCCTGCACTCTAGACGGATATGTTTAGTAATATTTTCCCGGGTTTTTTTTAGTTCGGTTGGTTAATGGAATGGTGTTTTACGTCCCAGTCAAGATTATTTCACTAATATCACATCAATTTGAATGATGTTGGGCAACGGAAGCATCGGGGAAAAAAACCACCGACCTTCCGCGTATTTAACCTGACAAAGTTTCGATTTCTCGAGAGATTTGTACCCAAATTGGTAGTAAAACATGTGTACAACTTTAAAACTTCTAACTGATCCGGATAAGGATAAAAACAACAAACCAGCTTGCGATGATAAACCATTTTACCGACGGCCCTTGCAAGACAAAAACTTAAGCAAAGCATTAATTTATCAACTACAAACAGTGAAAGATACATTTTATAAATTGAAAATTTTAGTATATGAAATCCATCTTTCGGTTCTTTTTTGCGGCAAACTCGTCGACAACATCTTCAACATTGATATCGATCTCTCTATGTATGTGCATCAACCCAAGACTAGACAACCTACTTTCGCCCATGGTTGTTCTCAGAAAGTTTTTTATTCGTCGCAAAACACTAAAGGATCTTTCAGCCGTTGCAGTTGCAACTGGCATTGTTAAAAGAATTATTAAAATGTTCCATATTGAGGGATATAATCCTTTGTTGGTGATAAGAACGGTGTTGCTTAGTGTAGACGGTTTATCAGCAGCCATCGCCCAACGGGTTTCCCAGCGAGCAATTTCCTGTTGAAATTCATTCAGGTCTCCAATGATATCATGACTGAAAGTGTCGTACAGATTAACAATATTCTCATCTCGAAGTCGATTTAGTCGTGAGGGAAGCAAGTTGAAGGCTTCAAATCTAGGGCTTGATCCAAGGAGACGATCTTCTAAGTGCAGAAGTAGATGGTCAACAAAAACATTATAAAGAGATATTCTCCAGTAATCGGATGGATTGGCAGCTAACACATTAGCTCTATTTTGTTGTCGAGCTACTATTCTTGGTATATGCGGCTCAATACCAAATTCCCTGCCAATACCCACAGCTTCATCAAACAACGCATTCCAGACCGCTTCGTCATTTCTTTCATTTCGTAGTTGTATGATGACTACACGACATTCCTCAACAGCAGCCAACATATCGCATGATTTGTCCTGAAGAAAAAAAGACAAATGTACGATAAGGCGCAAAACATGTTCACATACCACTAATCCAATCAGAAACTCGAACCTCAACAAAGCACCTAAATGCAAACCTGCCTTGTCATCGTGATCGTTCTGCAGATATTCAAATGCCTGTATTACAACGGGAAAAACTTGTTTAAAGGTTGTAAGAGCATCGGATCGGCTTATCCATCTGGTTTCGCATAATGTTTTTAATTTTGTTGTCCTTTCCATTGTGTCTTTCACATGTTCGTTAGTTGAGAGTTCATCTTTAAAGCATTCCAAGCGTTTTGCAGAGTATTCAAAAGCAAAACCAACTTTCTGAACAGTTGCCATCATTGTCCTCACACACGGTTCCTTGCAGCTGTGTACAATGGCAAGGTTCAGACAATGAGCTTTACAGTGAACATATAGGGCCTCCGGTGCATGTTGGCGTATTAAAGCCTGTACGCCATTGTTTCTTCCCGACATATTGCTTGCGCCATCATACCCTTGTGCCCTTAACTTCATAACTGGCAAATCGTGCTCATTCATAAACCCCAACAACAGATCTGCTAATGGTTCAGCTTTTGTGCTTTTAGCATGCACGAAACCAAGGAAGTTTTCATTAGCTGTTACGTTTCCATCACTGACATCAATATAACGCACACATACAGATAACTGGACCTTGGTTGATTTATCTGTTGTTTCATCTGCCAGTAGCGCGAAAAATGGAGCGTTAGTACATGACTCAACTAAATGACTGCGTATTTGTTTAGCACACAAATCAATTATTTCGTTTTGAATGTCAGGTGACATGTATGACGGTGTTTTGCTCTCGGGTGTCTCAGAAATAGGATTCTTTGATTCAGCTAGGTGTCGTGCTCAAATATCATCCGATTTCGCTATTGTATTCAGTATCGAAACAAAATTGCTTTTTTGATCTACATGACCCCGAAGTGGAATATTCTGACGCCCACATAGTATGATGACTTCAATAATTTTGAAAAGGATGTGACGATTCTTGCATACAAGTTCTTGATGATATGACGATATTGTACTTGCAATCGATTCCCTTTTCTTGTTGGCGATGTCGCAAAATATAAGGCCCATTATCTCACAATCATAATGTGAACTCCCTTCGCGAAAATGGCGATGTACTAAATGAGATAAGTTTGACCAATCAGTGACCGGCGATGCAAATGTAAAAGTCTTTTCCTTCGCATCTGTCTTTCCAAATATGGTACAACAGGCACAGTATAATGCGTCTTTTGAAACTGAATAACGCAGCCATCCGTATTTTTCAAGCCACTCGGAATTGAATCGCCGCTGCTTTTTACCAATAAGCCTAAAATAAGGTAAGAATGGCCTTCGTTAATTACTTTTTCGATGAAACTTAAGTCCAACACAATAAAATTTGCCCTTAAAGAGAATATTCGAGTCTCAAAGCGTTGGAACCAATATCGAGTGCCAATATGGAACCAAAAAAAAAAAAATTCACCCAGGGCGGCTACACCGAGATTCGAACCCCGGCCGTCCGCATGATAGGTGTCATGTTATAAATTTTTGAATTTTATGCAATAAAATGACAACTGTGTCATGTTATAAATTTTTGAATAATTTATTTCATAAAATTCAAAAATTTTAACATGACATAGGCACTAGACACTAGGCAGGTGCTTTACGTATTGCGATAATCAGAATCATCTGCCTGTACATCAAGTTGTGCTTAATTTGCATACACGTATTTGCTTCCAACGATTTCGCATGTGAATAAATTGACTTCTTTTGTTACTAACAAAACTATAACATAATATGTGAACTAAATAAAGAATCAATCATTTTTGGACGTCAACAAAAATTAAAAGAACTTAATGACTTAGCTACAAACATTTCTTTTTTTTTAATTCCAAGTATATAGATCAATATAGAACAATGGCACTTGGTGCGAAGGACAGAGATCATGGTTAAAGCACACCTAAGACGTTAAACTACTTCACCCGGCTCTCGGTTGGAATGGTGTTTTTCGTCCCAGTCAAGTTTATTTCACTTATATCGAGGCGGTCAGTTCGGGGATGGTGGAGGAAACCGGAGTACCCAGAGAAAACCACCGACCTTCGGCAAGTGAACTGACAAACTTTCTCACATTAGGATATACCCAAGTGGGATTCGAACCTAGGCGGTGAGAGGCATTTGGCGGTAAGGTAATGATAAATATAATGTAACTAATGTACAGACATATGGCTTGAATGGGTCTATATTTTAAGGGGTCGAACTTGGGTATCAATACAAAATACGCCACCGAATATGTTTTATTTGCAGTTTGTTTTTCAATAGTACCTTGAAGGAAATGAATAGGATTTAGCAGAATCCCACTTTTGTTCCAATATTTTTCTCTTGATTTGGAAATTGCTCAAGTCACTTTGAATCAAGCTGCCAATATCAATAACTTCAACAAATTTTCTTTCATTCGATTCGGAAATACATGTATCAGGATTTTTCTGTTCATTTTCTGTTGTTTTATGATGATTCGGCGTTTTATCGACTTGTTCAACTTTCTTAAAAAAGGACTGAAGTCCAAGTTGTTTAGCCATGCTAGTGTGTAGGTCATTGGCGCTAATAAATGATAAACCTTACCGGACGAACGCCGTGTATGATAAGTAACAAAACGGTTACGACATAAACTTTAAGTCATATTCGGACATCGAGCATAACGTAAAATTTTCTGTTCAATATTATCTACTAGTGAACCTTGGTATCTCACGATATGCAAACGTAGAGAATCATAACCAGTTAAATGATAGTATACGATTACCTGTAAAAAAGGTCATGTTTTTTTTAAAATTTTAATGACAATTTCCAAGATTTTTACAATTCTCTGTATTTTGATGTGTACGCCCGGGCGTTTTGACGTAATAGGCGCTACGCCACTGGTTATAACTGTTTTTTTTTACATCTGTTAACGTTGACACGGTTGATGTTAATTTATTGAGTTGTTTGACGTCGCATCAGCAGTTGTTATTCCCGATGTGAGCAAATCTGCGGCAAATCTTTATCATCGAGATTAATCTAGAAAAAATATCGTCTATATGCGTGTGTTGTGCGACTGTCACGGTATTATTATCGTCTGTCGAGTCCCGACCTACTCAAGAATTGTGACTGCATTTGGTTGCATAGCGGTTGAAAAATACTTGACGAGTGTTAACTTGTCAATAACACGAAAATTCATTATATCTTTGACTTTTTTAAGAAAATAAATTATTTTATGACGTCGGACTGGACAGACTCGAGAATTACGATAAGTTGCATAGATATAACAAAAAATACGCGATTAGTTTTAACTAGTCAAATACACGAAAAATTAATTTTATCGTCGACATTTTGAAATGAATTAAATATCAAGTCGGACTGGACAGACTACCGGATGAATATTATGGAACTTACTGTGGTGTCATGGGCTGATTTGGAATTTTTATTAAAATATTACATTCAAAATTCAAAATTTTAAATGCATTATTTTAATAAAAATTCAAAAACAGCACATGACAGTGGCACCGGCTAAAAATCAATACATAAAAATCCAATCGCCTATGCTCTTTTGTGCAATGTTTACTGACAGTTGAAATTAAATGACCGTGATGTAGAAAACTTTTAAGTAGTCTGGCGGCAACACATTTCCTTGATAATTGGAAAATGTTCACACAATTAAAGTTTGTGAAATAGTTCTTTTCAATTGTACGATGGCTAATTAATACTGGGGTAATTAAAAAGAAAAAAAAAGAAGATATTCCATCACAAATTATTTTACGCGAAATATAATAATTATTGTTTAAAATGAAATGACACGGATTTTGGAATGAGACCACATTTAAAAAAACGAGATAATAATAATAATAATAATAATAATAATAATAATAATAATAATAATAATAATAATTTTATGGATTTGTATAATTATAAAGAATAAAGAATTTAAGAATATCACAGCTAAATGTATGCCTATGGAAAAGTGAAAACTAAAATCTAATAAAATCAAATGCTGTATGTAGACCAATAAACATGTTTTAAATAGACTATTCTGGTCGTCAATTTTTAATTTTCAATTCTGCCTAAAAGTTATATTTTATTATTATTATTATTATTATTATTATTATTATTATTATTATTATTATTATTATTATTATTATTATTGATATGAAAACTAAGGAAAAATTTCTTTTTCTTACTTTTTAAAATTTAAAAATGAAATATCCATTTTCCCGGAGTGAAATCTTTATACTGTATATGACAAATAACGTTTATCAAATAAAAATATTTTACTTTACTCGAACTGTAAACTGGTAAATATATCATTGTATATTACAGGTAATATAACTTTATCAACCTGCAAATTATAAGTGACATCCTGTTAATTACAGGCGTGGATCTGAATCTAAGGAATGTATCTAATAAACAAAAGGATTAATAATAATCCGAATTATCGGTACATGTCAAACGGATGTCAATTCCACTTCATTTAATAGTTTTCTCGTATAATAATCATAGAAAGTTAAACTACGAGTTCGTATTTGACTTATTTTAGTAGTTGGTAAATTATATTCTGTGGAGGTATGTCAATGGTATGACGTCACAACACGGGAGCCTCGATATCGACCTTTTTGATTTGGGTTTCTGGAGATGTATCAGAAAATCATCTATATCTACTTTATTATGGAATGGAAATTTATGGAATTTTCGCTACAGCCATATTTAAGTATGACGAATAAAATATGTCAAAACTGAAAATCGTTACAGGTACCCTTTAAAACTTTCAGGGCCATTTATTCGTTATGATGAACTGAAAGGATTTAGAAAATAGATTCTCTGATGGGCATGTGAAACTGGTTTGCAAGAACTTCGACCTTCCGCTCTCTTCCCGGGTTTGGCCAGGTTACAGGTTTCGCACATATAATTCATTTCTTGTACCTGAAAATATCAAACCCAGTTAAAAATGGTTCGAGATTTAATATTCAGACGTCTGAATACCAAATATCTCATTCAGTACACTTCTTGCTTTTTTTAAACATAATCCATAAACCGTATATCAACTGTACTAGAAATAAACTCAAAAGCAGGAGGTCGTGGGTTTTAACCCCGAACCCGTCATACAAACTTGGACTAAATTTGGGATATTGCATCCTCGCCTGGCGCTCGACAGTAGGAGGTCAGAGTATCAATTGGTTCACCCAGTATTAGTACTCACCTGGATTACAAGTGAACAAGAGGTCCATGGGTCTTAACGCTCACCAGAGGATATTTCAAAAACTTTTGCAGTATGCAATAGACAATATATCAATTACAGAAACTTTAAATGTATGTAATATACATACTTATACAAAAAGTTGATAGTTTTCAAGATAATTAACCATTTCCGTTTTCTTATGCAGCCTATGACCTTTACTTTTGCACCCATGACCTTAAATCATATATCAAAATGATTGTCATATCAATATATACAATATTCTTATATACATGCCTATGCAAACAAGAGGCCCGATAGGGCCTGTATCGCTCAACTGGCGAACAAGTTGCATCTCATTTTATAGCAACGGTGGCCATCTTGGATTCCACTAGAATCTGATTTTTATAAACTTAAACTACTCCACTTTAGGACCTTGCACACCAAATGATTCCATTCGTCCTAGTAGTTTCAGAGGAAAAGAATTTCAAAGAATCAGCTATTGAAAGCAGTTTACTTGTATATTCCACTAATTTACAAGCTAATTACAATTGTGAGGAAAAACCTGTTAAGAGAGTTCAATGGCTCATTTGGGTGCCACAAGAAGTTGATTTGTGCAAACTTTAAACTAAGTTGCTCACCAAATATGGTTCCATTTTGCTCAGTAGTTTAAGAGGAGAAGATTTTCAAAGAAGTAGCTTTAATTTTAATAACAGCTTATCTGCATATATTTCAGATTACGAGCTAATTGTAAACATAAGGGAAAATCCATTCATATGATAAATGGATCTCTATCTACTTTCTGTATATCAAACTTGAATTGGTAGATAATTTAACCTGTAATGACCATTTAGCACTTTTCGCTATTTAGAACACCAGCAGCCATCTTGGATTTAGCAAGTAGTTGATTTGTACAAACTTTAAAATACTCCGTATAGGGACTTTTCACACCGAATATGATTTAATTTTGCTCAGTAGTTTGAGAGGAGAAGATTTTCAAAAAATTACCTTTTAATAGTAGCACATTTGAACATATCGCTAATTACGAGATCAATAATAATGTGAGGAAAAATCCTGTTATATATGTTTAATAGGTATCTATCTACCTACTATATATTAAGTTTGAACTAAATTGGTTGATAATTCAACTGGTAATGGCCATTTAGCACTTTTTATTATTTATTGCGATGACGGCCATCTTGGATATCGCAAGAAGTTTATTTGTAAAAACTCTGAACTACTCCCTGTAGGGACCTTCCACACCAAAAATGATTCTGTTTTGCTCAGTTGTTTTAGAGGAAAAGATTTTTAAAGAATTAGCTATTTTCAGCAGCTTCTTTGCATATTTTGCTAACTACGAGCTAATTATTAATGTGTGGAAAAAATCCCGTTACATATGTTAAATGACTATCTTTCTACTTTTTGTATATCATATTTGAACTTAATCGGTTGATAATTAAACATGTAACGGTCATTTATTACTTTTTGTTATTTATAGCACTTTTTTCAGGATAATTTACAATATCAGTCTTCTTATGCAGCCATGACCTTGAAGCATATATCAAAATGATCTTCATATTACAACCTACTAATTTCTAATATACATTCTATACAAAAAGTTAATAGTTTTCAAGATAATTAACTATTTCAGTCTTCTTATGCAGCTTTGACCTTGACCTTTGAACTTCTGGCCTTGAATCGTATTTCAAAATTATCGTCATATCTATAACTACAATATTCGAATATACATGTCTATACCAAAAGATAATTGTTTTCAGGACAATTATTAATATCAGTCTTCTTTTGCACCTATGACCTTGAATCATATACCAAAATGATATTTTTATTAATACCTAAAATATGTATTCTAATAATTAACAATATCAGTCTTCTTATGCAGCTTTGATCTTGTCCTTTGCACCTATGATCTTGAATCATATATCAAAATGATTGTCATATTAATACCTACAATTTTCGCATATATATGTCTTTACAAATAGTTTATAGTTTTCAAGGTAATTAACTATTTCAGTATTCTTATGCAGTACAATATTGGAGGTCTTTAGCGTGGCATCTGATTTTAAAGCATTAAATTACCTTCATGAAAGGTTTTTTGGTGACCGGGTGGTTCAGGTGTTGGCCTCCAAACTCGATCCTTTTTAATGCTATGGGGTTCAACCCTTGTTGACCACAAGTGAAAGGATTTTCATTGCGATAAGACACTAACTGGTTGGTACCAGTATAATGAACTGAGCGGTCTGTGAAGTTTATCTTTGACATTAAGGGTGAGTGAAGTTTACCATAATTTCTTACTAGTACACTTCAAATCTAAATCACAACACCCTTACGCACCACATCAATTTTATTTATTAGATTTTATGACATTTATCCTGAAGTTTAAAACAAGAGGTCCATGGGCCTTTACGCTCACCCAAGGATATCTCGAAAATTTTTTGCAAAATGCAATAAACAATAAAATTAATTACAGAAACTTTTAAAGTTTGGAAATTTTCAAGTTTAGAACTGCCATAATACTGAATCAGAAATATCAAGTCAGAGTGCATTTATAAGTAGCTAATATGCATGTAAAAATTTTAGTATGAATAATTTCCAAATCATTAACAATTTCAGTCTATATTCCCATACAGATATAACCTTGATCTTTGCATGTATGACCTTAAATCATATATAAAAATGATCGTCAGATCAATTCCTACAATATTCTAATATACATAGCTATATAAAAAGTTTATAGTTTTCAAGATATATTGACAAATATATAATTTTTAGTAATTTCTCAACTACGTGCCCTGCCATTTTGACCTTGACCTTTTAATATATAACAAATACCAGTTAAATTTTGATGTGCCAGATGTGCACATTTCGGAAATTCATTCCTCATCAGTGAAACTAAGACCGAAAAGTTTGATACATAAAAAACATAAGCCAAACAGTTGAAAATAATGAATCTAAAGTTCCAAAATAATATAAATCCAATTCCAGCTAAGGAATGCTTTGCATGAGGAAACAAACCTTAGTTTCAAATAAATTTCAAATTTTAGAGGGCTGAAAATTTTGCTAAATGGTAACATTTTCTGACAGCACAAAGTACTGCCTACTGAGTTATGGATACCCTCGGGGAGTTTTACTTCACCAGCAGCGGTACCCGCTCAGGGGTAGTAAATATATAACAAATACCAGTTAAATTTTGATGTGCCAGATGTGCAAATTTCGGAAATTCATTCCTCATCAGTGACATTAAGACCTAAAAGTTTGATAGATAAAAAACATAAGCCAAACAGTTGAAAATAATGAATCTAAAGTTCCAAAATTATTTAAATCTAATTCCAGCTAAGGAATGCTTTGCAATCTATGACCTTGAATCATATATCAGAATGACCATCATATCAATATCTACAATATTCTACAAAACATGCCTATACAAAAAGTTTTCAAGATATATTGACAATATAATTTTTAGCAATTTCACCACTAAGTGCCTTGTCTTTTCTTCATTTTGAGTCCCATGGCTACCATTTGTGAAAATCTAAAACTAGATGGCAAAAGAATGTTATAAATGAAATAACTATGGTATACCTCTTGAGGAGAAGATTTTTAAAGTTTTTCACTATTTCGCAGTTTATGGGGTCCAAAAGAGACATAGTTATTTCATTTGTGCAAGTCTAAAAGGCCTTCAGTCAGGCATGATTATCACCAAGCTTCATTAATTTTAGATAATTAGTTTCAGAGGAGAAAAGTCGATGCACGACTCACGACAGACGACGAACGGTAAACTATAGCAATAGAAGCTCAGATGAGCTTAAAATTGTCATAAATCTGAAAATTGATGATGTGACATCCAACAGTCAACCACTTACGTCATTAAATTTAGTGTGCAAGTCAATTAAAGACAAATAAATAAATAAAAATAAACAAGACCATATCATCAATAAAATATAATTTATTAAATATAGATTAGAGCTGTCATTGCTATACATATATTAGAACAAAATCCCTGATCAAGAACTGAAAAATGCCTGCCACTTGAGGTTTAAATGTGAATTCTTTTTAATATCATTCATATAGTATCGTATTAGTACAGTAGAACTTCGATGGCTCGAAGTCCAAGGGACTTCGACTAAATATTCGAGCCATCTGGGGGTTCGAGCGATCGAACATCGACATATTGATTGGAGATTCACGTTCTCACGTTTACCGAGCTTCAAAGAATCTTTAAATTTGTTTTGTAAATAAACTAAAAGGTCAAATAATGAAAAGTCCGAATTAAAATTCCATTATTTATCACGAAATATTTTTTAAAAAATTCAAAAAGAATAAAATGTCCCAATTAAAAATACAAAATTCATTTCAAATTACATATTGACCTGCAACTGCCGTGTGATGTTATTTGGATACGGGGTTAGGAATATGGCACTTTATTTTAATTTCAACAGGTGATGATACAAAATAAACTTACTTTATTTTTTATTGCACATGTACCATAAAGAAAAACAAAACAAAACACAGTTATTACCGTCGTTTTAATCACAGGAAATAACGATAATAGACATTACTATACATATTCCAAGGGCATGTTAATTACAGATTCCTGATGTGCAATCATACGGCACGAGCGACTGAGCTGTTTTTAAAAAAGCGATCAAACACTTCCACGTGTCGTAATCGGATTAAGAGATTAAAGAACTAAGCGTATCGACACTTCATAATTAGGTTAATAATTAATTAGTTAATTAATTAATATCTGTCTAGATTAATCGTTTCGTTCCACTCTATTACGTTTGATGAAATCTGTAATATGGCTTCAGCTTGTGTTTTGTTTACAATGACCAGGACCACATGTCCTTCTGACAAAAATTGTATTCGAGCGAAAGAAGTTGAATTTTCACTAACTTTATACTTTTGAAAAATATTTATTGTTCGAGCGAGCGGGGGTATTCGAGTTAACGAAGTTCGAGCCATCGAGGTTTATTTACAAAGGATATAATAGGAAATTGGTCGGGACCAACAGATGACTTCGAGTTATCCGGGGTATTCGAGGCAACGACGTTCGAGTGATCGAAGTTTTACTGTATTTGATATTAATAATGATAGCTCTGTGTGTGCGTGCATGATCGTGCATGTTGTGTGCATGTGCGCGTGTTGATGTATGTTTCTCTGTCAATGTAGTTTGCACGGGCATTTCTACATCTCTCCTATTAGTTTATCAACAATCATCTTAAGCATTTTGTCCCCCAAGCAGGTCAACCCTACCACCTTCTAATGAAGAATCAGACTCAAAGACCAAGACATTTACTAAGGTATGTATGGAGACTAAGTTAATTTAGGTGCATTTCTCGATGTGGGTAAAAAATACCCTTCACAAATAATGTCTCATGTTATGGAGAATGGAAAGTGATTTAAGAAGAAAGAGAAAGAAGGTTTAATCATAAGCAATGGACATTTTAGTGTTTTAGTAAAGTGAATTTTAAATTATGGATTGTCATTATTTGACCATCGTTAACATACATATATACAAAAAGTATATATGCCAAATATTCAATTTTGTTATACATCAATGACCGTAAGTCAATTTCAAAACACTAAACCCTGATTTTCAAACCAAATCCTCCATCAGTGATGACATGTCCAAACCACTAAAAGGACAACAATCCGATTCTGTTTTGTTGAAAAAACGGCTAGGATTGAACCAGAGCAACCAAATACAAACTAACATTGAAAGAAGAGAAATAGTAAAAATTATATAAACATATCCTAGTCTCCTAGATACTAAAATATTTAATTTTAGTCACATATGAATATAACTTTCGTAGAAAATCAATGATAGAATTTGATTTTAACTTTAAAACTACGTCATTTCTACACGTTCTAATTATTCTATTTTCTTACCAACTGAAATCGCTATAAATGTTATTGTATATATAATTTTTCATTTAGTTATCTCTGTTCGTATAAAAATAATAATAATAATAATAATAATAATAATAATAAAGTTATGGAATATTAAATTATGCAAATTATTTTTCACTTTAATCAATTAAGCGATTTACCTTACAGTTAATAATAATAAAAATAAACATTATTATTATTATCATTATTATTATTATTGTTATTATTATTATTAAATGTTTTAGTAAATGTTTTCAATCTTTAACAAATTAAAGATTTCACAAGAATTCTTTTACTAAAGCCAAATGAGGATCATCATGTGGTGGTGGAAGAAAAATGAGTGTCTGGATAAAACCACTTAATATTGATCGGTTTAATACTGAAATTGTGATAAATAAGAAAGATGCATCAACAAATTATTAAATTGAAGTGTTTCTAAATAATTTTATTTCAGTAAGCATTTGAACTCCCCATTAAATAAACAAAATTTAAAAATAAAATAAAATAAAATAAATCAAATGAAAAGTAAAATATAGTAAATAAATTGGAATCTTTCATATTTGGAAAGGTGATTTAAAGTAACTTCATGTAAATTGTTTTTACAGATACTTCAACACTCCTTATTTCTAACCATCAACAAAAGTAAAAATTTTACAAATTTTTTGAATTAAAAAAATAGTCTTATTGAGGAGATTTTTAACAAAATATACAAATGTGTGAGATATCTTTTTATATTATGTTCTATTTTTGAATTTCTTGCTTTCTATGATGTTTTTCATTCATACACAGAAAATTTTAATGTAATTAATTTTATAATTTATTAACTTTAGCACATCACATTTGTTTTAAAACATAATATATTCACTGCAAGAGGGTTAAGATGAGAGAAGAAAATAAAAAAATGTAATAACCCAGTCACTTGACAGTTAGTTCTAGTGGTGGGGCGGGGGGGGGAAGTTCCTGTAGAAAGTATTTAATCTTTTGCAGTGGAACTGACAAAAAGAAAAAAAAAGGTTACTGGTGGCTCATCTGAAAGGCCATAATCAAACAGATTTATACAGCCAGGGGTCACATGTTTTTAATTCCATCTAAGATATGCACCAAAATTAATTATATATCAATTGGACAGTAATCATTGTTAATTTCGATGATTTATTCATGTTAATATGTAAAGGATCATTTTAATGTTTAGCATATGAAAAAGCAGACAATTTGGGTGGTGTATTCATTCACCTACTCGATACAGGTATATAAGCCTAAACTGAAGGAATTTTCTTTTCTGAATAAAAAGAAAAATTTACATATGACCATGTGTTGTATTTTAATTATAAAAAATTGTAAAAATTTTCATATATATTTAAATACTTCAAAAATTGTGTATTTTTATAAAACCTTGCATGTTTATCTAAAGGTTGTTTCTTGTTTTTACTCCTAATTTAGTTATAAGGCATTAGTTCATAGTCTTAGTTTTGAAGGACTATATTCAAGAACTTTTAAAATTTTACACTTCAGAGTCTTGGTCAATTGATTCACAACAATAACATCACTATGTTGAAGTTTTCAATAATTCACAAAATTTATCCCATTAAACATCCTCCTTTAACTCTTAAATATATTATATCTAGACACTGATGGTAGATATATGTCATACTGATAGTCACTCCAAATATCCAAATGGTAGATTACTGGATATCAGACCTGCAAAAATAAAAAAAAGAAATAAGTGTTTATGATATAAAATAAACAAATCTAATAAATTTTACAAATATATATAAAATATATATAAAAGTGAACCAAACATTAAAATGAACATAGGCCCATTAAAGCCAGTATATGTAAATGTGCAAAATTTTATCTGAAATAATAGATATTATAACAATGTAAAACATTTTAAATCTCTCTCTCTCTCTCTCTCTCTCTCTCTCTCTCTCTCTCTCTTACGTGTTAAAGATAACTCTGTGAATCAGCGGTTTTTTAAAAAATGCTTTTAGCTTCCTTTCTATCTTTCCTATGATAGTTTGACTCCTTTTACAAACATGGTATGTGTAATAGGTGGAAAGGTAGGTGATTTAATAATGTATGTTTTTTGTAAATTATTTCTAAACCACCTTAATTTTAAGCATTTAAGGTTTTCTAAGAACTCAATGTTTGAAAACAACTGCAAGGGTTAATGGAATCTAAAAATAAACAACTAGATAATCAAGATGATAATTTATAGTATTTATTTTGATTTTCTTTCAGATGATGAATTGTACTTTGTTGGAGTAGGAAGTTCATTTGGTGTAGTTAACCTTAAACTTGAAACTATTTTTTTATTTTTGCAGTCTTATAAAATGGAAGTTACATTTCTAACTAAAGGGCATTTTCAACTAAATCAGGGTAAGAATGTTTTATGTAGATACATTATATATTGCATCTATTTTTAATTAGTATCCTAGTTAGTGTTTAAAAACAGATCAATGCAAAATCTGCATCATCTAGAACAAATTACTAAAAATAGTTAACTTATATTCTACGCATTGTCTACAACTTGAAATATAGCTTGATTCTACACCCTAGTCTTGTAGCCTGTTTTACAATCAAATAAATGTTGTTTATATAAGAGATATTAATTCATAAACTCTTGGCATTAAAAAATGTAATATGTCTTCAAATTTCTTTTAATATCCCTAATTTTGTCACCCATGACTTTGAAAACATTTATCATAATATCTTAAAGATCAGATATATAGTTAGCAGAAAAAAATCATGTATAAATTTTAATTTTCAAATTATGAAAACACTTATGATCTAATTTGTTTGAAACAGTTTAATTCAAGACATTTCATATTTGTGTCTAGACAAGCTCTTAAAAGATTAACCTTGAATAAAATGCCTCTTTATCACGAAATTAGTCATTGCTTTTTTTATCAAGAACTAAATTTCAAATACTAGCTAAATTATGAGAATTTTAATTAATCATTACAAGACAATATCCCTAGTATTATCAGTTGAGTCAAAATAGTATTGGTCGATTTCGTAAACAAAGACATTGAATTTGGAAACATCCGACGTATTAAAAGCATGATTTAATGCTGTCAAAAAATTAACATATTCAATGAAGATAGAATATCAAATTTGCACCGATAACTGAAAATAAAAATACTGTTGACGGTATGTTATCTTTGATGAAAAAACCGCCTTGGACGCCATTTTATAGATCACGTAGGGCTTATATCACAAGGGTAGACAAAACATTTTAGTAGAAATAACTTAAATTAAATATTAATGTAGTCATAAGTTTCAATTAAATATATCTGAACATGAAAGATAGAGCATTTTAATATAATGACAAAAAATGGCTTGATTATTAAATACCTAGATGATAATTACTCTAATCATAAATATAAACAAATTGAAAAAAAACTACATAAAAGGCCTCGATAATTTAAATCGCTGGTACGTCCTTTTAATTGTTCTATAATGTTTGATATTTTTATTTCATAATTAAAATTTTTCGCTTCAATATTGTTTTTGTTAATTTAAATCGAAAAATCATTGGGTATAGAACAGTATAAATATAACGGTCTATTTGCAGGTTTTCGTACTTATAGAAATGTAGAGCTGATTTAATTATTTAAAAATTAAATTATGTGCTTTTATGATTTTAGATTGATTGCAAAAACAACTATTTTAAGAAAATATTTCAAAAGAAAACAAATAATTTTGTTTAAAAACTTATATGCTTAAGATGTATAAATGTTTCAACTGTAACTAACTCTGCAATCTTTGATTTTTCCTAAGGTAAAAATGAAAAAGATGTAAAGAATTGTGGTAAAATATCAAAGTGTCTAGATGCAAGCATGGATTGGATTTGTTTAACGTCTGAACAAGTATGTGATGGTGTTGAACATTGTTATGATAACTATGACGAAATGCATTGTGAATATAATGAAGAAATTAATACGTATACTTATGTTTTTTTATCTTGTCTAAAACAATTATCACCGCATCAATTTGTCTACGATGAACAAGAGTTATTATTTGCTGAATGGAAAACACATATTTTTTCAAGATTTATAAACATTAAAGATATTTCGCAAATACACTGTAATGTTGAATATAATATATCGGACTTTAAAAATATATCACAACAAACGATTAAGCTTTCATCTATTCATATATATCACAGATTCAGACAGATAATCAAATCAAATGTATTACGAGGCCGTCACCAATTTATTACGAATCTTGTTCTATCTGGACAAGGTATTTCTCAAATATGGTCTAATAAAACATTTGAAGGTTCAAACAATCTTAATAGACTTGATTTATTAGAAATAACAATTTTGGTATTAAGAAATGGAATTTTTTATAATCTCTCACGGCTGAATTCTCTTAAAATGCGTTTAGAATCGTTAGTTCTGATTGAACCGGAAGCTTTTATTGGACTCAATCAATGTACAACACTTACGATATCCGGTACTAAAGTTAAACGACTACATCCAGATACGTTCAATTCTCTGTATGATCTAATAAGCTTGGACATATCAAATAATCAACTGACTGTGCTAGAAAAAGGGTTGTTTAAAAGTTTAAAGTCACTTAAAGTTTTAAACACGCGCAGAAATGATATATTCATTTTAGAAAGATTGTTTGATACCAATAATAATCTTAAATTAATTTACAGTGATACCTTTGCGTTATGTTGTGTTGCACCAAAAAATATGACATTTGATGGTTTTAAAGCACCGCAACTTGACGTTTCAAGTTGTACATCTTTAATTGAAAATGACGTTCTTTGTATCTTTTTATGGATAATTGGGTTACTCGCTGTTGTTGGAAATATCTGCGTTTTAATCTATAGAATAACACACGAAGGGGGGTTATTTGGCGACACATTTTCAATTTTAGTTGGAAATTTAACGGTCGCAGACGTCTTTCTTGGTGTTTATCTAATATTGATAGGAGTTGCTAATGAAGTGTTTCGAGGAAAGTATATATGGATGGATAATAAATGGCGAACTAGCCTTCTTTGTTAAGCTCTCGGAATTATATCGGTTCTTTCTTCAGAAGTTTCAGTAATGACAATATCAATTATAACAGTTGCGCGATATTTTGCGGTTAAGTTTCCATTTAAAGAACATAAAATTTCAAGGAAAAACGCATTAATAGGATGCATAATAATTTGGATTATTTCTTTGTTTATGGGTTTATTCCCATATTTTTTGTTTGAAAATTATTATTCCGCCTCTGGTGTATGTATATCTCTTCCTTTGAGAAAAGAAACAACAACTGGATGGACTTATTCATTTTCACTCTTTGTTGTTTTCAACTTCATTACTTTTCTCTTCATCGCAATGGCACAGTTTCCAATAGTATATGAGGTAAAAAAAATATCATCTAAAGTTGAGAAAACAGGGAATTTAAAACACATAGAAGTAGCAAAACGACTGTCCCTAGTTGTGTTAACAGACTGTTTATGCTGGATCCCCATTGGACCAATGTGTAGGTAGAAAGTTTATAATTTATCATCCAAAAAACAAGCTTTTGCTGATTTTCTTCAATTAATGTTAATTCATTTATATGAGTATAAATAAAATAATTTAATCTTGGGTAACAAAAGATTCTGTTATATTTTTCAGTTTTTAGAGGAAACATTGATTCCATTTTTTTCATTAACAGATAATTCAATGAACAATCATAAATCCAGGGTATATGAATTTAAAGTGGTTATTTTATTTCGGCAGTAAATCCGTTTTTGTATACCTTTATAGATTCACAGGTATTTCTTTTTTGAGATTCCATTTTGGGGTTATTCATTAGCACTCTCAAGTGTATTTTTTCATTTGAAGGTCGATATGAAATTTCAAGTTTAAGTTTTTTAATTTTTCTTCTTAATATTATAAAACTTACTTTTTTTTAAAAAAAAATAAAGAACTCACTCAAAATAAAAATTAAAATGTAACAATTGTACGAAAAATCATTTCTCTATATTTACATTTTATTACTTTCGTTTAATTTTTATTTTGATTGCGTTTTTAATTTTACCTTTGGTTTACAGGATTTACAGAAAGATTGTTCTGTCAATAATGTTTTTTAATGATCACATATATTTAAACTCTTGAATTTATGGGAAATCAATGTCTCAAGTTAAAAACTATGGAGCAGAACTAACAAAAATGTACGCAAGCCAAAACTTTTTCCACATAGGTTTCACGAAAAGTTACTTTTATAAATATTTTTTTAAATCTGATTATATTCCGATCTTACGTATTTTTTATATTTCAGATGTTGCCGACCATATTTGAATTTTTGAAATCGGTATTTAAAGGTATGTACATTTAGTAAGGAATTATGTGGCTTTGTATTGACATGTACCTTATAAAATCAAGAATCTCACGAATTAAATCATAAATGCAGGTAGCAAAATACAATTATTCCATTAATGTGGGGATATAATAGCTTTGTCTTCAAAATGTATGCGTTAAACTTGCATATACATGTATCCAAAAAACAGATGTTAACAGATAAATTTCTTTCAAAACAAAACATACGACGTTGCCATTTACATTAAATAAATAATATCGTTATTTATTATTGAAATTATGAAGACATATTCGTCTGTTCCCTGATTCACAACATTCCTTAGCTGGATCTGGTTTCATATAATTTTGGAACTTTAGATTCATTATTTTTCAACTGTTTGGCTTGTGTTTTTATCTATCAAACTTTTCGGCCCCTAGTGTCACTGATGAGGAATGATTTTTCGAAATGTTCACATATGGCACATCAAAATTTAGCAGGTATTTGTTTTATATTTACAACCCCTGAGCGGGTACCGCTGCTGGTGGAGTAAAACTCCCCGAGGGTATCCATAACTCAGTAGGCAGTACTTTGTGCTGACAGAAAATATACCATTTCGCAAAATTTTCAGTCGTCTTAATTTTTGAAATTTATTTAAAACTAAGGTCTGTTCCCTGATTCATAGCATTCCTTAGCTGGATTTGGTGTCATATAATTTTGGAACTTTAGATTCATTATTTTTCAACTGTTTGGCTTGTGTTTTTATCTATCAAACTTTTCGGCCCCTATTGTCACTGATGAGGAATGATTTTTCGAAATGTTCACATATGGCACATCAAAATTTAGCAGGTATTTGTTTTATATTTACAACCCCTGAGCGGGTACCGCTGCTGGACGAGTAAAACTCCCCGAGGGTATCCATTACTCAGTAGGCAGTACTTTTTGCTGTCAGAAAATATACCATTTAGCAAAATTGTCAGTCGTCTTAAGTTTTGAAATTTATTTAAAACTAAGGTCTGTTCCCTGATTCATAGATTCCTTAGCTAGTTTTGGTTTCATATAATTTTGGAACTTTAGATTCATTATTTTTCAACTGTTTGGAATGTGTTTTATCTATCAAACTTTTCGGCCCCTAGTGTCACTGATGAGGAATGACTTTCCGAAATGTGCACATATGGCGCATCAAAATTTACCAGGTATTTGTTTTATATTTACTTTGCAAAAAATTCGACAAGTTGGACAATGTTTACTCCATATTTTATAAAAGTATTAATTATTAATGTTATATTTTGTTGAACCACAGCAATTGTGATAGAATATTACAACGGGATGTGATGTTTCCTATTTTATTCTATGAAGCTTCTGCTAACTGTATTGATTTATAAATAAATCCTTTAAAAAACTGCGATTTTTTCGTAATCTTGTATATTTAAAACTTTTTCAAACAGTTGTTTTAGACATTTCCAATAAAAATAATTTTATGCTGATTTATGTTCAGAATATATACACTGGTGTTGAAAATAAATAAACTTTTTACCCAAAATATATTAATGACAAGTTGTATTTAAATGAACAGTAGTAACTGAAGTCTATCTTTTTTTCCTGTTTAAGTTCAATTTTACGCATTTTCCTCATTACAAATAAATTAAAACGGTACATTTTTTTTAATTTCGTTTCATAAATGATTTGGTTGAATAAAATGAAACTTAAGAGTTAACAGTTGGCAAGGATAATGTTTTATACTGTTTCTCTTCTTATTTTAGTTATGAAACAAAACAACTCATTTATTCAGCAGTTTGTCAACGACTCGAATATCTTTTAATAGTTATCAAAATTCAATCATTTCTTTTATTAAAATTAATCTTAATGCATAAAAATTCTGATTAAAATGGTTTGAGTTTTTGGAAGGTTTCTCTTTGTTTAGAGCAATCGGTAATTGATTTCAAATTTAAAGCTAAATTGCAACCTATAGCAACCCTTAATTTGACTTAATAATTATTCAGTATTGTCACTTTTTAACTGACGTATAATTTTAAAAGGGTTGTTAAATATTGATTTACTGAATCGTTTATAGATGATCAAAGGAGGTTATGCACTATAGGCCATTTTTGGCCCCATATCAAAATGTTATATTTTTTTTTATAAAAGACACTCTTAGTTGTAGTCTTTACAAAAACATACCAAATTAAGTGTTCCCATGTATTGCTGCCTAGCAACAGTGCTTGGAAACAGACCCCTAGCAACTCTAAATTTTAGACATTTTCAGACATAATCTTAACCATTAAAGCAGATTTTTACTGCAGTATGCAACAAATGTGTAGTTTGTAGTTCTACATTAACAATTAATGTAATTGGGAATCAAAATAAGCTTGAAAACGTAAAAAAAAATATGGGTTTCCATAGCAACAGTACCTTCATGTCCATAGCAACGGATGGTATAATGTACTCATATGCATACAAAAATGAATGGATTTATGCCCACAGCAACTGAGTGTTTAAAATAACTCATAGGTATCACAAACTAAATAGTTGTATTGTTTAATACTTATTTTATAAACTTAATATTTATATGCAGTGCCCTTCCATATATATTGTGTGGAATAGTTACAGGCCTTTGAAATACTCGAACTACACTTTTTCATGCAATACGAGACATCAATTGCAGACTTGGATCATAGTGACCGATTACAATTTCAACCCTCATTGTCATATTAAAATGCAACTTGACATTATTTTAAGTGAGCAAATTTGTAAGCTTGCTTAAAAAACCAGTTTGTCCGGAGCTAGCTGTATGCCTTAATAGCATGAATACAAAGCCAACTTAGATTGTGAAATACAATTTAATTAACAGGTTTTCTGTCTTTAATAGTAACATGTTTTCTTGATGTAGTGTCTTGGCTGTTTCAATACATTTTTATACTTACTATTTCTTATTTAATAGTCAATCAGTGTTTACCACCATTCCATAGTATTTTACAAATACAAATGACAAGTGTTAGGCGTCAAACTAGAAGCAGTATACAGACAAAGCTATGTGGTGTCTCACTGTCAGTTTACTGACTTCAAATATTTATCCCAGAACGCAAAAATTGTTAAATCTAACATAGCTAGTGGTGCTGGTATTAGAATTATTACTTTTATGTGTTGCTGATGTTGTTGCATAGGAACACTAATTATAATAACTTGGGCAATACAAAATACAATGTAATCTAGTCACACCACTGGTCACGATGACTCGTGTTTGTACAAAGACAAGAGTTTTATTGCCATTTTTCCATGTAACTGCTACATTGTATTATGGCTAGTGTTATTTTGAAAACTTATGGAATCTGGTCCCATTCCAAGTACATTTATCAGCTTATCATTTATTTATCATTATTTATAGTATAATTGAACATGCAAGTTGTAAAATTACTTCCACATTTATTATTAAAGTATGGAACATCTGATTCAAAAACGAAAAAAAATCAAAGATTGCTTTGACTCTTAATTTGTGTGAGTTCATCTACTCAAAAATAAAAACATTAAAAATCATACATAAAATGTAGTGATTCATGACAATAAGAGTAACAATTTTAAAACATTGCAGCATTATCAACAAGGAAAAACTTTAATATGTGAAGAACGTATTAACAAGGTAAAAGGAAAAAGTATCAACAGTTTAAAATATGAATAACTCGAACATTGAAAAGAATGAAGGAAAATGTTAAAACAACCAGTGACCTAAACTTCTATTTTGCATTTTAACAGCTTACTCTATCCAAAAAGATCTTATTACATTTAACAGTCAATTTAACAGTATTAAACACTGTAATAACGGAATTAAGATTTAGTTATGTAATATAAAATCATCTTAAAGTTCATCACTCTTCAATAACATTGTCTACACAACATGACACAGCATCATGCAGAGTCTCCTCTAATGAAGATGTCTTTGTAAAAAGCTGATCTTGATGACGACCATAACCCAAGTACCACAAAACGCTTGCTATATGTGCACAACACCCAATAATTCGCGCTCCTACTTTACATGTACAATACCACCCAGACACATCCTGTTCATCCACATCATATCGTATCCAGAGTGTGTGGATTGTGTTCTTAGAATGACGTGACTGAATTTTAACTCGTAGTAAACTTGGGCATTCTTTACAAACCATCAACTCATATGAGCCATCTTCTTTCAAGTGTTCTCTGCTGTAATGAATAGACTGCTTGATCTGGTAAATACCCATTGTTATATCTCTTAGTTTATCCATTGTCAATTTTGGAAAGTCTATCAAGTCCGTGTCAGCCACTTCAACACATTTGTATGGTGTTTTCCTTTTTAAAAGATTGTTTTCCTCTACAAATGTTTGAATGGAGTTTGATTGATGAACTTTTTCCAACATTTTCTGTGCGATATGTTCGGATTCCGGATCCATACTGGCAAGTGGTGGTCTAAATTTATTGCATAACGCGCAAATAATTCGAACAAAGTCACCAATTTTTGGCACAAGTGTGTTTGGGACAACTTTATCAAGAAGTTTCCATTGTTTTATCCGTCCATTTACACTCTCAACGACCCATCTAACTTTGGTCACTAAACGAGACAAGTTTGCTTCTTCTGTGCTATGCTGTTTATGTCCCTTTGAAAGATAAGAGGGCATTTCCACCTTGAAACCATTTTCCTGAAGATAGTTCACAGCATCACGAAAACCTCTGTCAACCACCATTACATCATTCTCTTGTAACCAATCTGAAAGTAGTAAATATATAAGTGTGCATAGCATTATTTAATATTATTAAAGATACTTGTCTTAAAATAAAAGTACAGTCAATAACACCCATCTAAGAAAATTTAGTTTAGGTCCCTCTTATTGTACTATAACCACACATCTGGACATTAACTACAGTACCAGTCCACAGTCAGGACTTTTATAACAAGTGTTTTCAATGTGATTGTACTTTTTTGTCTTGTTTGACTGCTATTATTATGTTTTTGTTGTTGATGTTGATTGTATTGTACAATGTTTTCCAATGTATTGGCTGGTTCTAAGTACACATTTTTCATTTAAAAATCTCTTTTTTATTTCATAAGCAAATGGTATTCATTTACAATTAAATTATGACCATACTGGCATCACCCTTTGATCTAAATTAAAACCCTAAACAATAAAGTTTTTTGTTGTTTTTTTTTTAAAAATGAACACATGAAGTTTACAGTGTTTGTATATATTATAAATAAAAATTTGCTTCTAATCTAAGCAAAAAAAAAAAATTTTTGAATAGACAATTTAAGTATTTTTAACAAGTACAGAGTAATTATTTTTCACAAAAAAGTACCAAATTGAATGAAAAAACTGTTAGGCAAACAAAACACAAAAAAAAAAAAACTCCAAGAGATGTCAGATCAAGTATTAAAGAACAATTAGAATACAATAGTGATATCCGCTATTTGACATTAAATGATAAGATCTTACCTTTTATGTCATCACTGTTGGTTTCCATCATATGTTTTACAATATTTGCATCATTGTTATAAAAATCTGCCATATACGGTCCAATCACACTCAGTATGTATCCATCAGTCCCCACTATCATCATAGGTTTTACAAGAGGTCTGTTCTTGTGCAAGCTATACGATTTGCGCTGAAAATGGTAGTCACTGCTTTTCTGAATGTATACATAGGTTCCATCTAAAACCAAAACAGCTTCTTTACTCTCATCGCTATTACTTGTGAATAGAGTTTTAGCAATTGGTGTTGTATGTTTTACACAAAATTCATCGTGGGATATGTGCTGAAAACCTAAATGAAGTGGCACAAAATTTTCCATCAAACTATCACAAACAGATGAAATAATTCTTTGAACCTGTGAAATTGAGAGCGAAAACAAAGAAGAGAGTATCGAGTTGGTAAGTCCAGTTCGTAGTTTTGTAAGGAACACTGCAAGGCATGTACGAATAGATCTGGTCAATGTATTTCTGACTGATGGTAAAAAAGTAGTAAGCTCACTGAACTGTTCTCTAGATATGCCAGTCAAGTTTCTGTAGTCTTCATCACTCAAAGCTGATGGTATATCAAAATTAATGTTTGATGTTGTCCTCATAAGATTTCTTACATTTTCAATTAGGTTGGAAATATCAGTCCTTGAGAAATATTCAGTTTCCTTCGTTGAATTTAATAAAGACAGTGTTTCTGAATTAAAATATCCATTATCAAGATGAAACTTGCAGCATCTACTGTCAGAGTTGATAAAAATCCCTGTATAAACAAAAGTTTGAGTGATTGCTGATGATGGAATTACTACATGATGATTCCGGTGTCCAGATGGCTTTTTGCATATCACACAATTCTTGTGATTCCGAGGTGTGGAATTTATCTGTAACTGAATAGATTTTGGACTTTTAATGATGGATGCAGAAAATGGTGCTGGAGGTTGATAGTCAGGATCAATTGTATCTTTATGTTGATGTTGTACATCTATCGCCAAATCCTTTATTCTTGCTAATCTTCTTCTGCATGCAGAACAAATAACATCGCCAGGTTCTAAAGGTCTGCCAAGGTCATTTTCTGTTTGTGTCCTAAGATGAGACTGTACTGGTCTTCGTTGTGCTGGATCTGATTTACACCTTTTATGGCAGCGACAACATGTGAAATGTTTTGGCATTATAACAATCTACAATAGATATTAAATGATAATTATTAACTAACAATATATTATCTTGAGGAACACATCAAACTGGTGTGATGAAACTCCAGATTAGGATGGGCACTGGTCCAATATGATTGGATTGGATTAATGGTGTTTTATGCCCCAGTCAAGATTTTTCACTTATTTCGAGGCGGTCAGTTTAAGGATGGTGGAGGAAACCGTAGTACCGGCAGAAAACCACCGACCTTTGGCAAGCGAACTGACACTAGGATCTGTCCCGAGCGGGATTCGAACCTAGGCGGTGAGAGGCACTGTGATCCATGAGCGCGTGCTTTAGACTAGTCGGCCACCAAGGCCCCTCACTGATTATATGAAAACTAGTGTCTCATAGTGTGGTTTTAACACTTTTCAAGGACAAAATATTGGTTGGAATGTAGTTTAATCTCGCATCAACAATTTTCCAGCTATATGCCCAAGATGTGCGAGAATGTATTATGGTCTGCCATGTACTAGCGCATACTCAGATCATCTCTTTTGTTGAGGTGGTAGCTCACTAAGTCAATATGCCACACACAAGTATATGTAACAGGAATGAGAAAATTGCAGGGTTGGACCTGGGATCAAACCACACAATTTGGGAGATCTCATTCATACTCTCGGATGGACCTAGACGTTTGCCCATCACTTCTGAGGACCACACTGGCAAGGAGAAAAATGCAGGGTTGGACCTGGGGAGCGAACCTTGGACCTCCTTCACTATAGGCGAGTGCTCTACCAACTGAGCTACCCAGAACTCTACACATACTATCACCTAGTCACATTATCTTGACACACGATGAAAAAGTCAATACAATTGTACTCTATCCTTTTAAAACCGAGGGACAGGTGAGAAAGCAGTATATCAAATTCTAAAGTTTTATGTATTGCCCGGTCAGAGTTTGAACCAATGACTCCCCAGGTCTTGAGGCCGACACTTTACCACTGAGGCACCGAGGCGGTTCAAAGAGAAGTGTCTGCATTGTTTACTAGCATTTTTAATTATAATTCTAATTAGATCTAAGATATGATATTGTGATACATGCTAAAAGTACACTTATATGACAGGCAAGTAAACTTGGAAATCGGTCCTGTGTTAATTTTGACCAAAAATAAATAGATAAATAAAAATGCACACTGCATAGTTTAAAAAGTTTGCCAATGATTTTTCATGCTGTACTTATTTTTAAATGGTTGATTGAATGGAATTTTGTGTCTATCGTAAATAGAAAGAGAGAGAGAGAAAAAAAGAAAGATAGAGGGAGGGAGAGAGTGTGTGTGTGAGGGTGTGCGTGTGTGAGGGTGTGTGTGTGTGAGGGTGTGTGTCTGAAAACCATATTCCAATACGTAAAACTCGGAAAAAGTCTAAAAGTATTAAAGGATCTAATAGATAACAATGTAGACTTAAGTATTTAACAAGTTACACCATATATGTTGTGTACTATGTTATGCTTGGGTTGAAAAAAAAAAAAAAAAAAAAAAAAAAAAAACTTGATTTTGCACCCCCGGGAATTGCAAAAAAAAAAAAAAAAAAAAAAAAAAAAAAAAAAAATAATAATAATAATAATAATAATAATAATAAAAAATAAAGAAAGAAAAAAATGTGGATCGTTGGGGATTTAAACCTCGAAACCACGAGTTTGCAGTCAACGACTATAACCATTGCGCTACAGCACATTCAATGAAATTGTGGAAAAGTTTGGTCATATCAATATATGCATACATTCTGGTACGTTCAGAGTGAAATTAATCCACACTCTGGAAACATTATATATATTATTATTTTATTTTCTGTTCTATAACAACGATGTCATCAGAAGCTATCAATCGTGCATATCTTGCATAAAGCTTTTCTAACATTTTATCGATACAATGACTCTCCCGACTACTGAAATGTGTGCACATACTTACCATCACGGGAACCGCAATTATATTTAATATATATGAAATAAAATGAATAGGGATACTTACAAAATATATACCCAACAATGAGATCAGTAGATGGACACTAGGCAATATAAAGTGCGTCGTTGCGTTGTACGTTGTTTACGAGTTCTTTCTTCCAGCGTTGTTGATGTGCTTGACAACGTCCGACAAAATCAAACGTTCTAAAATGTGTAGCATCTCGCCCTCTTTGAATTTTAGTAATTATCGGAGTCTTTTTTATACGAATTTTGTAAATATAATAAATTATATATATCCGATTGATAATATGCAATTTATCGACATAATTTTTTATCTTTTTTATCTTTTTTGCGTCATATTTATCAAAACCATAACGAAGATAAAATAAAATAAGCGGCGAGTGTAGCAGTTTTTTGCTACACAATTTGTGTTACTCCGTACTACTCGATTTCATCAGGCAAATTTATTGCCTATTTTTTAAATATTGCACTATGAGCGCAGTCGTGCTCCACTACAATATTTTAACACAGATTTCTTTTATTCAACATTTATCTATATGTCAAATATCTTTGTGGAGCATGACTGCGCTCACAGTGTATTTTACAAAAATATCCTTGTAAAACGCCAGTATTTTGTTATTTACACAAAACACCATGTATTTTGGTGATAAATATCGGCAGTTTAAACGATTTTTCGAGGAAATTTTTTATGGATTTATTACAATTGTACAATCCACAATGCCATTAGTGTCAAAACATACATATTAATTCCCTTCGAAAATTACTAAAATTGTGGTGCTGGAAAGGGCCTATAGTGAATAACCTCCTTTAAAATAATAAATCTTTCCATGAGAAATATTTTTTTAAACAGTTGTTGCATAGATTCTATCGTGATTTCACTTTTTAAAAAGTTCTAATCCAGATGATTTCTAATTCACCGTTTTTATTTTGAAATTTTTAAAATTTATTATTATTTTTTAAATCATCTTTATTTTTAAAATTTCAATATTTTTAAATCATTTTATGAAACTACAGTAGAACTTCAATAACTCAAAGTGCAAGGGACTTCTGTGATGACTCCAAGTTATCAAGGTTTTCAAGTTATCAAAGTCAAATGACTTCATCTTGTTATATGTTTTCCACTTTAGAAATCTTTGATGTTGTAAATAGTTACAGGTACTGGAATGTAATATTTTAGAGAAAAAACATAATACTTATAGATACTTACGAAATGAAAAATAATAATCAATGTATTAAAAAATTGATATCCACGTCAAAAGCATGTTCTTTTATTTTAAAATCATGATGTAGAAATGGTGGTAAAAGTTCCAACGCTTTGAGGTGGATAGAGTGGTGTTGAAAATATCTTTAGATGGATCCGCAAGGATACAGGTGTATGTGATATTAAATACAAGTAATAAATAGGACGAACACCAACATCTTCAGATATTTTGATACCTTTTTATTTGTAGTATGGTGCTGGTCAAGCTATCGGCCTGGGGTGGCCTTCATCAGGACCAAGAGTTAATACAAATCAACATAAATTACAAAATGCGGTGTCACGATCGCAATGAAATTAGCTATTATGTGATTGAAATTAAAGTGAAAAATAAAAACAATGTTTTGTATAAAGTTTATAGTTATACTTATCAATGTTCATAAAGTTAATAAAAAATAATAATTAGCATTCATCAATAACAAACCAATCCTGGGGATCAATCCATCCAGTGGGTAATGTGGTGGTGCTGGAAATGGAGCTTTCAATGTCGGATTCTGAGAGTAGGAGATCTTTTCTGATTACAATGTATACAAACAAGAGGTCCATTGGCCTTAACGCTCACCTGAGGATATGTCCAAAATTGTTTGCAAAGTGCAATAGATGAATATATTCAGTACAGAAACTTTACAAGTTTTCTCAAGTTAAGAACTGCCACAAAACGTAATCAGAAATATATCCAGTAATATTTCATTTATAGGAAGCTTATATATGCATGAAGTAACTGTAGTGCAATGAATAATTTCCAAATCATTAACCAATTTCAGTATAGTTATGCAACTATGTCCTTGACCTTTGAACATATATGATCGTCATGTCAATACCTACAATATTCTAATATACATGCCTATACAAAAAGTTAGTAGTTTTCAAAGATAATTAACAATTTAAGTCTTCTTTTGCAGCTGAGACCTTGACCTTTCAACATATGACCTTGTATCATATGTCAAAATGATCATTGTCCCAATACCTACAACACTCTAATATACATGCTTTTAAAAAAAGTTAATAGTTTTCAAAGATAATTAGCAATTTAAGTCTTGTTTTGCAGCTGGGACCTTGACTTTTCAACATATAACCTTGAACCATATATCAAAATGATCGCCATTTCAATACCTACAATATTCTAACATACATGCCTATACAAAAAGTTAATAGTTTTAAACATAATTAGCAATTTAAATCTTCTTTTGCAGCCATAACCTTGACCTTTCAACATATGACCTTGAACCATATATCAAAATGATCTTCATGTCAATACCTACAATATTCTAGTGCACATGCCTATACAAAAAGTTAATAGTTTTCAAGATAATTAGCAATTTAAGTCTTCTTTTGCAGCCATGACCTTATTCTTTCAACATATGAGCTTGAACCATATATCAAAATGATTGTTGTTGCAATACGTACAATATTCTAATATACATGCCTATACAAAAATTTAATAGTTTTCAAGATAATTAGCAATTTATGGCTTCTTTTGCAGCTGTGTCCTTGACCTTTCAACATATGACCTTAAACCATATATCAAAATGATTGCCATGTCAATACCTACAATATTCTAATATACATGCCAATACAAAAATTTAATAGTTTTCAAGATAATTAGCAATTTAAGTCTTCTTTTGCAGCTGTGACCTTGACCTTTCAACATATGACCTTAAACCATATATCAAAATGATTGCCATGTCAATACCTACAATATTCTAATATACATGCCTATACAAAAAGTTAATAGTTTTCAAGATAATTAGCAGTTTAAGTCTTCTTTTGCAGCTGTGACCTTGACCTTTCAATATATGACCTTGAACCATATATCAAAATGATCTTCATGTCAATACCTACAATATTCTAATGCACATGCCTATACAAAAAGTTAATAGTTTTCAAGATAATTAGCAATTTAAGTCTTCTTTTGCAGTCATGACCTTAATCTTTCAACATATGATCTTGAACCATATATCAAAATGATTGTTGTTGCAATACCTACAATATTCTAATATACATGCCTATACAAAAAGTTAATAGTTTTCAAGATAATTAGCAGTTTAAGTCTTCTTTTGCAGCTGTGTCCTTGACCTTTCAACATATGACCTTAAACCATATATCAAAATGATTGCCATGTCAATACCTACAATATTCTAATATACATGCCAATACAAAAATTTAATAGTTTTCAAGATAATTAGCAATTTAAGTCTTCTTTTGCAGCTGTGACCTTGACCTTTCAACATATGACCTTAAACCATATATCAAAATGATTGCCATGTCAATACCTACAATATTCTAATATACATGCCTATACAAAAAGTTAATAGTTTTCAAGATAATTAGCAGTTTAAGTCTTCTTTTGCAGCTGTGACCTTGACCTTTCAATATATGACCTTGAACCATATATCAAAATGATCTTCATGTCAATACCTACAATATTCTAATGCACATGCCTATACAAAAAGTTAATAGTTTTCAAGATAATTAGCAATTTAAGTCTTCTTTTGCAGTCATGACCTTAATCTTTCAACATATGAGCTTGAACCATATATCAAAATGATTGTTGTTGCAATACGTACAATATTCTAATATACATGCCTATACAAAAATTTAATAGTTTTCAAGATAATTAGCAATTTAAGGCTTCTTTTGCGGCTGTGACCTTGACCTTTCAACATATGACCTTGAACCATATATCGAAATGATCGCCATGTCAATACCTACAATATTTTAACATACATGCCTATGCAAAAAGTTAATAGTTTTCAAGATAATTAGCAATTTAAGACTTCTCTTGCAGCTGTGACCTTGACCTTTCAACATATGACCTTGAACCATATATCAAAATGATTGCCATGTCAATTCCTACAATATTCTAATATACATGCCTATACAAAAAGTTAATAGTTTTCAAGATAGTTAGCAATTTCAGTCTTCTTTTGCAGCTGTGACCTTGACCTTTGAACATATGACCTTGAACCATATATCAAAATGATCGTTGTTACAATACCTGCAATATTCTTATATACATGTATTTACAAAAAGTTAATAGTTTTCAAGATATACTGACAAATACATAATTTTAAGCAATTTCCCTACTCAGTACCTATCCATTTCCCCATTTTGAGCCCCATGGCTACCATTTGTGCAAATCTGAAACAACATGACCTAAGGATGTTATAAATGAAATAACTAAGGTATATCTCTTGTACATTCAGAGGAAAAGATTAACTCTTTCATTTTTTGCAAATCTGAAAGGGTTTCACCCAGGCATAATGGTTACCAAGTTTCATTAAATTTGGCTCAGTGGTTTTCGAGAAGAAGATTAAAATGTAAAGTTTACGGACGCACATACGCACGCACGCACGTGACGGTGACATACACACACACCGCATCATACCATAAGCTCACGCTGGCTAAAGCCAGTTGAGCTAAAAACGGAATCAGAAAACAGATATATGTATATGTGTATTAGCAATACTTAATCATTAAATTAGTTTAAAAAATACAAACAGATAGTTAATAAAATTACAAAGCACTGAAATTAAGTCAAAACTTAAACTGTTATCGAAAGCAGCATATTACTTTGATTCTGTTATTAGTGTAGGGGATAAGCGTACCTGTTACACTTAATTGTCCGTGATGGTTAATATGTTAATTGATACTAATTAATAACCCGGCTGTAGAAATTCCATGGACATATGTCCATGTCCATGTAAAATCCATGGATTTCCACGGAAATGCCACAAAAATCCATGGAAAGCATGTACATGTCCATGGAAAAATAAATGTGCCATCTTTTTTACCATGGACATGTACACACTTTCCATGGAATTTCTGTGGACATGTACATTGATTTTTTTTGGCAAATTTTTGTCTGTCAATGAAAGTTTAACAAAATATATAAAGTTTCAGGCTCAGCATTTTCAACAAACTCTGTACTATTTTACAACGTTAAAAGATTTTCTCCTGTGCAACATTCTATATAGAACTCTGCCTAAAACTGATTGTAGACGTGATTCATTCATTAAAAATTCCAACTTGGGATGTTGACAAAATTTGTGAAAACAGACTACTACTACTACTAAAATATTTTATTAAAGTGTCACTCTGTTCACTTCTCTAATATAACGGTAGCCTAATTCCTGAATGTTCATGTTATTTCTATGATCGTTTCATTTAACGGGTCATTGGTCACACATTGTTAGAAAAAAATTCAAGTTTTTGAAGTTCATTTTAATAAATTTTTTAATTACAGGTCAATTTTTTACTTCAAGTTATCGAGGTTATTCAAATTACAGAAGTTTGATTGGAGTCGAGTGGATAAATGGTGTTTTACACCCCAGTCAAGATTCTTTCACTTATTTCAAGGCGGTCAGTTCTTAGATGGTGGAGGAAACCGGAGTGCCCGGTGAAAACCACCGACCTTCGGCAAGCAAACTTACAAATTTTCTCACACTAGGAGCTATCCCGAGTGGGATTCAAACCCTGGCAGTGGGAGGCACTGTGATCCGTAAGCGTGCGCTTTAGACCACTCTGCCACTGAGGCCCCCTGGTTTTAAATGAGCTGATGTGATTAAAACCTAATTTGCTTTACTTCATACTTTGAAAGGCATTAAATAAATGTCAGTGTATAGAACTTTAAAAAAATCACCAACCTTCAGCGAGTGAACTGACAAACTTTCTCACACTAAGATCTGTCCCGAGTGGGATTCAAACCCAAGTAGTGAGAGGCACTGTGATCCGTAAGCGCACACTTTACAACACTCAGCCAACGAGGCCCCTTATAAATAGAAGTTTGAGATCAAAGATGTTCTAATATAGTTTATGAAGAAAACAGGTCTGGACAAAATAAAGACTTCGATTTATCCTGGGTATTCGAAATATCAAAGTTGTACACTATTATTGAAAATACTGTCAATTCAAGTAATAGAAAAATCAGAAAATATAGTTTTGATAGAATTAAAATATCATGCAGTAGAAAAGGCATGTTAAAATTATTATAATTATTATTAGACCGAGATTTCTGCGGTCTTTAGATTTATCTTTTTCAATTTTTTTGCCTTGGCGGAAAAATCAAAGACCGAGCGGGGTATATATGAAAAACGTTCATTTTGACGATCTTACCCCCAGTACGACATACGGTGTTTTATATCTCTCCTAAGGTGATAATCCTCCATTATTTTCACAACATTTTATTCCCATAGCATTTATCTTCCATAATACGAAATATCGGGCGTCTATTCCAATATTTTCTACACTTAATTACTCCATTTGTTTCAGTTACCACTTATTTAAACCCACCGCCATTTTGAATGAAGTGAAGTAGGTCACAAAAATAATCTCGAAACAAAGTTACTATAAAATTATGCAAATTTGACTTATCACGTGATATATTCATTGATATCGTCAATGTAAACAACCGACGGTCTTAAACAGCTGACCAGTACAATGGAACCTGATTTTATAACTACATATTCTGGGGATCTTATTCTGTCAATATCACTGTGTCCACGTCCGAAATTTATGTATACAATTAGCGCACACGTGTTTGTCTATAAATAAATGTATTAATCACGTGATATGACAATTTAAAACAAACTCATAGTAACTTTGGTTTCGAGACTATATTCCGCCATTTTGAAAGTTCATTGATTGCTACGCTTGATGGAATAATATCGATTCGTTACACTTAAACAAACATGAGGAACTTTATTGTATATGCTTCAACGTCGAGTTTTAACATATAATTATTAAGGTAAATAGGTGTTACCTGCTCTATATTAAAACTTTTACAATTATAGCATGCGGTTCCTCGAGGCACCGCTCAGATGCAAGAAAACAGGCGCTTGCCGTTCTGACGGTCTACTGCACGATTGGAGATTGGAGATAGACCGTCAGATTTTCGGACTATCACTACAATCCCAATTCACCCAATAAACAATTTTAGAGAGAAGAAAAAAGTTTATAACTTACTGAACGTTTAAAATATCAGAAGCTAACTGACGGATTATTTCACGATGAACTTTATGAAATATAAATTCCAGGTTTGTTTGAAAACGAAAGTAGGATTATCGTTCTTAGTTTAACAAGATTATTTCCGGTATAGATACAAAATGTTGGCGCGGTATCTGGTCAGCTCGCCCTTAACCATGTCGCCCCCTACCAACTCGCCCCCATTTTATCCATCTCGCCCCCTACCAACTCGCCCCACTAATTATTTTTTCTGTACCAACTCGCCCCTAATTATTTTTTCTATACCAACTCGCCCCCAATTTGATATTTTTTTTAAAATGGGGAAAAATTGCAATTGCGGTAAAAAAATAATCGCCTGTTAATAACCATATTCTTTAACTTGCCTTCTAAAAACCATATTCTTTTTTTTTTTTAATATTAGAAAAATACAATCTTCCAAGTTTCATTATAAATTGGATAAAAATTATGTATAAAAATCCTTGCAGTAAAGTTCAAATTAATGGAAAACTTTCAAATAAAATTTCTATAACCAGATCAATTAGACAAGGCTGTCCACTATCTATGACCAATTGTATGCTTTGGCAATTGAACCTCTAGCCAAATATATTGAAATTAATCCTAATATTAAAGGCATATCAATACCAAATTTTATCGAACCAATTAAACTATTTCAACATGCAGATGATTGTTCTGCTATAACTGTAACTTCAACAGACTATGGCAATTAAATAGAAGAATTTGATAAATTTGGCCAAGCGTCCAGCTCAAAAATAAACCCAGATAAAACGGAAATACTGCCCATAAATAATTTTATAATAGAATGTGATAATAAATTAATCAAACAAAATATTAAAATATATTTTCCTGATCTTAAAACAAAAGTTAATGCAATGTTATTACAAAGGGTAAATCATATGATGGTTGGTAACTATTTGCCTTGGGTAGCATTAGCTATATATTGGATAAGCCTAATTTAAAAAAATATACAGCCATCCTATGCTATAAATAGATATACACATACAATTAATGTTCCTTATATTTACATGAAATTTAAAAACTCCTTTTACAAATTGGAGAATAAAATAGATATAGACTGGCATAAAGTAACTTTAAAAAACTTGTATAAAAGATTGTTATATCAAAATAATTATAAAGCTAAAATACAAAAAATCTTCCCATACATTAACTTCTGTTTATGCTACCAAAATATACAAACGTGTAATCTGTTTCTCTTCAACATTTTAATACATGATATTTTATTATTTCCTAGTAAAAAAATATTTTATATGAAAAATGTACATTTTGAGAAAATGAACTTGCTTATTGAATTGAAAGATTTTCTGCAGAAACTCCAGTAACATATATGCATGGTTTTTTAAGTGGTTCAGTAAGATAGGCAACAGGAGTATTTAAGGACAAAAACAATCTTATATTTTCATAAAAATATAATGGAATAAAATTAATATGATAAACTGGTTTATTCTTGCTATTATTATTATTTAGCAGTAATCTGCAATACATGTTTTATACAGAAATTATTACATACTACAGTAATAAGTTCCAAAAGTACAATTTGATGTCAAATCCAGGAATAATTAACTAACCGGTATATAAAATCATCAAATGTATAATGTCAGAAGTCCATGAATTACTTCATGGACTTCTGATAATGTATATACATGTTGACTGCTGCCCTTATGCTGTAAAGTCCTTTCATGTACACCGTCCTGGTCGAAATATATGTTACTGTTTTAAAAACGATGTCTGAAATAAACAGCTACACCTTTATCCTCTCCAAATTTCTGGAACAATTTCTTGTTGATAGCTTTTTTCTTGCGGTGCTATTGTGATGGTGTTAACCCTCGTGGACACTGTCTAATAAATAGAGAACCTATAATCACTTTTCGAACATCAATCTCCAACAAGTTAATAACTAGATATATGATGTCATTATAAATCTCTCTCTTCTGGCTTCAACACTTAAATCATTATCTCCAATCTGTAGGAGGACAACATCTGCCTTGAATCGTATAATATGGCGCAAATCAAACTGACGAACTTTTTGCAAAGTTCCGTCTCTCATAAAATCTGTTGATACGTTAAAACAATGTTTAGGATTATTCTTCAGCCAATTTCTCAGCCTCTTCATATAAATATATATGTGTGTGTGTGTGTGTGTGTGTGTATTCAGAGCTACAGAATGTCATATCCTTCAGAACTAGTACTAGGCCATAGTTTTATGAAGAGGCTGAGAAATTGGCTGAAGGAATATATATATATAATGATAATCTTTATTGCACAAACTCAATTACATTAATTGGTTATGGCAGATATAAAATAAAATAAATACAACAAACATAATGAACATGAATCAAAATTAAATGATACAATTACAAATATTACTAAATTAACGTTTAGCAAAAAGGGATGTAATATTGCAAGGTGCATGTTATGTGATGTTGGTCTTTCGTATTTCTAGACAGTCGTTTATAAAATTTGATGTTGTTTTTAGTATTTCTCTTTTATTACTGTTGAGAAGCAATTGGATTTTTACTTTTGAATTTAGTTGATGGAAATAAGGGTGAAAGTTCCTGATTTTAGAGAAGAAGATGAGTCTATTTTGTGTATAAAGAGGGCAGTGAAATAAAAATGTATTTCATCTTCTACGCAATTCATATTGCAACAAGTGCATAACCTGTTGTCATAGTCTATATTAGTGTATCTCCCAGTTTCAATCATAAGTTTGTGGGCACTTGTTCTGAATTTAGCAATGGTAGATCTATCAGAGAAATTAAATAATATATTCATGTATTCTGAATTAGTTTTTGAATCGAGAATTTCATTTAGTATTTTTAATTTACTTGACGATTTAATCTGATTGATTTGCTCTATTTCAGCTATATCATTTATTCTTTGTTTGATATATGGTAATGTTGTTGAATTAAAGAGGGATTGGTAAATAGATAGGAGTATCCTAGATGATCTAATATAAATTTAAGTTTTTTGGTCCAACTATTAGTAGCCATTGTATGTTCGAAGACTTTGTAGAGTAAACTTGATTTATTTTCTGTTACATGGTACAGATATTTTATCATAGTAAAGATGATTTTTGTTTTTAAAGGTAATCGTTTAAGTTCGTGTCTTACTGCATTGTTACTAGTTTTTGAATGGACTCCTAGGATTTCTTTTAAAAATTTAGAATGTAGTAATTCGAATGGTTCGGAGTCCTTGTCTGAGCTGTATGCTCCCCATATTTCACTACAATATAATAGAATAGGTGAAATTAACGTATCAAAAAGTTTTTCATAGATATTAAATGAGTTATTTATTCCTAACGTTTTTTTAATTTTAAAGAACGCTTTTTGTGCTTTGTCTTTCAGATCAAGTTTTGCTTGTAGGAATGATCCATTGGATTTTAGGTTTATACCAAGATAAGTTACGGAATTAGTGATTTTAAGTGATGTGTTATTAATTTCAAAGTGGTTTGAACCACTTTTACCATTTGAATTAAAGATTATGACATTCGACTTTTCGTTGTTAATTTTTAATTTCCATGTTTCACAATAATTGTATAGTGCATCTAAACAGTTTTGTAATCCTTGAGGTGTCTTTGAAATCAAAACAATATCATCAGCATACATAAGAATATTAATGTTAGTATTTCCTAATTTTATAGGGTCAAACTTTTCATCGTTAAGTTGATGTGCAATATCATTTATATACAGGTTAAATAGTAAAGGACTTAAATTATCTCCTTGTTTGACTCCTAAGGATGACATAAAGCTGTTAGTAAGTCCATTTGAAAGTTTCAACTTGCAAGAGGTGTGGGAGTACATATCTTTGATAATGTTGTAAATTTTTCCATTTATATTGTTGGATAGTAATTTATACATTAGTCCATCTCGCCAGACAGTGTCGAATGCTTTATGTAGATCAATAAAATGCGCAATATAGTTTTTGTTTCTTGAACTTTTGATTTTCAATAAGACTATTCAGAACAAAAATATGGTCTGATGTTCTACAGTTATTTTTGAAGCCTATTTGATTGTCAACAATTATATTATTATCAGAACAAAATTTGGATATAGCGGATAGATAGAATTTTGTTAAACAGTTTTCCTAAACAACTTGTCAAAGATATGCCTCTATAGTTTGCTGGATCCAGTTTATTTTGTATCATCTTTAATTTTTGTCAACCTGAATGATGTTTGACACTAATGCACATAATATCAACAAGACTTTTGAAATAGTACTCTTTTAACGCTAAATAAAGAGGAGCGAGAAGGAAAACTAAGGGCGAGTTGGTAAACACAAGGGGCGAGTTGGTCAACCCCAGGGGGCGAGTTGGTAGGGGCGAATTGGTAGGGCGAGCTGGTAAGGGGGCGAGTTGGTTAGGGGGCGAGATGACTAGAACTCGTTGGCGCTAGTTCACTGAAAATACACTTGAGTTGACAGCAGGTAAAATGTTGTTACTTATTTGAACATAGGATATCACTTATCACACATTATTATACAGTTTGGTAAAACGAACGGAAGCTTCAATATCCTTTAGAAAATCCGAACATAATAATAACGTTCATTTCATGCATAAACAATCCGCAGAACTAAATGATTTAATGATATTGTCAAATAAGAAAATTTCCCAAATGTAAATCAATTTAAATTTAAGGAAAGCAATTTTTATTCCGCCATACAGTTGTTCTGTGATTGATAATTTCAAACCAATCTGATGTTAGTTTAATAATATTACATAATGCAATTTGCATCCGTTCTTTCCGGGTACCTCGATTATAAGCCCAGGAGTAAATTAAGTCCAGCTAAAGCCCAGGGAAGTTTCTCGCGCCCAGGAAGTTTTGGGAACGCTGTAGAGATGTAAAATTCACATATTTATCAGAGATTATACTCTTGTTTATCATGTAAAAACTTTATATTGATCCATGCAAAAAATAAATGAAAAATTTATTTTTTTACTGATTGGCAGGCTACAGTGATTGAAGGGAGATAACTCGCGTTGATTACTCTAAGACTTTCCTGGTGCTGTTCCAGCATATATATATAGATATATATGAATAGAAAATTTTTGACTTCAAATAAAAATGAAATAAAACAGCATCTTATTTTTGTGGAATGATGGATCAATAAATTATAAATTTACAAGAAAATGGACTCGGTTTGAAAAATAAATCGTGTTATAATGCTCAACTTCTCGCGTAATAACGTCTAACATGTCACGTAATAATGCGTAACGTTT